>CM023452.1:30196528-30401429 GCA_013339765.2 Haemaphysalis longicornis | reverse complement strand
CAGTTGCAAGCAAGATATCAACGCTATGGACGCCCATGGGCAACTCCCGCCGTGAAGTTTCATGCCAGCCCACAAGCCAGAATCCCATCCACGGCGTTTTCTCTAACATGAGTCAAGCTTCTGGGATAAAGTCAAAGGCCCGTGGAATCATCTCAGTCTCTTTTATATCACTGTAAACATTATACCTCGTAGAGGCATACCTTTAGGTTTTCTTCGCCCTCAAGCGCACTTACTTTACAGCAGCAAGCATACTGGTATCTCCCAGTTCACTATAAAAGCTTTCGGGAAGTCTTGGTAGAGGTGCGATAGGGGTGCGACATGGTCCACCGGGACATTTTAATGTGGGATGCCAGGGATGCCCATTATCTGCAGCAGGCTCCAGGATTTCCCGCAGCTGCGTCGCGTTCTGTAGGTTGCGAACATGCGTGTGCAACATCCAGACGTTCCCACTCGCTGTGACACGTCATGTAGCTGTGGCCGTGGGTATGCGCTGCCGGAGAAGGCAGGTATGTGCCGCTTGACTTCATGCGTTCGGTGAAGCGCCATGTGGCTGCGAACGCAACACAAAGAAAAGGGGGACAGCATTCAATTTGGTCACTCGGCGTTGTTTGTATGCACCGAAGTGATGGTAGGCCTATCTCTAACCTATGAGGTCCAACATACTGATCCCTACCAGACCCCGTTGCACATTGCTTGGCCGGTTGTTAGGAGTAATGCTTAGCTACCCAAGGCCAAACATTAACATTTCTTGACTGGGATTGGCCCAGGGATTGGCGCAAACGCAGGAGCCGTAAATTGTCTGCCTGTCTTGATGTGAGCTGGCCTGTCATGCAGAGTCATTTTTTTCGCTTGGCTGAAGTCTCCCAGAGTAGGAGAAAGGGGCCCAACTACTCTGACTCGCCCAATGTATGAGGACATAGACAATGTATAGTCGAGCTTATCATGTGAAAGAAAAAATCTGATATAAGGGAAAGGGGGCCCCGCTTAATGTAACTCGGTTCAAACCATTAGGCTTGGGTTACTTTCACTAACTCGGCCTTCTACTGAAGTCACTGGACCAACAGAAGAAGAAGAAGAAGCCGCGGCTTCTTCGCGGAACCTTAAAATCGGCCCTCTTTTTAACTGCAGAGCTGTTCAGACCGACACAAATGCATCCGGTGTAGACAGAAAAGGCCGAGCGCACGTGAGCGCGTGCCTCGCTGCGACCCCTCGGCGACCGGCGTCATGTCAACCCCATACATACTTCCTCTGGACCCAAGATGCGGGGCCAATGGCATCATTCCTGAACAGCAGACCCGGGGCGCCCAGTTCGGCGTCCTCCAATGAGGTAAAGGCCGCAGAGCTGCGCCTGGCAGCTCATGTTGCTGTCTACGGCAGCTTCATGACTGCTGAGCACCTGGACCCCGTGGTGAGTGGGTGCTTCAACGTTTCGGAGTTGGCATTGAACATTGCATTGGTCTGAACAAAGTGTGCTGCACTGGTCACAAATGAGCTGGGGCCAACATTTGGGGATCAGGTCTTGAAAGACATGTTTGGTGTGGACGAGACCACGAATTTCTCATGCCCCATAGAACGAACTGTCGTGGCGCGTTCTTAACAGTGGAGATGTTCTGCTAGCCGCAAGTTAGCCTCACAGGAAAAAAATACCCAAAAAATGTCGAACGTTCTTGAGGGCGTGCCTCGCGGCCACCGCCGAGTCCCCGGCTCGTGCAGTTGCTTAAGCAAATCTCCAACGCTCTCGGCCAGCGCTACTTAGCTTGTAAAAAACAAGAAAAAACTCCAGCGGTAATGCTGAAGGTGAAAAGACACCCTGCTTGTGAGGGGTCAACGCGGCTGCCGCATTCTTTAGATGCCAATATGGAGACTTGGAGACATGGCAACGAGTGTTCGAATCCTTCCCTGGACGACTTGCAGATCCCGCCATCGCTTCCTCGATACCTCGAGTCGATGACGAAGAGCTTGTGGAAGTTTACAATACTGAGGATGACGTTGCATCTACCACTTGACGTGAAGAAGAGGACGACCTCATCAATGCATATGACGACAATTACTAGCACGTCAACTATGCTAATGAACAACGATACTATATATGTGTCCGGAAATGCTCACCTACAACACTTCTGCCTTGCGGGTGAGCGGTGGCTTCTTTGAACGTTTTTCTAGCAGCAAAATTGATTTTGTTTCAGATTTCCCGGCCTGGTGCCTGTGACTGAGTTATGGGCAGATGGTTTATTTTCGCTATTGAAGGCACTCATAGCTCAAAGCGGAAATGGTATCAAGTTTGGTGTATACGTAGGGACAGACGGGGTAAGCGTCGTGTGTGGACACGGCAACCGCATTTACACTAAAATCAAGGCAGAAAATTCTCGGCTTGTGCTTGTAAAGTGTGTGTGTGATTCTCTGCAGCTAGCCTGTAATGAAGCGGTCGATGTGCTACCCACACACAGTGATTATGTTGTACGCGAAAATTTCAATTAGCTTCAGTAGCGTAGAAATTTGGGCTTGTTGGTACATAACTTTCAACCATATAGCGCAAAAGACGAGAGACACAGACAAGTAGACACACAGTAGGCTGGTGCATTCCCCAAAAAGTCAGCAAGAATACAAGGAAACATACGCTGACATCACCTCGGCCGATGTCCAGAATAAACTAGTGGGTATCTTTGCGACAAGATGGCTAAGCATTGCACGTGCCTTGCGATCAGTCTCGAATTAGAGTGCCGGACTAAGATTCCACTTCTAAGCAACGAAAAGTAGGGAACGATGCTATGCAGCAAACGTACTGGGCTACATGTACACTGAGCAGTAACATATACTTTTATTTATAATTTATAACCCTAATCATTAACAAATTCGAACGAACGAAAAAGCTCTTTCAGTGAGAGGACCCTGACCCCGTCAAACTAAATGAGGAATTTATTTTATTATGCAAACGCTTATTGTAAGGGTTGTAATGACTGGCTACGCAGAGCCTGGCAACACGGAATGGGAGGAGCACGCACTGCATTTGAGGCTTGCGACATGGGATTTCTTTTCCCCACTGTCTTGATATTTTCTGCAAAGATTTTCTGCTTTAAAAGTGCCGAAGTTTATTATAGCTTGTATCAAAAATGGGATAAAGCAAATTTGTGTTAACCTGAAGGTTCTCAGTTACCGGCAGCGTCTGGAAACCTAAAACATAAGGAAGTACTCGTGTGATTTATTCCACTGCTCGTTCAGTGATTTTCTAGTCTACATCCCCCCCCCCCCCCGGACACACCACTCATCATCCATTAAGAATCACATGGCGTCTTAAGCCAAGGAACACATTTGCCAATCTCGCTAAATCACACCTGAGTCCCCCGCCGTACACCATTCGTCTAACTGTACTGACTTCCAGTCCTTCGGCATCCTTCAGCACATTATGTGGGGATGCCCGAGAGATACCTATCCAAAAATGACCACATGTGAGCACTTGGAGGAGCTGTTGCGCTGCCCAGACAAGGGGGCTCAAACTTCACTATTCGCTCGTGCGACCGCAGTCGCCGCGAATACGGCGGCCACTGAGTCGACTAACTGTGCTCACAAATAAACGTGTTTCCTGAGCATGGGTTGCTGAGTATCGGTGAATAACTGTCTGGCACAGAGTACCCGGACCACAAACAAATTTTTGGTGAGCGTGAAAACGCTAAAACCGTTACCGGGACCTGTTGTCCGAGCTGGCGTTCTTTGCGGTAGCTACCTGTTTCATACGCTTCCGTGGACGAGTTTTCAGCCAAGTGTCGCTTAATAAAACCTACCTTCAAAATAAAATGTCTAACGAGACATTACGGGCTCGGTGGCACCGCCCGGCATATGATGCTGAAATCTTCAATCTTGTTTCTTCAGGCTTTCCTGGACGTGCTCAGTTATGGCCACGGAACGTTCCCGCTGCACATCGTCCCGCTGCGCACCACTTCAAAGACAACAGCGGTGTTTCCACCAGCCCGTGATTCCGGTCATCCTGGCGACAACGATGCCAAAGACGACACCTTTCGTTGGTGGCGTATCTTGGCCATCTCGACTGGACCAACCCTTCGGCGCAGCAGCGACACCCGCGACAGCGTGGGAGCCGCTTAAAAAGGAGACCCAGCCAAGCACCGAGTTCAGTGGGCTCGGTGGCACCGCCCGGCATATGATGCTGAAATCTTCAATCTTGTTTCTTCAGGCTTTCCTGGACGTGCTCAGTTATGGCCACGGAACGTTCCCGCTGCGCATCGTCCCGCTGCGCACCACTTCAAAGACAACAGCGGTGTTCCACCAGCCCGTGATTCCGGTCATCCTGGCGACAACGATGCCAAAGACGACACCTTTCGTTGGTGGCGTATCTTGGCCATCTCGACTGGACCAACCCTTCGGCGCAGCAGCGACACCCGCGACAGCGTGGGAGCCGCTTAAAAAGGAGACCCAGCCAAGCACCGAGTTCAGTGGGCTCGGTGGCACCGCCCGGCATATGATGCTGAAATCTTCAATCTTGTTTCTTCAGGTTAGTGATAGGTGGTTATTCGTTAAGTCAGTCAAAAGTAGTTCTCGTTGTCTTGTTGTGCTACCGAGCCCCCAGTGTATTATGCTTTGTTGCTCTGACTCTGTGCGCATTATCAGGTTGTTGTTGCAACTTAGTGGTGACGTCGAGGAAAATCCTGGTCCTGTTGATGCTAAGCTTGACGAGATTCTCAGAGTTGTCACTGAGATCAAGTCCTCACAACATACTTTACAGGCTGGTCTACAGAGCGTAGAGCAGAAGATTGCGGACATTGAGGCCACTCTTGACACACTTAAAGAGTACCATGAGAAGGTAGATGAGTGTGTGCAAACAATCACTATCGTTCGTTCTGAGGTGAAGGAAATGAATAAAAAAATCGATGATTTAGAGAATCGCAGTCGCCGAAATAACTTGGTTGTGTATGGTGTAAAAGAAAAGGACGATGAAGATCACGGAAGTCTTGTAGAAAGTGTGGTGAACAACATTTTTAAGGAAGTTCTGGGGGTCAAAGCGACGTCAGTCGAACGCATACACCGCGTTGGCAAGAAAAAGGCCACGCGAGAGCGGCCTGTTGTGATTAGATTTTACGATTTCACAGAAAAAATGGCCGTGCTACGGAATTGTTTTAAGTTGAAGGGCTCTGACATATCTGTTTCGGAGGATTTTTCATTAGCTCTCCGGGAAACGCGTCGGAAGCTGTGGCAGTCGGCAAAAGTTAACCGCGACAACGGCGATAAAGTTACTCTGGTGTATGACAAACTGAAAATAAACAAATGCTTGTATGTTTGGGATCATGCGCAGAATAAGCGAGTGGAACTGAAGCAATCCCATTATGATTCACCCCAAGATGTCGGAGCTTCTAACGCGTGACGCATCAGGAATGGTATACCGCTTTCCTTACTGTGTTTTAATGCGAGAAGTATTGTTAACAAAGTAGAAAAGTTAGAAGAGTTGTTATTGCTGTACTCCCCTGATATAGTCGTCATAACAGAAACGTGGCTAAATTCTAACATACATGACTCCGAAGTAATTCCCCCGTCTTATACCCTGCTTCGAACGGATCGTGACGGTCGCGGAGGGGGCGTAGCCATTGCAGTAAAAAACGGACTAACATTTTTTGCCCACAAAGGCATCCCTAACCATGAAAGTACGTGGTGCACAATTAAGGTTAATGATGCTTCTATTCTGGTAGGTGGAATTTATCGAAAACCAAACGCCCCTGAAAGTTACCTTATGCAAATTCACGATTTCCTTCACCAAAATATAAACGACCGCACTAAAGTTGTCATGCTAGGTGATTTCAACTTGGGAGGCATTGATTGGGACCAGCTTACAACCGGTAGCCACGAAGTAAGCAGCTGTGAGTGGCTTTTAAACATAATGTATAGTTTCTCGTTGTCACAGTTGGTAAAAGAGCCCACGCGCATACAAGGAAGTGTCCATTCAGTACTTGATCTTGCGTTTGTATCGCGTCATTTAACTCCTGAACTCAGTGTAGAAGATGGTATTTCCGATCACCAAATGCTTTTACTAACATTTGGTAACCAAAATCATAATGCGAACCACACTAAAAATTCTTCGAAGGTCCCAGTCAAGCAATACAACCGAGCAAACGACGAAAGCGTTATCGATCATTTGGAAATAGCATTCGAGGAATTTTCATCTCAGCCTGGTGCCAGTATTAATAATTTATGGTTAAAGTTCAAAAACGCAATACAGTTTTGCGAAGCTAACTTCATTCCTACTAAATGGAAGCGCACAAAACGGAAAACGCCCTGGATTACACGTAGTATCATTCATATTAAAAGAAAGTTACAAAGAATGCGAAGGAAAAAAAATTACTCCGCAGAAATGGGCCAACTCGCGCGAAGATTAAAAGAAGAAATAAAAAATGCAAGAGAAAATTTCTTTTCAAGCACGTTGACAAGTTTTATGATAAATCAGCCACATAAGTTTTGGCGATATTTATCCAAACCAGTTGCCCCTATCGCTACACTGGAAGTTGCAGGGGTTGTTATAAACGACGCACAATCTATCTCAAACTGTTTCAATCAATACTTCCAATCTGTATTTACACGTGCCCCTACCACAGCAGCACCAGCGACAGCGTCCTCTTCCTTAATGCCGGGTATAGAGATAACAGAGCCAGGTATTCTTAACTTGCTCTTGCAGATTGACGTCAAGAAAAGTTCAGGCCCTGATAACGTGTCTAATGTTTTCCTTAAACGATATGCCGAACAGCTGGTGCCGTTCTTGCATGTGATCTTTACGACGTCCCTCAAGACAGCCACTCTGCCGGACGATTGGCTTTGCGCAAAAATCACTCCGATACATAAAGGCGGCAACAAACTGCAGGCAGAAATGTACCGGCCAATTTCACTAACCAGCTGTTGCTGCAAATTGATGGAACACATTCTAAATAAAGCAATAATAAATTATTTGGAAGAAAATAATCTGATTTATTCAAAACAACACGGCTTTCGCAAAGGTTTGTCCACGGTTACTCAGCTTCTAGAAATAACTCATTATTTTGCTTCAGCAATAGATGCCAAACTCCAAGTTGATGCAATATTTATTGATTTCGCAAAAGCGTTTGACCGCGTCCCGCACAACAAATTACTTGAAAAGCTCAAGTCTATTGGCATAAATTCTCAAATATTATCGTGGGTAGCAGCATATCTATCAAACCGCACTCAATACGTGTCTCTGAACAAATCCGAATCTGACCGCCTTAATGTTTTTTCAGGTGTCCCGCAGGGTTCCGTACTGGGCCCTTTACTTTTTCTCGTATATGTTAATGATGTTGCGGATTGCGTTGAAGATGGAGTTACCGTGCGACTCTTTGCCGATGACTGTGTTGTTTACACTAACGTGCATGATGTTGCAGACCAAGTGAGGCTAAACTCTTCCCTCCGTAATATAGCCCGTTGGTGCGACACCTGGGATTTGAAAATTAATACTAGCAAAACAAACTGTATGAGCATAACCCAGAAGAGATCACCTCTCCAATTTAACTACACATTGAATGGCTCCCAAGTGTCCCGAACAAATTCCATAAAATATTTAGGCATAACAATTACGCATACATTGAAATGGGATGTTCACATTGAAAACACCTGCACCAAGGCCTTCAGGCAATTGTGCTTCATTCGTAGGAAACTGTCGGCAGCCCCTCCTCATGTCAAATTAACGGCTTACAAGACTCTTGTGAGACCCATCCTCGAGTATGGTAGTATAGTTTGGAATCCACATCAACAATATCTTGTACACAAATTAGAAAAAATTCAAAATAAGGCACTTCGTTTTATTTACTCTAAATATTCTAGACACGACAGTGTAACTTCGTTGCGCATGCTAGCGCGCATTCCAACCTTGTCGTCACGTCGTAGTGTTGCCGCTATGAAGTTCATGTATCTTTTGTATCGGGAAGCTATAAACATAAACAAAAGTGATTACCTTAAACCACCTCACCGACACTCAACAAGGACGAATCATGACAAACCTTTCAGACCATTTAGCAGTCGTACAAATACATTCAAGTATTCTTTCTTTCCGCTGGCCATTGAAACTTGGAATGGATTACCGTCTGATGTTATCAACGCCACATCGGTTGATAGCTTTGCTAGGAACGCGGAATCGTGGTTTACTTCGTCTTTGGAACAGTGAAGGCGTTCGGCAAATAAAATTTTTCTTCATCTTGATTTTGTACCAAACTTGAACAAAATTACATTGCAAGTGAATTGTTACCGCTTCTTTGCGCATGTTTGAGATTACTGTTTTCCGCCTTATTTTACCCTATCCCGTATTGCATATGTTTGCAAGTGTTTTACTGCATTGTTTTGTGTTAGAAGAGACTTATTTATCTACACCGTCATTGTTGTCGGTTGATTTAGTATTACCTGTCAAACTAAAAACACAGCGGAGAGCGTTCTGGCGTTTTCTTTTCTTTTTATGCGCTTTGGCAATGGCGTGGTTGATTGTTGTGTTCTCTTTAACGTCCAGTTTGCTTTTTGTACCTATTTGTGTAATGTGCATTATGTGCCCACTTCCTGTATGAGCCTGACCAAGGCTTATAGTATTGATAAATAAATAAATAAATAAATAAAGTTTGGTCTGGTCAGGAATGGAGGCTGCTGCCAGAGGTTTCAACCAGGCCAAAAATTTTTCTGCTATTTTACTTAACCTATATGTATGTACAAAGCAGTTCCGCTCCTACATAAGACCTTGATGGCTAAGATCCCTATCTTGCCTTGCGTGCTCTTTGTCTACTCTCTTGCTTATGGTGTCTTGTCTGTTATGACGTTAATTTTAATTAGGTCTTGTACGTGTGACTGTATATTCGTTAATAAGCTCTTACAGGTTTGTACATAGTAATGTGATCCTACGAAGACTTGTCAGTTCGTGTATGTAAGTGGATAGGTCGTAAATATATGTGTGCTCTTTTTCCTTTAAGGATTTGTTGGTATCGCGTATAGTTGTGTAATTCTGGGAAGCTTGTCCGTTCCTGTGAGTAGCTGTATATATTTTAAGTAAATATTCTGTGCGCTCTTTTTCTCTCAAGATTTTCTTTCTGTTGCGCCGACTGACAATAAACTTTGTTCTAAACTGTACACAGTCTTTGTTCCATCATGTTCTGGAAGAAGCTATATATATATATATATATATATATATATATATATATATATATATATATATATATATATATATATATATATATATATATATATATATATATATATATATATATATTGTGGGAATCGTGGAGAACCGCGATCCCGAGCCGGCGCGGGCGGCGGGAACGTGTGCGCGAGAGAGTCGGGAGAGTCTCGTCGGAGACCCGGTTGGGGCTGGTTCGGCGGAACATCGCGGCGGTGATGGATACATGTATCTCAGGTGGGAGCTTTGTCGCGCACCGTGAGTGCCTGCCTCCCGTTCGCGATGACGACCCGGACGGCGTGAATCGTGAACGCCGTCGAGCCGTGAGCTCGCATGTTTTCGGATTCCCCAAATAAACGGCTGTGCTTCGGCACTGCTGTCTACTGTGTTCTCGTATCGGCGAACTTCGCTGGGGTGCCGTAGGCATGGGAGCCCGCGTGGTTGACACGCCGGGAGATAGCGTGGGGGCCTACCCCAGAGTGCTGGCAAGGTCCCCGAGGAACCCCTCATATCCCACAATGTAAATAAATGTGACACAATATAACTGTTTCAAATTTGGAGTTTTTCCTCCCATATCTAGA
The DNA here is from genome assembly GCA_013339765.2 of Haemaphysalis longicornis. NCBI lineage: Eukaryota > Metazoa > Arthropoda > Arachnida > Ixodida > Ixodidae > Haemaphysalis > Haemaphysalis longicornis. Next base: position 30,391,691 of record CM023452.1, on the reverse strand, counting down.
GTGAAAGTTTCGAAACATTATACAGGTGGACGACCAAATTAGCGCTCTGGTTTCTGATCCCGGTCGCCTTCCTGGGACACATGGCGTTCGCGATGTTATTGTGACTAGGATAAACTGACGCACGCACGGCTAGATAACAACAACACCGTTCGCACCTAAAAAATCATGATTGAAAAAAAAAGTCATGCGGAACCGTAATTATATAAACAAAATATTAATTACGAAGAATTTTGGGCTACTTTTTGGCTGTTTATATTCCAAGCAAATGTGTACATTTGGGCTACTACGCTGGCCTATTTTGGAAGTTTGTAGTTAGAGCGATCAGGTAACCGTGTTATCGGGATACGTGACTCGTCTTGCGCCCGGCGAAGAGAAACGCCTCGTTCACCGTGAATGAAAGCGAGGCCGGGCCTCCTTCTGTGAGCGTTGCACGGGACCCAACGGCTTTGATACGTGGTCGGCAATACAGCTACATCAGAGGTTAACCAAGCGAATCCAAGACTCAACCACACTAAGCGAAGCTTTTGCTATGCATATCCATGGTTAGCTGAGCTGAGCTGCAACCATTTTTAGATTCAAGGCATCTCACGCTCGCCCCTGTGTCCTTCCTGCCTCTGTCCGGCGTTGTCCGCACAGCTGCGCCTCTCGTCCTCTCCTCTCTCCGATAGCGAACACTCTCTCCCAAACAGCTGCGGGTTGGCGCAGCACACTCTCATTCCGTTGGTAGGCGCCGGTGGGCGGCGCTGCGCATGTGCAGTGCTCTCTCTCTCCGCGCTCCCCTCTCCTTCGGGCGCTGTGAATATAAAGCGGCATGCCGCGCTCCGGCGGTCTCCGTCGACGGTCATCCGCGTTACGCTTGCACTCTCTCGCAGTACTCGACGATTGCTTGATGCGACGGCGATTCGGCCGTCGCCAATGGAAGCCCCCATGATATGCGTTGCATCACACCAGGGTTCCCGCGAGGGGAGGTGGGCGTAATTTTCCTTCTCAAATTTTCTGAGAATACCTGCGTTGTCAGCGGCACCTTAAACTAGAGACATGCCGTATTTATTCCATTCTACGCACCCCCTTTTTAGGGTGTTTAAGATCGAAACACCCGGTCCCCCTTCTTATATTACACTTACACATACTTGTCGCAGCAGTAGCTAGAGGAAAAGGGCTCGAGGAATAATGATTGTTACATCACAAATTAAAAAAAAGTGGCACAGCAACAGACACCTAAATCAACGCTTGCGTCTGATACTCAGTCGCTCTCTCAATACCACTCGAGCGTGAAGCACTGCTTGGGCCGCTGCTTTCGTGGTTTGATCCCTCAAGCATTTCTTTTAAATGGCTCAAGTACCGTGAAAGGCTCAAGGACCAAGCTAGAAAGTGCCCTTAGTGGCCTAGGCCGTACAAAATCTATAGCCTTGGCAAGGCACGCTTCCTCGCAGAAAGAGGGGCGGTTAGATTTACATGCCAACTTTTTCTTATTTGTCCTTCTGGAAGTAGAGAGAGACGGGGGGGGGGGGGGGGGGTTAGATTTGGAGAGTGATTACAATTGTGAAAATACCGTATATAGTCCAAGTCGCTCCGCCTCCTTATTCAAAAGTAGCTTTGTTCAGCCTCACCAATTGGGCCTCAAAATATTTAGGAAGCGCTCCACCTGCCAACAGCACTTCGTTCGCAGCATTGATTATTTTTCCAACGCGGTAATGAACTTATTTATGTATTGGACAACTTAGGACGCAAACAGAAAGATGACTTCTGTCTAGTGACGGTAAAATGAGGATCGTGCCAGACTAGCCACTTTTGGTGGTCGGCTTTATTTGGCGCTCTCATTTAGGTTTTTCGGTCATAATAAATCATCTCCTGGCGTTTTGCTGCTCGCTTTCATATGTCACATGATGTTCTTAGTTGCGCTTGCGCTTCAACGCGAAAGGGGTGCTACAGTTGCATTTTTGTGGCCACTCTTTGTAGATTTTAAACAATAATTTTGTGCGAGGAGGCGTCTGTTTGCTATTAACGATACCTCGGCGTGCCCATCTGAATCACGTGATGTAGGAGAGCGGTAACCATGGATGAAAGGATAATAATCGCCCTTCTACTATTGTTTTATACTGGGCAGTAAGCGATAACCAAGACCTGGAATTCATGGCTTTGTGCTGATAGGTAATTGTCGATCGATAGCTAATGTCCTTCAGCCATGTGTAGTTAGTGAGGTGTGACTTTTCTCCCTATCTCTACTCTCACCTGAAGCAATTGCATGAGATCCTTCATTGAACATTGTCATACCACTGGTGCACAGTGGCTAGGATCAGTTTGCATTCTTTTTGTCCTCGTGCTAGCGAACGGCCATATACACGCACAGTGATTGCATAAGTCGCTGACGTAGAATCATGGAGTATTCAGGTTTTATGGCTGTGTATGTGGCGCCCCGCTTTTCCGGGTATGTAGACATCAGAAGAAGTAGTTTCAGAGGGACACGGGTGGGACACCGATCACTGAAGTTTGCAAGAAGGGCTTTTAATGGCAGCAAACCGGTTTGCACCTTGACCCTTTGAATTGTGATTGATATTGAGGTTTAACGCACCGAAGCGACACAGGCAATGAGGCGCGCCGTAGCGGTGGGTTCCGGATTCATCTGGAATAAGTGGGAATCTTTAATGTGCGCGCAAATCTCGAACACACGGGAGTATTTCGCTTTGCGCCTCCATCAGAAAAACGGCCGCCCCGGGCGGGAATCTAACCCGCGTCGTTGGGCTTAGCAGTACAACGCCTAGAGTGTGAACAAGGGAGCCGTAGTGCTCCCTAAGCGTAATTTGTATATTTTGACTTTGGTCAGTGACCAGTAAACCATTTCAAGCATGTTTCCTGACTAGACGGTATGCCGTCATACCCTCGACTACAACGCCTAGCTTAGCGACTGAACCATCGTGGTGGGTTGACAGTTTGAATCTTAGTTCGAAAGAAACTGCCAGTCAAAAGAACACTTTTTTACATTTTTTCTGAAGTACCCTGCTCGGAGGGGGGTTAAAATCTGGATAGATGAATAACTTTGACGTGCGATTGAATTCCATCACAAAATCAGCCAATTGTGAGGATAATCGTAGGACCGCCGTTAAAGGTCATTGGAAAGTGCACGATTACTACAGTCGAACACGCATATATCGAACACGGGTATATCGAATTATTGTCTATATCGAACTCATAACTTATCCCCGTGAAAATACTGTGTAAAAGTATAGGAATTGGTACGTTTATATCGAACCGTATTTTTCCCGACATTGGGTATATCGAACGCCGCGCGAGTTAGAAGGTGCTCTTCGGCGGTCGCAGCACTTTCCATTTGAGGTTGAGGAGTATGTGAAGGAATGTGCGGACATGGCGAAGACTGGCTCGCGGAACTAATCCCCCCTACCGGAACGAATTTGCGCTTGCCCAGTCGGGCCCCGCTACCGGCCGCCGTAGCGTGAGCAGACAGAGCCCGGTATGCTAAATCTCTATATGCACACAAGCCCGAACGCTCGGAAAATGTGACAGTGCGAGGTAGGGATGCCCCGACTGCGCACGTCCTTTTTTTTTTTGCGGCTGCGTACGTTCCCCGACTTGCCGAAAAAGAGTTTTTTTCTCTCTCTCTCTCTCTCTGGGTCTGTCTTCCCCCGATGTCGTCTCGGGAAAGGGAAGAGGGAACGAAGGCGCTGGCGGCCTCCTCCTTCTTTTGCATTTTGCGGCTGTTGCTGCTGTTTGGCGAGTTGTCCCACACCTTTCGGATATCACTGTTTCTCTCGGAGATGACCATCGCGAGCGCTTTGTTGGAGTCCGTTCAGAGAGCCTTGGAATTGTTACCTTCAAAGTTCTTGTGGTACGTACGCGCTGTTCGTCTTTTGCGTGCGTGTTGTGCATGGTGAGCGAAGGCGCCGCTTGCTGCTGGAATTTTCTAGTTGTGCAGCTTCGAGAAGATCGAGACCAGCGCCTTTAATTTCATTTCCAGGACGAAGAAGCAAGCCAAGATCAGCGATTTTTTTTTTCACGGAAATAAAGTGTCCTGTTGCGTCGTGAGTGCGGAATTAGTTGTCATTCTTGAATGCGACGATCGGTAAGTGATCGCCCGCCATAGGTGAGGTCTCAGAGCCCATATTTTTTATATCGAATTTTTCATATATCGAACTAATTCGCGATCCCCTTGGAGTTCGATATATCCGTGTTCGACTGTACCACTGCAATTGAAAATTCTGGTAGTCTTGAAATAAAGACAATCCGCTCAAAAAACTGCTCCCAGCAGAGGATGCCAGGAAATTTACGTCTTTCTGGCCATTTGAGAGTAAACTGCTTCATGGGGAAAGTTGAAATTGTAAAGAAAGTTGTCTCTGGTTGCTTATTACTTTTGTCACCCACTTCCGATCTGCGTGTGGATGAGCTTGACTAACTGGAGAACTTCGGAATTGTGACACGTAATCAGAAAATACTACCGGTAGAGTTTGACGTTTCTGATATTATTTGGCTTTGTCTAAAATAGTGCATGACCGCTGGCCACCTGCGGATTTTATCTCTACGAGCACACGCCATTATTTTAACATTTCAATGACAAGAAACAATAATCAATAAAATATCGTGCCAAAGCAACCCCGAAGGAATTCAATAGACACCTGGGGAATGTTGTAATATGCTGCAAAATAGGTAAACTATAAAAGATGTAAGTTGGGAACAAGTGATTTCTGAAGCTGAAGCCGAACCAGATTTTAAAGGTTAGCCTTTTTTGCACGACTTAGTTTTTTAAGATATTTAGGCGCGTATTGGTTTTACATGCCAGTTCTCGGTTATTTCATTAAACCAAGCAGACCATTGTCGACACAGAAAAAATGAGGAGCGTTACGCGAGAATCTTCAAAAATGTAATAGTAAGCTTGGAACTTACTACCATTTGGCAACGTAGCCAGGTTTTAAATTCGTAATGACCTTCATAACTACATTTCAATTTTAACTTTTACTACATGCAATTATGACGATATTGTAGCATCTGGAGTGGCGCATCTGGCAATTCAAGTCACCTAATCGCAATTTTTCATTCATGATTTGCTCAGGTGTTTTGTGTTGCTGCATGGGTCAAGAATGAAACCCTAGATATCATGCGCGATAATTGTATGATATTTGGCATGGCTAGCAGCTGAAAATACGGCATGCTTTTTCGCGAGAACGTCGAATCGTCTACTCACCAAATTGGACGCCTGAAAGTGACAACGGTTCCACAACAAAGCAATACCGTGACACGAACAAGAACTTCCACGTTGGTAATGGCAAACGGTAATCACGGCTAGATGCTGAAAATTAAACAACATACAGTATATCAGATTTTAGTCTCCATGCAAAAAATTTACGAATGGTCCCCAGCTGTGAAAATGTTGAAGCCGACTTGCATTTTTGTATTGGCGCAATTGTACACCCTACTATGCTCAGCAAACAAGGTATCGAAAACAACCATAGCCGCAGAATCCCACTAAAATGAAGTAAGGGCTTGCGTATGTAGAGTGAAAAAGAGGGAGTCAATTCTATAAATTTTGACAAATACGAAGTTGGCAGCCCCACAACAGGCGTGTTGCAATATCCAGCGCAGCTATGGACCTGGTGTATTGGTGTGGTGGCGCCACTGATGTGCTGTATTCAGCGCCTTCTTGCGGGCAACAAAAAAACAATCTTTCCGTTGTTCGAAGGAGACGACGTCGCGTTGCTCGCATGTGGCGTAGCACGAATATCCGCAGGGCAAATAACGAATGGCAACTATTCTGTTGCAATGCGATACGGTCAAATTACACTTTAATCAAAAAGAAAAGGCTTCGGAAGGGCGATAGGAAAGCGATTCTTCACAACAAAAGCACTTGTATACAAGTGCGGTAGTGTTTCCGCACTGTTGAACATGTTGGCACTTAGCACCGGTATCAACTGAACACCAGTGGCGCCGCCCAAGTAAAAGATGAACATTTGATAGACGAAAACACGTGAAAACACGTGCGAGAGGAAAGAGGAGTACAGGAGCGCGTGCGTGTTTGTGCACAGCTTCCTGGAAGCGATGGTGTGTGTGTGTGAGATAGAAGGCGCGATCGCATCGCCAATCAAGAATGTCCTGTTCTCTGGGGCCCCTGGCCCACGAAAAAAAAAATAACCGGACGGCGCGACGTCCCAACGGCACCGCCAATGCTCTGATGGCTTTGATTTCTTTAGCTTCAGTCCCCGGTCATGGCATAACTGACATAACCCAATATTTGGCGGACAGCCTATAGAGAAGAGGAGACTCCCAACGTGACTTTCATGGTGCTTGTAGAAGCGAATTTCTTCCGTGCAAGCTTACTATGACTAGGCTGTGCCAGGAAGTGATTTTATGTCTGATCTGTGTGCGAAATCGTAGCGAAACCTTCATGTGTATATTGCGACACTTAGGCAATACGGCTTCAAGAGCCCGAGATTCAGGTTTGTAGGCGCAGGTATACGAAACTAAAACTGCGCAGCAACACTACCTGTAACTGCTGAAACTACGTTTAATTCATGTTCGTTAATTAGGCTCAAAATGAAAATGGCTGCTGCTTAACTGAGCTAACCCTGCATTTGCAAAGCGAACGCTCGGTTCAGCCCTGCCTATGTCTTGTTTTAGCTTGGTTAATCTTTTATGTAGCTGTAATGATTATACTATTCATCCAAAGCCTGCCTTTGTCTACGGTTGCGGGACCGCTTCTGGCGTTTTCCGAGCCGAACGGATCTCCGTGCGATACCCGGGTGGTGGTCAGACGCCGCCTGCCGACAACTGCTGAAAGCCTCTAGCTCCCGCGCAATGCTCAGATCCGAGCTCCTGGTCTTGCTTTCATCCATGTCCAAGCTCGCATGCACGCGGCCAGTGACCTGGTCAGGCGCAAATCAGCAGCGGGGAGCGCATGCGCCAAGCCGACAGATGCTGCGGCAGCGCGTAGCAAACGCGAGCGATGTTGGAGCTCGGCGCAGCGAACCACGTGATGCTGTGCCGAGGATACAGCGCAGCTACGGACAAATAAAGGTCGCGTTTACCGTGACGGTGAAGCCGGTCCACGAGATCAGTACACATTTGAATTGAAAAGTTCGCTTGCTACTTTTTAATGTGCTCATAATAATTCACAAAAGCGTACTTAAAATCTAAATATTTTTAAAAGTAGAAGCGCGTTGAGCCCGCTCGACATTGTGAGAATTTACCCGCAAATTCGCAGCTGCGTCGTCGCTGGTACGGCAAAACGATCTATGTTCATTGCGGCCGTAGCTTGCACGAAAGCATGTGTGCGCTGATTTAACTTGTTCTTTGCCCTTATATCAATCGACATAGCCATGGGAATGAAAAGAGGAGAGCGCACAACGGGACCTATAATTTTTCACAAATGCTTCCTCCATGATTTGCAGTGCCATTGAAAAATTCCCATTTGGAGTAATGGAGATCGTTTCAAAGCTAATGGAGTCATGCGTGATGTTCGTAGAACTACAGGATAGCGTACGTATTTCTGTTCATGTAGTTATCTGTGTTAGCTAAACTATTTTGTGCAAATAGCTCCACTTGACATCGTTTCCTTGGCCCTACTGTGGCAGAAAAGCAAACAAGAAGTTGTTTACGACCGCAAGATATTTGAGAGTAATTTAAATAAACCCGTAGATGCCAGACTCAGAATTGTGGCTGCTTGGTTGCCCATGTTTATTGTTGTGTTGCTCTCTAGCGTAAACACCTACGGTACTTGTGTTTTCATCTTAAAGCTTTCTTTATGTTTTCCCGCAACGGCGGAGTACAATGGAAGCAAGCATATACGTGGCATGATCTATGCATTTTCTGATACACACTTGTACTGACACCGGATTGCGAGCTATTTGGGGAGCTACAAAAATAAACATCCGGTCTGTTTTGTTGGATACATGGTATTTTTTCGCAGCGGTGGCACGATAAGTATTAGGTGCATATACTCATATGGACCTATTCTTCCGTTCTTTTAATTTGTGCTCGGGTACTCTGCGCTTTGCGTGCGTCGGAATTGAAGGAAACTGATCCGTGTACTGTCGTCGGCTTTCATTAGTGACCTCACGGTATAGAAACCTATTTGGGTAAATTCAGGTGGGTTTCAATAAACAAAGATTTATACTGGTTATGGAGACAATAATAATGAAATAAAACCTCATTTGCTTCTCCACGGCTGAAATTTCGGGGGTTCGTTTAGAGGTCACATTGGAAATTCCTGCACATTTTTTCCCTTTCCATCACGGAAATGATGTCGAGTGACACCGCTGCCAGCTGTCACCGCGTGTCACCTCAAAACTGCAGTGCAGGAGGCCCATAGCCGACTAGAGTGGGTGGACCTGCTAACACTGACGAGAAATATAGAAAGAGCCTTCACTTAAAGAGCAGCAGCCACAGGGCCAGTCATTTTTTCAACCGGTTTCACATGCCACGGAAAAAAAAGAAAAGAAAAGAGAGCCTGCGTCCAAACAATATCTTAGTTGTTTTTCTGCTCTAATAAAGCTGTTGCTTCGTTCGCTTTATTATTTGCATCAAAACACCAGGCCACGGGGACTACGAAGAACTTTTTTTTTTCAAAAAAGCATACTATTGTTATTTTTATTTTGCATTCTAATATATCAGTCTCTGTGTAAATAAAGTGTGAGAAACAATGGCCGAAAAAAAGACGAAAGGAGCACCGAGAAAATTTTGGGAGTGCTCCGAGACCGACAAAATGTCATTTGCCAGACCCCTGGGCCCAGTAGCTTGCAACCTTCTATAGAAAGACAGCTCACACGTTTAAAAGCGTCACGACATTTTGATCCGCTTCCCTTTATTTCATGGAATGCTATATTGATTGTTACACTGAAGAAAGACGCAGCTTCAGAGCATACAAGCCAGTGCGAAGGCGTAGTGGCAAATAAATGTGTTATAATCGGAAGAACTTATAAAAGCAGCCGCCCATCCACCCAATCCAATCGTTGACTCTTCACGTGCTGCCGGGAATCGTGGAAAGATTCCCATCCCTTACTTGCATAAGCTTTAAAATAAAAAGATTTGCGGCTTGAGACCGTAGTTAATCTTGCCCACTGATGATTTCGGATGATATGAATTACTCTAATAATGATTTATCATCTCTTCCCACGTTTCGTAGATGGCGCACTACTTGAATTAGCTTGTGTTAGGTATGAATGATTATCGGGGTTGCCATTCCTAGTTCTCGGTGACGTTTAAATAACCGATTCTTGCGCACTTTTATTTTATTGTGCCAACTGCTCTATGTGGCAGCTCTACGCAACTGCTCTTACCAGCAGGCAGGCAAGATGTGTTCTTCACCCGTCCAGCTTTCAAAGCGAAGCTTTAGTGTCCGCACTGATGCCGTTGCATACCCACACGCCCTGCAGAAAACCGACTTTATCTGACGATGATGATGAAGAATAGCGGTTTAAGGGACAGAAAAGGACGCTTCCCGTGGCTGGAATCGAACCTAGGTACTTCGACTTATGATGCTGGCGCCTCTGTGATTGCGCCATTTCGTCAAGTTCAAAGCGAACGCCAAGCAGGAGGTGCCGATTTGCGCCGTACACCACTAAGACCAACACTTGGCCTACGAAGTGCACACCCGAGAGGTGGGTATTCTGAAGTAATGCATGCCTACAGAGTAGCGCATACTCGCAGTGTGGGATCGGCTAATAAGGAATCCATCACGACAAAGCTTCGCGTTTAACCATCGATGTCATTAGACGGAAGGGTGCATGACGTCTTGGCTCTCAATTCAGGTTGTATTAGGGGATCTGTCTTTTGCCCCCGTTTTGTGTGTTTGGTTCATTATATTTAGTAATTTGGACCTGATTTTCAGTGCCTTTTGTATTGTTTGTGGATCAGGTAATGCAGATTTTCCTATATAACGAAACTTTGCTTAATTCTTCAGCACGAGGTTCATGACAGACACAGCTTTATCGTGCGCTTCTATAGCGGTCCTATTTTATCGCGCGACCCCAGGACTGCATTTTGTCGTCTCCCGCGCAGAATGTAGTGATCCATCGGAAAAATTCCCCTCATCTGAGTTCGTTCCACACCATGAACGTTTCCGTTCATTCTCGTGACGGCGTTCCTTATGTATATATCGTTCACTTCCCAAATGCGCCGTTCCATATGTAAATACCATTCCCTTCTCCAATACAGTGCAACCACCCCGTACAAATATTTTTCAAGATTTACTCGGCCATGATTGTGTGCACTGTCCCTCCTCGCTCTTTCTTTTTGAACTTTCCTTCGCGTTTAACGGCATGGCTCAAGTTCGCGCTCTTGTAACCATTCTTTTCTCTTTGTGTGGAGGAAACGACGTGCCTAATAAGTGCAGGTTCAGATGAGTCCAATTATAATATGTTATCTCCACGTCGTCTCGTTATTGTGTAAATTCGGGACAGGCATGTACAGCAAATAGCATAAATTGTTAGAGAAAGTAGAATATGCCTTCAGTTACTACAACCGTCAAACCGGCCTGGCTCTCATTAAAACGCACCAGTCTCCCATCACTTGTATACTCTGAGTTTCTAGAACACTTTCAATAGTGCTGCTTGTATACTCACCGACACGTAGTGTAGAATTCATGAAGTTGTATCCCGTCCCAGGAGTCTCTTCAAAAAATGCCATGTTCAAGTAGACCATGGATCTGGAGAGAAAAACCGCATGAATAATGCCACAACCCTTCTTGAGACAGCGCCTGCTGGCAGGCACTGCTGTGTGTGTCGGAGTCACAAAAATGTCTGCGAATCTTAACAAAATTATAGTTCAAAACAACCATACTCAACATAATATTCGTGCAATGTACCATTCAATAAGATATTGGGTGCTGCTTAGTTTTTTTCCAGCGCCAAATATGAGCGTGTGCTAATATGTTTTTGGTAATATTGATTGACTACGCAATTTACCGCGCCCAGTTCCCCGAGGCAGAGATCTTGGGTTAGGTACGAAAGACAGCAGTCAAGGGTGTCCCGTGGTATTTGAGCCGTCGTGAAAGAAAGATTGAAAAAAAGAAGGAAACAAAAGAACACAACTCCGAACAGATTTCTGGACCCATTCGGCAACGCAGGCAACGCATTTCAAGGCGGTTTACGGTGCACAGCAGAGGTAAACAGAATTTGGAACAAAAATAAAACAGACAAACACAACCACTTACCCTGAAACAGATGCCACGTAGAGGGTAAAAAGCCGCTTTTCTGACGGAGGCGAAAAGCGAGACGAGAAATGCTCGTGTGTTGGAGATTTCCGCGCACGTTAGAGATTCCCAGGTGGTCAAAATTAATCGGGAGCCGTCCCCTACGGCGCGCCTCATCGCCTGCCTGGCGTCGGTGCGTTTTACGCCATGATCAATCAGTCAGAAGGTAAAACGGTTCAAGATAGCGGTGCGAACGCAGCCTTCCACCCAATAAAAATATGCTTCAGCCATCTGGCCGCATTATTTTGGTGAGCGCACTTTGCTATATCTACGCGATACCAGCACTCGAATTCATCACCACCATTGCGAGCATACCCAAATCCACTGCAGGACACTGGCCGCTCCCGTAGATTTCCACGTAATCCTGCCCTGCGCCTGCGGAGGGCAGGACCTATCTTTGCTTCCAAAGTTTGTTATTTCTGCCCTAGATCGAGTTAATTGTGTCCCCCTTTGTGTAGACCCATATGTCAGTAGTCACTGTGTGAGCCTTGTGGTTCATCGGTGTCAATTCGTCGCATGTCATGTACAGCCAAGTCCCATTTTTTCCTCTTATATCGACCTATATTATCTATCACCAGAGCTGGAGCTGAGGTAAAAAACAAAAGAGAACTAACAGAAAACACAGAAAACAAAATAACTTGCTTGTGGAACGTCCTCATTCCATTTTGATCCCAAATATCACTGGTGTTAGTATAATAAATTGGGTAAACCAAGAATTCTTCGGTACTGTTTTCTTCCTTATGAAAGCCAATTCCAGGACACAATGTTTCATTGATTCCTCCTGGATTATCGTAGGTCCTTTTGAACAATTCATATAGGACGGCACTTCGGTTAAATAACTGAAGAAAAAAAACATACATTAGCATTTAGGGGTGTATAGTACAGGAAATAAAATGGTTTTTTTTTTCTGAAGTACAGCATAAACTGCCAGGTGCGCAAATATATTTTATTATTCACTTGCCCTTAAGGCCCGAGGCTATTAAAGATGGGAGTGGGTATATACATGCACTGCCCCACATATCAAAATACAACAGAAAAATTGCAATCAAGTAACATCGCTTGATATAGGGTTGAAATAAAGGCTACATACAACTAAAATAAAACAGCATCTTGTATACAAACAATGTCATAAGGAAGACGATGTCAGCATACACAATTATCTAGCCAAAATGGGTCCTGAAAACACTTGGTGTGCGCTGACGGAATTCCTACTTTGTGACGATGATCAATACGAGTCGAAAGGTAAATTGGTGGGGACAATATATTTCTGAGCAACGCATTGTTAAAGGGGTAATCATAGTGTGGCTTTCATTGATGTGACGCTGGAGGTGCGATGGTGATTAGGAAGGTTGAAGCGCGCTGCCCGATTCTGCATTCGTTCTAATTCGTAAATAAGCGACTCACGACAAGGGTCCCAAGCAGATTCTGCATATTCTAATTTGCTACGCGCCAATACCTTGTAAAGAAAGAGTTCCACGTTAAAAGGGGCCTGATTAAAATTTCTTTGAAGGTAGCCCAACATGATATTAGCTTTAGCTGTAATATATACAATATGTGTCTTCCAAGACAATGTGTAGGTTGTGTGCACGCCCAGATACATATAAGAATTTAATGCGTCCAGAAGAACGTTAGTAATTTGATATGCGCTGGTGTAGTGCTGTAATGGTTGACGTGCATGTACTTGCATTTGTTAATGTTTGCATTCATACCCAAGTATCACACCGTTCCTGAACCGGACCAATATCAGCCTGTAATTCAAGTACTTCTAAATTATCAATAATAGACCCTTTTCAAATTGGTCCTAGTGCTAGCGTAGGAGCAGTAGGCCGCTCCGGCAACACTGCGCTCCAACATAATGAAGGAAGCGAAAACAGCGAAAAGGCAGCAAACGTAGCGCAGCTGCGTCCGCCGCGGCGGAATAATGGCATGCGCTTCTCGTAAAGTTGCTTTTTCCATAACTCCGTGGAACAAAAACCTTGCTGCTCCGTGTTGTGTTCTTGACTAGACGGAGGCAGTAGTCAACCGGGACGAGCAGACCATGTTTATTGGTCACCAGATGTTAGTCGAAGAACGCAGAGGATTAGGCGCGGCTGCTTATAAGCGATAGCCGCAGCAGAGAACAGGGCAAATAGTGGCACTCCCTGAGCGGGCGCATGCGCAAGGACACGGTTCAAATGACACAACATCCCTTCCCCAACACAAGGTTCATTAGTCGGTGCTACGGCTTGTAGCGTTCCGGGGTTTGTCTTTTCCGCGTGCTGCGTCGGATGACTGGTTGGGGATCCTTGTCCCTCTCCGGTTCTGATGCGCGGGCTTCGGGATAGGTAAGACCTGGCACGGAGGCTTGATCTGCAGACGTGGGGCTACGGGCTGCGATTGGCTTCACCGTAGCCGGCGGTAGGACCACAGTGTCCTCGGTCGAGGGCTGACTCGAGGCCGGCTGGACCGCCTTGGTAACCGGGACCGGCATGAGCTCCCCTGGAGCTGCGGTGCTTGCCCAGTCCGGAGTCCCGAGTGGGATTTGTTGGTGTGCCATGGGATTCCAGCCGTCCGGAAGCTCACATTCCGGGGCCTGATGGTACCTCGGGCCCTCCTGGAAGGTACATGGGCGTAAGTCATCGGCATGAACATAGCGCTCCTCTCCTCCCGTAGACACAACGTATGTGCTGATGCTCACACGCCTGAGCACGGTTCCTTCGAGCCATCGGGCGTCACCCGGGCGCAAGCCTTTCACTAATACGCGGGAGCCTTCACTGAATTCTCTGCAGCCTCCTCGCGTTTGGTTCGCCGACTCCCTTATTCGTTCCAATTTCTCGGTCATTCTTTTCTCCATATCTGGATGCAAAAGGCTCAACCGCGTCCGCGGCTTCCACGACAAGAACCGTTGCGCTGGAGTTTCATCTGTAGTACCGGTTGGGGTGTTGCGGTACCTGAACAGGAACTGGTCAATGCGATGCTGGAGAGTCTTTGATTCCCCAGTCCGCTGCTCGTCGAGGACCTGCTTGAAGAGATCTCTTTTTATGGTTTGCACACACCGTTCAGCGCTGCCGTTTGATGCTGGATGATAAGGAGGCGACTTCACATGCCGAATGCCATTCCTGCTCAAAAACGTTGCAAACTGAGTTGACGTGAACTGCGGGCCATTGTCCGTAACCACTACTTCCGGCAATCCATAAGCAGCGAACACACTACGCAGTTTTTCCACCGTCTTTTCACTGTTCGTCGCTTTCATCACAAACACTTCCACCCACTTTGAATGCTCGTCCACCAGCACGAGAAACCACTGTTGCTCTCGATACGCGAAGTCCAAATGCACTCTCTCCCACCTTCGCGTCGGCCAGCCCCACGACAACAATGGGACGCTGGGTGCTGAGTTTTGCGCCAGTTGACACGTCATACACTCTTTCACTGCTCGTTCTATGTCTTGAGTTAACCTCGGCCACCACACGTGACTTCTAGATAACATTTTCATGCGCGTCATTCCCGGGTGGCCCTCATGCAGCATTGATAACATCTTTTCACGAAGCGCAACAGGCACTATCACGCGATTTCCCCAGGTTACACAATCCTGGTCAACAGACAGTTCGCTACGCCGTACAAAATAAGGGGCGAGTGTATCTTCTGCCACATGCGAAGGCCAGCCGTTTTGAGTGTAAAACAGAACTTTTGATAGGACCTTGTCCCTTTTCGTTTCCATTCTAATCTCTTTTGCAGACAGCGGGGTTTCATCGAGCACAGAAAAAAAAATGTACGTCTTCCGACTCGGGTGCTTGGCTCGACAACTGCAAAGGCAACCGCGACAGTGCGTCAGCATTTGCAATCTCGCTAGCCTTGCGATAAACCCAGCGGTAGTTATAGGCTGCAAGAAGCAAAGCCCAACGCTGAACACGCGCTGCTGCCATTGCGGGAACTGGCTTATCATGCGCGAGCAGGCCCAGCAATGGTTGGTGATCAGAGTATATGCTAAAGGATCGACCAAACAAGTATTTGTGAAATCTGCGCAGCCCGAACACTACTGCCAATGCCTCTTTTTCGATGTGCGCATACGCCTGCTCGGATTTACTGAGAATCCTCGACGCAAAGGCTATCGGCCTTTCCACTGGGCCTTCTTTGTGGAACAGTATAGCTCCCACTCCGTAGGCTGACGCGTCACAGACGAGGCCGAGATCCTTCGATGGGTCGTAGTGGGCTAATACCGTGTTTTGCGTAAGCCATCCTTTGCTTGTTTGGAACACTCGCTCGGCCTCAGCTGTCCATTTCCATTTTGTGCTATCTCTGAGTAGGTCGTATAGCGGTTTTAGTTCTGCTGATAGGTTGGGAACGAACTTGCCATAGAAATTCAACAGTCCCAGATACGCCCGGAGTTCCTGTTTATTCTTTGGGGCTGGCGCTTCCTTTATTGCTGCTATTTTTACGTCTGAAGGCCTAATTCCGTTCCCGTCTATCACGTGGCCCAAGTAGGTCAGTGACGTCTCAAAGAACTTACATTTTTCTTTTTTCAGTTTAATTCCATGTTCCTTAAACCTAGCTAGCACGCTTTCCACCTTCTGATAGCACTCCTCGAAGGTTTCCCCAGCGATTAACACATCATCAATGTAACAGGATACTCTATCTAGGCCTTTTAACAGGTCATCCATTACCGCCTGAAAAATAGACGGGGCACTCGTGATCCCATAGGGTAGCCGTGTATACTGAAACAAGCCAAGATGCGTATTCACGGTGACCAAACTCTGCGAGTCCGGATCAAGTTCTAGTTGCTGGTAGGCCGTTGAGAGATCTAGGACTGTGAAGTATTTACACCCGTGCAACGTTGCGAAGATATCTTCCATTACTGGCAACGGGTAATGGTCCGTTCGGAGAGACTGGTTTACTGTCATTTTATAATCCCCGCAAATTCTGACCTCCCCGTTGGGTTTATAAACGACCACTAGAGGCGTTGCCCAGTCGCTACGTTGAACCGGAATTAGGACCCCAGCTCCTACCAGCGCCTGCAATTCTTTTGACACCGCGTCTCGCATCGCGAAAGGCACCGCTCGATGCTTGCAGAACACGGGCGTGCTCCCTTCTTTCAAAAGCAGTTTTACCGGGGTGCCTTTTATCAACCCAAGTTCGGGCTCGAACACCTCTAGAAATTTTTCTACCAGTTGTGCTACCTTGTCTACGCTGACACCGCACACGCTCAACCAGTCCAGCTTAAGAGCCTCCAGCCAATCTCGACCCATCAGCACCGTCTCACATTTCTGTGGCGTCCGCACGACAACTAGCGGGAGGGTGACCGCCTGACCATGGTGCTCGACCGGTACCTTCACCCTCCCCACGGTCTGCAGGGGAACGCCCCCGTACGTTCGTAGCCTAATTCGACAACTTTCCAGGGCTAGGTCTGGCCAATACTTCACAAACACACTTTCAGGTACAATCGAAACAGATGCCCCCGTGTCGATTTGCATTCGCACATTTCTACCTGCCACCTTAACGTTCACCGTATAGCTAGGATGGCTACTGTCGCAGGCAAATATGTTATGCAGCACAAGTTCGTCCTCACCGTTCATTGTCTCTAGGTTGTCACGGACGTCGTCCACGGCCCGCACCGCGCGCGATGAGGCAGCCTTGCAGACCCTCGACAGATGACCCATCCGCTTGCATAGATGGCACTTGTATTTCCGGAACGGGCAGGACCTTCCGTCGTGGGATGATCCACCGCAGCGGAAACAGTCTGGCGTTTCGATGGGGTGTTCCGCTCCGTCGGCTGCTGCTGCTGGCTTGGCTGAAGCTCTAGCTGCGGGCTTGGCCCGGTAGGTGTGGCGAACATCATGCACTTCCTCCGGTTGTCTCGTAGCTGGTTGAAACTTTCTAGTCTCGGCCTCGAGCTAGTTCAACACTTTTGGCAATGTCGCACGCTGTGGCAAAGGTCAATGTGCTCTTCTTGAGAAGTTCCGCTTGGGTCGGTTGGTCTTTTAAGCCGGCCACAAACCGGTCCCGCAACGCTTCTTCCAGAAAGGGCCCAAATTCACACGACGACGCCAGTCTTTTTAATTCCACGGCGAATGCAGCCACACTCTCACCTTCATGCTGGGACCGGCGATTAAACCGGAACCGTTCCGCAATCACCATTCGCTTGGGGGCGTAATGCTCCTTGAGAACGGTGACGAGCTGACTGTATTCCTTCTCCTCAGGCTTTGCCGGGGCGAGCAGGTTCTTTAACGTGCGGTAAGTCTTCTTGCCCATGGCGGTCACGAATGTCGAGACTTTCAAATCATCGCTCACCTTCACGGCGCGGACGTAGTGTTCAAACCGCTCCACGTATGATTCAAAGTCTTCGTCCTCATCTTCGTCGAATCGCTCGAACTGGCCTAGCGAAGCCATGTCGCTGTATCGACCCGGCTGCCTCCGTTGATTCCTGGTCACGGCAATCCCATCCTCGTCGCCACTGTTGTGTTCTTGACTAGACGGAGGCAGTAGTCAACCGGGACGAGCAGACCATGTTTATTGGTCACCAGATGTTAGTCGAAGAACGCAGAGAATTAGGCGCGGCTGCTTATAAGCGATAGCCGAAGCAGTGAACAGGGCAGATAGTGGCACTCCCTGAGCGGGCGCATGCGCAAGGACACGGTTCAAATGACACAACACTCCGTTTGTTTGAAAAGCAGCAAATTCTGGACTTTTATTCGACGATGTAGCCGACCGACAGACCCTACGAGATCCGACAATGTCAGCGTGGAATACCGTTGTCTGGGATGACGAACAGCAGCAAACGAATGCAGGATTTGTTACTAATAACGAAAAGCCTTACCGCTGCCAGTTTG
Source organism: Haemaphysalis longicornis (assembly GCA_013339765.2). NCBI lineage: Eukaryota > Metazoa > Arthropoda > Arachnida > Ixodida > Ixodidae > Haemaphysalis > Haemaphysalis longicornis. The sequence goes on along the minus strand of CM023452.1, from coordinate 30,373,694 downwards.
TTTAGCCTTCTAGTTCTAATTGTGTTTATTCGATGCGCCCTTGGCCCGTCGTAGCGGCGACTGGTCGCTATGAACGTACTACGAAGAGTCCGTTCTTTGCTGCTCGCTCAAGTTACGACTGTTCAAGCTTTCTAAACCATTCGCCGAATGGACGAAAGCGTACATAAATACTCTGCTCTTGCTGCAACGAAATATTCCGACCAAACTTTCGTTGCCTTCAGAGAGTAAAAGCTTGTCCCTTATATCTCTTGGTTGCTGCGATCTTTCTTTCGTCTGTATTTGAGTTAGGAACTCAAGATACGACACATACAAATAAATTATGCGACTATTAAACACTTAATGTATCTTCCACCTGGATGACATAAGCAGTACAATTCGTGCATTGCGTCAGGAGGTTTGTACTTACATCGAGATTTATAGAAAAGCTGGATTCTAATTGAGTTCGAGTACGGCGTGGTCGCTGCACGGTATGCGCCATGAACACCATGAGGGAACGGAATTCGCATAATCTAAAGACAAGAAATAAAGACTTAGACCGGATTCCTGGTCTACTGCCGTTGAAATGCCAAAAACGAGCGGAGAGAGACATGCCTGCAGCTCCACTTTTTGGCTGCTCCAGCACAACTCTCCTGCCTGGGTGTTCGCATTAAAACTTCGGCAGTCATGATCCCCACGTGAAACTGTACCACAAAACAGTTCTCAAAAAAAGGAAGACGAGCGAGTTTGCTGTTCACAGTTGTTGAAACACCGATGAGCGCGGGCAGAGCGAAGCACAAATACAGGATCGAATTCACCTGCACCGAAACAAGTCTGCAGTCTCAATGTTCGGCGCTACTAACGGCGGAAGTCGTGGCCGGCACGTGAAACGTAGCTCTCAAGACAGTGCATAAAAAAGGCGGTTTGCCCTGGACATTGCCCAATTAAAACGGGAGATGCGAAAGGTGTGCGTCGTACCTACGTTTCGCCCAGCATTACTGCACGTAAACCTACTGCTTGCAGAGAGGTATGCAGCAGTGCGTGGGCATCGTCCTCGTATATGCTACAAGAGCACTGGTAGCGTACACAAAATAACCCAAGAAATGGCTTCATGAGGCTGCAGAATGTTGAAGCGATGAGCCAAGACACGTAACCACAACGGCGTTCCTGCGCGACGCTTCCTTTGTCACGGCGTCGTCGGATTAACCAGCAGTGTTGCCACCACTGAATATGAAGTGTTGCTCGCCTGCTTACAAAGGGTCTATTGCTCGATACATTACGCAGTCATTTGCGAAAAGACTGACCGAACAAGTAAAGTTTAGAGGCGAATCGTTGATATAGACTACAAAGAGCAATGGTCCCAATACGGACCCCGGTGGGACCACAGAGGCAACCGGGACCATGGACGAGTCAAAGTTATTAACAGCTACAAATTGGGAACGGTTATTGAGAAAAGCAATCAGTCACGCAAGGGAGTTATCATCTATATTGTGGAATCGTAATTTTAAAATGAGTAAATCATGAGGTACTTTGTCGAACGAGTTTGAGAAATCTAAAAAGATACCGTCAACGGGTGTGCCGTAGTCAAGAATGGAATGCAAATCGTGACTAAAACATAATATAGTTGCGTTTCACAAGAAACATTGTCCCGAAACCCATGGTGTGAATCGGCAAAGAATTGCCCTCTAAAAATTTTACAAGCGGTGAATAAATAGTGTTAATTCTTTTGTACGGTATCGAAGTCAGTGATACTGGTCTGTTTTTGCGGTACAAAATTTATAACCTGACATAAAAATGTAATAATTCTTCCCACACTCCAATTACCCGGAAGACAGCGGGCTTCCTGAGATTGTTCAAATATTTTTGTTGGTGTTTTGGAGCTTTACTTTAGTGTTGATTAGAAACTTGGAAGTAATGTTGTCGCTTCCGGCGGAAGATGAGACTTTAAGGTTTTCCATTATTTTTTGTAGGCCCCGTGTGTCGAAAGGAATTGCTTCCTTCGGGAGATAATCACAGGCTTAATAAACAGAATATGTTCCTTTGTTGACGAAACCCGAGAATGCAGCTGCGAAGTTGGGACAGAGAATAACAGCGCCGCCATCACTGTGGGCTACTCCGTCCGAAGTTTCAGTGTCAATTCGAGACTAAGTTTTTCATTCACTATCCTCCAAAATCATCTCGTGTTATTAGCTAATATATTGAGGAGTGTGTAGTTAAAATACTTCCTTTGCTGGTTTTGTGGTCTTCCTGTATACGCCATTAGTAACGTAGTAAGAATCTCATCGGGCCTGGGAGTTAGAAACTTTAGCGGACCGAAACAGCCTTTCTTTCTTATTACTCAACCATTTCAGGCTATACCAGGGGCATGCTTGTTGGTGGTTACTAGGTCGTGGGGAACAAGCGTTTGAGCCAGGTATGTTGCTTTCTCTTTAAACAAATTACAGTTAACGGAACCAGCATATAATTCATCGAGATAACTGTCCAGAAATAAACAAAGCTCTGTATTCATGGCATCAAAATTGGCCGCAGGGTAATCTCTAATGGGCTTGATATAATTGGTATGATGAGGTATGCAAACATTCATAGTGGAATGGAGCAAAGAATGATCACTTAGTTGAGACAAACAAAGCAGAAACTTAAACCGGTGAGGCACTGTGCTTAACACAACAACCAAAACACTCAAACGTGAAGGATGTAATGCGGATAGGGTGGGTAACGATTTGCGTGTGTCTAAAATGAGAAACAAAGTTCAAAAAATATAACTGTCGGTAGAAAGTGGACTTAGCGGAGGCACATCCCTGGACCAAATTATATTTGGGTAGTGAAAGTGGCCAGCTAAAAGGACTAGTACGTGAGGAAAATGTTCTATAACGGTGTAAACAGCACCGTGATGGCTAAAGACAAAGCCGGAATCGCAGGACGGTGAATGATAGCAGATGCCCAAAATAATCTTTTTATAGCATGCACACATTTCTACAAATATAGTCTCTAAATTGGTTACAACCTGCACTAAAGAAGAAGAAATATGATCCGCAACCGCAACAAGTACACCACCGCCGCATCTTTCACCTCTATCACGACGATACACATTGAATAGCTTTGTACAGTCAAACAATTCACTGGAATCAATTTTCGGAGTAAGCCACATTTCTGTTAACAACACGACGTCAGAGTCACATGCATCGATCTCTACATTTAATTCATCGCGTTTCGATAAGACACTGCTGATGTTATTGATAAGAAAAGAAATGGAATTTTTCGGGTACCACCAAACATTCTTCACGTGTCCATACACGTGTGCATGGACACGTATGTACACGTGTATGAACACGTGTACATACGGTACACGTGTACATACACGTGTACACGTGTACACGTGTACATACAAGCAGTATGTACACGTGTATGGGGACGTGTACATACTGCTTGCAAGTGATAGCGCTGTTCCTGAAACCGAGTGTTCGTCTGAAGGCTGTTGAATAAGGAATTGCTCAGAGGCGCCGCAAAGTTCGTACACACTATCGGGAGAAAAAGTGTAACCGTAACGGCTATCACCTATGAGCAACTTATTTTACCGCAGCTTAAAACAAACGTCCCTTTGTTTGGCAAATTCCACAAGGTTCTTTCGCACCTCATGTGTTTGAAGGGAATAATCCTCACTCACAGTGACACCTTTCTATTTGAATTCTACGCTGATCGATAGTTATTCCTGCTGTAACTTAAAGGATGTGAACTTCGCAATGATAGGTCGATTTTGGTTCGACCTTCATGTTGCCAGCCTGTACACTCGCTCAACTGACTCGCTCAGCACTGCTGACTTTAAAACGGCTGTAATCACTTTAACTAATTTTTATTCACTTTGGTGACGAAAAAAAATCCACAATTCCTGGATAATCTCGGTCCAAAAGGGGGGTTAATCAGTTGTGAAAATACTGGCGTCTACTTGTTGAAGTGCTGATTTTTCACCGCTACGGAACATGACGCCTAGCGTACTTTCAAGTGCTAGTAATACCTATAACCAACGTTTGGCTTTTCGCGTTACATGCGTTCTTTTCTCGCTGCGCTTGGAACGTTGGCAGACCCTCCCCCCCTTCCCCCCGAAAAAAAAAAAACAAATGCGCAGAAGACATTTATCCGCGCCTTTTTTACCCAATCCTCAACAATTAAATGCGAAGACAAAAGCAAGGTTCAGTTTACAACACAAAGTAGTTATCGGGAACCCGTTGCGCTGTTTCGTAACAAGAAATAAAAAGGAACGTTTTACTACATCTGCAACACGGCAGTTTCATTTCCCATTTTTATGGCTCGTAAGCGACATTACGCAGGCATGAAAGTATATCTCGCTGTTCTAGGTACCTGTTAGATTTTAAAAGGAACGCAAACGGTCACGTGCAGCCGTAACAGAAAATCTGTCCTCACTGTGAGGTCCCAGAAGCTTGGTTTTACACTGTAAACCTGCTCGTAACTTTGCAAGTCTAGCTAAACGTGAGATGTTGATTGCATTGCGCGTGTTAGCAATTGAATTCGCAAGTTCTCTTGCGACGAAAGCAATAAATAAGTTATCCGACACCGCGATATTCATCAAACCTGCCTTCAGAGTCGCTAACATTTCATTTAACTAAAGCTGCGTGCAAAAGCCCTCTTAGAACGGTTGCATTTACATCTCTGCGGCTGGTTAAGATTCAGTAATTTTTTGCCTTCCGAACAGACACAAAATATCGTAAGCTCTTAGAAAAAATGTCGGGGCAGTTAGGTGGTGTTATTATTTCAGGGCATCCCACAAATGCAAGAATGCGTCATGCTACCAGTGAAATTGATTGAAACTGCTGTTGTAAACTGAATTCAGAGACCGGGGTTTCCATAATTGTTTCCATTTATAATTTCATTGAAGGCTCAAAGCCATAGTCTGGAAAGATCCAGCTTGCTACGAGCCATGACATACAAGTTCGTTTCAATATGTTGGCCGTTCTGAGATTCCCGATGGGTCGCCGCTTTTTTGGAATTCTAAAAAAAAACATATTGCCGCTTCTATGATATATATTGAAAGTTGAGGAACCGAACTACAGCATACCACTGTGTCTGCGCCTGTCGTGCGCACATACGGCGCGAGAAAGGCACGAAGCGCGTCCACTGTGTGCTTTCTCCCGGGCCGCTCAGCGGAGCATCCACACTAGCAGCGCGACGCTGCCGCCGCCTACATGTCGACCTCGCGGCGAATAGCTCTGACGTCCCTCACCGACGCGGCGACTGCGTCGGCGCGATGCAGCGCCTCGTAACTGCATGGCCCGCACATTGTTTAGACCCCCGCAAAACATGGGTCGGCCAAAGAATTATGCCACTCTTGGGTAAGAAGCGCAGCGTGAACACCGTCGTCTGCCTGCTCGAGAACATATGAGACGGCTACGACCAAACCCCGAGTATCGAGCCGAATCCGCCCCACCTAAACGGCAGAGAAGAGCGGAAGATACACCCAGTACCACGCTCTAAATGTGGACTACAACACAATCGCCGGCAGAACGACCCCAGATAGGAATGGAGGACTTCCAACGCGAACACCGCAAACCCACGGGTATCGCGAATAGCCGGTTCCAGCCCGAATTCCTGAGCACCGAGGTGGGCCACAGCTGTCGCGTCTGCGATGGGCTGTGGCTTGAAACCAACATATATACGTTGAGTTCTATTCGCAACTGCTAGAAGCGGAATATTGTGATGCACGTTCTACGCGAAGCGTTTACAGCCGAGTCCGACCCCGACACGCGAAAATTTGCAAGACGTGCCTCGCTCCGCTGTTTTTCCAGCCTTCCAATACTTGTGCAAGTTGCGCCAATTTTCGCTTAAATGCAACTTTTTAATGGCGTCCATTGCTTATGTCCTTCCATTAATGCGCATAAAGCATCCCTAAGCCTTTTGTGGTTTGTGTTTTTAACTTCTTATTGAAAATACGCAGTGGTCCATTCAGCTGGTGTTTTAGGGGGAGCCCTGTGGCAGCCGCTACCTTGGTTTTTCGGCTTCGGCGTGCGCGTAACCTTGTGAGCGAACGCCGCCGCGATGGCAGAAAGAAAACGGAGTTGAGCATTTAGTGAAGGTTGAGCCGGAGGGCGGCACGCACGCCTATGGCGTCATATTTCTCACTGCCTCCCCCTCAATCTTGTTTCATGTATCGCCGGCAAGGAGTGGCCTGCCTTTCGCGCTTTCTCCAGGGGCTGGTCTGTTGGCCGCTCATCGGAACCACGTAAAATACGCCTGGTAGGTTCAAATACAATTTGCAACAACATGCTCGCTGCTCTCCCGTGCGCGGCGAATCCGCATTAGGTGACGTTTGCGCGGGAGGTACAAACACGATTTGCAACCACACGCTGGCCGGCAGCTACGCTCTCCGAAATAACAGCAGACTAGCGCGCGCCGCGGTGAGTTTGCTCAACACGCGAACACATACTGAGACGCTGCAGATATGTTCCATGACTGAGAAGACTAGAGCTCGCGATGCGCCCTTATTTCGCATTAGAGAGTATAGTACTTGTCAGTGCCAAATTCTCTTCCCCTTGCACGTTTTGCCTGTTTTCCCTATCCATCCAATCTAGTTCGTATCCCTATCTCAATTGTCTCTTATGGGTACCGTATTGTTAGCTAAACCTGTGATTCTCACAAATTGATGACGGTTGTTTATAGAGCAGGTATCTCCCCGACATCGCTCTGTTGTACGGAATCGTCGAGTTTCTTTGTGATGGCAATAACCACATAGAGAATCTCCATGCGAGCCGAAAAAAGTAAGACTGAATCTTTATTTAGTGTATGACAAAGAAAAAGCAGTGCCCCGGTCACTCTTTGCCGCACGGACGTCCATGACGAAGGGGGAATCTTTCTTATAGTATCGTATTTTGGGCGCTACGTATTGACGACGCTTCTTCTGAACTGCCTGCCATCTGGAGAAGAGTCTTCTACGGTGCATGGGTTTTGAACCTAGTGGGTGTACTCGGTCTGTTTTGTAGCTCCACATTGTTGTCTTGCGTGATATCCACTCAGTTTCTTTCTTTTCGTTTTGCCATGTCGTAGACACCTGTTGGAGTTATCTTTTTACTTTGCTTGTGTTGGTGTCACTGGCGTTCATCTATTTATTTTTCTTGGGTTGGTGTTACTCTTTTTTTTTTTCTCGTCGTTTACTTTTCGTTTTGTTTCAGTGTTTACATTAACGATTCTCTTTTCAATTGTATTTGTGTATGTCCGGACTCTGCTGGCAGATTTCTCTTGTTTTTACTTTCCTTTTTTTTTTTTTTTTTCAACGCTTCTTGTTTGTCTTCTTCCTGCTGTAACCCTTATGTCTAATATTCATCACTCATCAACGTAGTCACTCACCATCTGGTGTAGCAAGCCTTGTCCCTAGCAGGGCTGACCTCACCAGTTTACATTAAAGAGCCTTCTCTCTCTCTCTCTCTCTAAACGCTTTACGACGTAATTTTCTGTGAAATTTCCTTTTAGTCACCGCAGCTGAAACGCCAAAAATGGGGGGTCGTACTGATCTTCGGAATTTGTTGTTTCGACGCAACACTGAATTCGATTAAAAGACGCATGTTACATCTTCTGATGTATTCTAGTCGCTTTCTTTTTGGAGACAAAAAAGAGAGAGATTGTCACTGCCGAAAGACCGACCGCAATCGTGACCGTAATGATCGGGCAGAATAATTTTAGTGCGGTTTCAAAGATAAGTATCGCACCAGGAAGGTGCTCATCACTGTTATTTATGGATTTCCCAATGTTCGTGATCATGATATTGAGGTGGCCATAATTATATATTTTAGGGACGACTTGGATAACGTTCCTCTCGACTAGATATCATATGATTTGCATAAAAATTTCTTCACAAGGTTTTCGTCACACATGTATCTGGATATTTGGGGATTATGGTGCAGCATGTCACCGTTCCGGTTGAAATATGCGCCTTCCCGGAGTAAGGTGGGTTCTGTCTTTAGCACGACCGGCTTTAAGATAGCGACCTGCTCATCGCTGCCGGCGACAATGGGAGCCAACGCGCCGGAAAATTTCGTTGTAAGGACGGCGCGCACCGCTGGTGGTTAATTTAACCCCAAACCTTGCCAGCTTCGCAACACTAACTGTGCGAACTGCGACTGCTCGCATAAAATATAGCGGTCGTACCAATCAATACCATCTGTACTGATCAGTACCAATAATACCAGAAAGCACCGAGAATTTTCGGTTCAGCCTAGACTTACTTTTCAGCTATGCAACTTCACGTATACAAGCAACCTCACTCTCTCCCATATCTCCCACACGCGAACAGCATCCCCTGATTTTGAGGGCATTTCCGTTCATTTAAACATTCGAAAGCGTTATCGACTTTCGCATTGCAAAGGACGCTTTCAATTTACGTAAAGCTTGTCTATAAAACGTGCGAAAAACACTAGGGAACGCTTAATTTGTGTAAACGAGATCCCAAGGGGCAATTAGGTGGCGGCGTAGCGCGGTCATTCTTGATGCGATAACAGATTGTTTTATTAGCGAGTGGAGCACAGTAATCGACGCAAAACGTTTCCAATGGCTTTCCCCATAACTTGAGCCGCGCTTGTAGGAGTTCTCTTGTGTGGCTTAAAAGCCGAGCAAATGGCAAAGTTGACTCGACAGCCCACCCACTGTCAATGCCTGCGGAGAGAACCGCAGTTATTTTGGGATTGTTTTTGACCCACGGCCACCATACCGAAGCAATGGTGGCCTGGTGAAAAAAAATTGGCTTTCCCGATGGGGCTGCCAGCGTTCTTGAGTGTACGAAACAAATATCATCGCGTAAAATGTGTTCACTGAAACACTTTGCAAAACGTAGCACACGATTCTTTCAGCATATCCTCTCGCGCTGGCAGTTATTTTAGCTAGGTTTGTCGCCGAGTGTTTCTGCCGATGTAGACTATACCCTAGAACCTCGAAATCGTACTCACCAGCGCTAGTTTTTGTCCGAATCACTATCTATGGGGCTGTAGGTAGCTCCACGGAAACTGCTGAACAATCAAATTTCGGAAAAACATTCTGGTTACAACGGTCGTTTTTGTATTTAATACGCTCGTGCGATCAAACATCACGTCGTAAACCAATGAAAATTTACGAAGCGCCGAGTGCGTTTTCCTCCTTTTTCTGCTAACGCTCTACGTAAACAGTGCCATTCTATAGAACAAAACCGCGCTGAATATTTTGTTTCTAGTTTACTCTTTCTGAGTACGCGGGCTGTGAAGCGTGTGGAATTCTGTGGAATGCGTTAGCAAAGAGTTAATTAAAAGCTGCTGACGTTTCTCTGGGACGATATTTGAATGGGTGAGCGTTCGATGGACGCCAGTCGTGTACGTGCTTTCGCCATCTGACCAGAGTAACAATTTAGGGTTGAAAGCTGTCTGGACACCGTGGATACCACAGATGGTGTGCTGTTCCCCGTGATGAATCGGGAAAGGCTGAGCACCAACGGGCCGGAAAAAGGACAAAATAACACGGAGACAGGCGGAACAAAAGCATTTATAGCGAAGAAGAGAGAATACATTCAGCGCTCTGACCGTGCGGTGGCGTTGGAGGAACTAAAAAGATACAAAATAAGCAATAAAGAATTCGGCAAGCAATATCACCGAGACTGGGCAGGTGGCTATCTAGAAAGCTGGTCGTGGCCTCAAGACACTGCAAAAGAGCGTCTGCTATTTTTGTGTTTAATGTTTGCCTAAATCATTCAGCGCACATCATCTGTCTGTGGACATTCGTCGTGAGCGTGATGTTCAGCAGGCTACATTAAAAAAAAACCTACGCTTCATAAACACCTGCTACAACAAGTGAGGCGGGGCTATTAATGAAAAGAAATCCTTCCGCCGTTTTTATAATTAAAAAATCTGCTTTGGGTATGCTTACTCACAGGTTCACCTACAGTTAATCATGTGAAAACTACAAATGTGTTCCTGAAACGTTCTCGTAACCTATCCTGGAATCGACATGCCTAAAACTTGGTTCGCCTGCTTTCAAAAAGTGTGTTGCATAAAAGTACTAGCATCTCCATTCACAATCAACCGTAAACCATCTCTTCAATCGACCATACATCCGACCAAAGCTGCAATAAGCAATCACAGCGTAAAAAAAGTAAAATTGGTACAATGGAGACTTGAGAAACGGAGGTTCACTTTATCTCCAAGTTCTGTTGTATTAATTCCACGAAGGAAGTAATACAGGCCAACCCAATTCACCACTTGAGTTACGAAGGCAATACCGCCTGGAATTAATGAAGGACTCCCTGCTTAGCTGAAAAGTTTCTACTGACCCTTCATTATATTGATCCTTTATGGGAACGAAAACTATGCCACAGAATTGGCGAACGTCTTTGATGCTACGTTTCGCAAACCAATGTTTTCAAATTTTCTTCTTTTAGCGCGATGTTTCCCAATGAATCTCTTTCATAACGGAATTTCGCTATTATTTGCGTCCGTGATCTAAGACGCAATGCATGTTCAGTGATAGGCTAATTGTAAATACCCACCCCGCTTTGACTGGCTCATGTTAACTGCAATATGTACTGAACGAAATTAAATGAATACGACGCCTGGCGCGCCTCTCTCCTACCCGCGGGTTCAAAACACGCGCCTTCGGCCTGCTTGCGGCATCTGGTGAATCTCCACCATAACAGGCAGTCCTACACTTGCACAGAGCCGTGGTCGTATACCCTTGATTGAACCATTGATGGGGGCTTTTGGTTTTTGATTAAGCTTGTAGGTAGTCAACAACGAAGCAAACGGCGGGAGGCACATGGGTCGCCTCCATTTTGTCTTGTTCCTCCTCTTGGCACCACTTGCGTTCATAGATAATTAAAGCGAACGCTGTCTTCCCCATGACCTTCGCGTAGAGTGTAGTACTGGTTAAATAACGTTACTGCTCGACCCGTTGATTGAAATTACATTTCCGTAAAACGTTAGAAGCTTTTAGTTATATGACGCAATTTGTGTGCGGCAGCTGTTGCGCCCGGAGTCAATTTCCGTTAAGGAGGTGACGTGATTCCCGCGCAGAGTTTGTGGATGCGTTTGCGGACTCCTTCTGGGTGCACTCTTTCCTCAGCTTGTACAAATAACACTTTACCTTTAAAAAATTACTACAAAATGTATATTGGCGCATTTCTAAAACCATCTGCGTACTTACAGATAATCCATCCACCGCGCTTGAAAAATTGCAATTATTGCAGATATTAAGATTGTCTGTATTTTCAGCGGATACCATAAGAGCTGATAATAATGTGGTAAAAACCTCCAGGTTCAGCACGTTGCTCATCTCGAAGATTGTACTATACAATGCCCCAATGAAGTGTGCACTAAAAAGCTAATGCATTTCATTCTACGAAAGTGATATAATTAAGCGGCAGAACATATATCCCTTTCTCGGTAGTATAATAAAAGTAATGTACAAGTGTTTTATTCAACTAAAGGTGAGTAAAAAAACTTCATATGCAAGTTTAGTATACTTCCAAAAAGCGTCATCTCGCTTTTAAGAATGCTCATTATTTTGCGCTGTCATGTGCATGAAGAACATTAAGAATGACAGGCGTTGTCATTACTTTTGCCGAAACGCCGAGTGCGCGAATGTGACGCCCCTTACCTTTTTAATCATGCGATGCGTCGTTTACCCCACCGTGTAGGTGGTATGTCTGTCATTCAAGTAGTGGCAACAACGGAGCAGATCGTTTCAATATGAAAAACGTTTGTAATAAAAGTATCATTTATGCGCAAAGCTTGAATTAAAGGCAATTACCTAGAAAAATACCTGTTATTTTGATGTACCATGCTCTGCCGAAGGAAGTTGATTCAGCCTTCGTTCGAAAAAAACAAATTACTTTAAATTAATATTGAATGAGATGACAGCAACATCACGGGTTTTATTTTCAAGGAGGAAGGTTTTCCACCGGAAGTACCAGATTAGCACTAGAGGTAAATGTTTGCAGCAATTTTTTCTAGTTTTTTCCCGGTATGGGCGACGGGTGCCCATTAGTATACCATGTGGGCGGTCTGTTACCATTAACCTGACGTTCGGTTGTATAAAGAATTTCTGGAATTTGTTTGCAGACATGAAATTTTGAGTTTTCCTTTTTTAAGGTTGTCTGGGCTCAGAGAGTGCCTAATCTAGGGCTCATAGTCATTTAGAGTTCTGTTTGTTGGTAAAGAAATAATGCGAGAATGTGACCGCACCTACACTAAAATAGTATGCGTATGAGCGTAAAGGCCCCTTTATTAATCAACTGAAGTTAGAAATACCTAAGAAATTAAAATGACGATTTTTAAGGCGTGAATGGTGACATGAGCCTCAAAACGTGCCTTAGCTTTACTACCAGCCTTGAGGACCACGGCGCATACGAACAAGTGCTTTACACCGTCCTTGTTTCCGACGTAGCTGACGTAATGATGGCTGGAAAATCATTTTACAAATCATATGCCCGAAAGCACGATAAAAAGCAACTCAACTAAAAGGCAGCATTAATTCCACTAAGGGTAAAAGGTGCGCAGGACATTGTGACTATGTAGCTGGGGGGGAAATTTCTTTCGTGCGTCCTTGCCGGCTCAGGACAAAACCGAAGACCGAAATTCGTCCTCCCAACTGTCCCGACCATTTAGTACCCTCATTAGTCCTATCAAATAACTGACTTAGTATCCCTGCAAAACCGTCCCGTATGCTTCGTCTTTTCCAGTTATTCATATAGCACCAGTGCTAACAGTACTAAAAAATCGTGTGAGCTCTAGGCCTTATCGCATTGTCACAAAAGACCGCACAGGTCTTGCACAGTTCATTCCATTTGTTCCCTTTATAAACGACTTCATCTGTGAACCCAGGCCATTTTTCACGTTCGAGTCCATTCATGCGAAGACAAGCTCATCACATTCCCCCACCCATGTATTCCCCAAAATTATTTTACATCGTACCGTGATAGACTGAAATAATCTACCATAGCACATCTTCCCTCAACCAAATAAAAAAAAATATACTGATGCTTGCGCAATATTATCCGTGTATAATACATATTATTTCACCGCCTCCTTTGTGCAAACAGCGCTTTGTCATCTTGTTTATAATACACTCAGTTCTTGCAGTGTTAAATCAAGCCTCAATGACGCCGTTCATAGTTTATGTCCATCGTATTAGCTACTGCACGGATAAGTGTGCGTATGGTTATTTTGTATTTATCCTGTTTATTTAGATTGATGCAATGCATATCAATTTTGGCCATTTTTCTTCTTGTTATTATATTTTTATAGTGTTCTGATACCGATGTAACATACTTACCTTATGTATTATGCTCCACAGAGGGGGCCTTTCAAAGTTCTGTGAAATAACACGAAAAGATGTGAACTTCAGTAGAATAAACATGTAACATATCTGTGCTGTATGAACAGTTTTTATTTACGAATTCTATTATATCTGTTTTTTTCTGTCAGTAGTGAGTGTGAGGGAACAAACATTATTATTTTGAGGAGATAAGTCGAGATCCTAGTAGTCGTTTTCAGTTCACGGCGTTCCACTATGTTGGCGCGAATCCGATGCACATGTTTACACAAAGATTGCTGGTCAGCCTGGATGAACACCGTCGACAGAAGGACAGCCACAGCTCTCAGGTTGTGATTGATGTGAGGGATGGCGCAGGAAGGGTGCGGTTCATCCCCAATGAGAACAAGGGATGATTGGGGGAAACCCGTACAGACATTAGGGGGTGAGGGCGTCTACGGATCCAATGAAAGTATGTTGGGAGGGGGAGTGAAGAGCTAGCACCGCGAATGAGGTTCGAGCCTGCCGAGGGCGACAAGGGACTGGGGGCTGCGGTATATGTTGCTTGAGGGGCGCTATGCAAGTGTATCAGTGGAGTAGATTGATTTGATTGATTTTAGTGTCCATAAAAGCGCCAACGCAACGAAGGCGATGAGACGCGCCGTAGGTGAGAGCACCCGATAAACGTGGACCACCTAGGTGTCTTTAACGTGCGCCGAAATCCTGTACACAGTACCCCTAGAGTATCTGTCTTATTTGCAATGTCATAAGCGCTTTTTCTCGTGCATTGGTGCTGCCAGTGGTTGTGGAGTAAGTCTTTAGAAGTGGTTTCATATACCGTTACAAGACCGGCATCCACGCCATTGGGGAAGGGGGGCAAAGGAGCATTCCCCTGAAAGATTCTGTTGCGAAACGTTAGGGTGCTCAGCAAATCAGTAGGCGATTTTTTGCTTGTTTTGAACGATGGGGGAAATTACATCGGCAATCAGGTGGCATAAATGTACGCTTAGTAGTTGCCTTTCCTGGCTGCAATTTTATAACGATGCCTGGAGTCGGTAAAGAAAATACATTATTGCTGTGGTTTGTGTTCCATGTTGCATTAGAAATGTAATTTTCCGTGCTTCTGCAGTACAAATACTGCTAAATTTGTGGATTGTACCTGTGCTGTTTCTGTCAGAGCTAAGTGCAGTGCTTGATACAGTCGTGCATATTTGGGGATTCTGCGTAAAAAGAATGTTTGAGGAGTTGTCGTGTGAGCTCAACAGTAAATAGAATCATACCAACTGAGTTGAAAAAAAACTCCGGAAATATGATACTGTATCGAATGAAACTCGCAGTTTAAGAATGCCAGTCGGACACGCACCTCTTACACCGCTTCGTTTTTAACAGCAACGCTGTACATGGTGGAGGTCGTGGTCGAGTAAGGCAAAATGTTGTAACGTGGTTGCAGCGATACGGAACGGGCATAGCCGCGCGAGAAGGAGGTCCTGTTGCAAGCATTCATGCAGGAAATTTACAAAAAAACCACACTTAAACGAGATTTTAATATAGGCAAAGCTTTTCGATACAACGAAATCTGGTGGCAATGTTTATAATTGATTTGATTGTACCGTTTAACGCGCCGACGCAACGGTAGGCGATGAGGCGCGCCGTAGTGAACGGCTCCGGAATAATTTTGACAACCTGGGGATCTTTATCGTGCGCCGAAATCTCGTACACACGGACGTTTTTGCTTTTCGTCTCCATCAGAAGAGCGGCCGCCGCGGCCGGGAATCGAAACGGCGACCCCGTGCTCAGCAGCACAACGCCTTACCACTGAACCACCGTGGCGTGGGGGCAATGTTTATACTTGTCTATTACATTCGCTGGTGTCCATATTAAATTGAAATTGGACAGGACTGAGCGCGGAGAAACCTGAAGTAAGTAGGTAGGGTAACGCTAGAACTAGACAGCTGTAGAGAGCGGTATTTGGTCGGGCTGCATTGTTCGTCGTAAATGATTTTACGCGAAATATTTGTAGCGAAAGCTACATTACGCTACCTTGCGCGATCTTCGCGGGGGGACAAGTTTGACCTTCAGAGCTAGAGGCTAAAGCACACTCCTTCCGGGAACGCCCGGCACGGAAGCAACGGCCCGATGGCGGGTACAGATAGGCGGCAGGGGACGATGGAATTATTTTGGGGTGAAAGCACCGCGAACTTAGACAAAAGGAAGGGAACCAAGGACAGCCGCTCGTCTAAAAACCTACGTTTATTATCAAGAAGGCTCAATATAAACACTGAACACAAACCAATAAAACACTGCGCATAAGCAAAACAAGTTTACAAAAGCCACGGTGATATGGCCACTAGACAGACCGGCTACGGTTAAGGCCCAGGCAGATTTGCGATCTCTTTGGGATGAAGACGCATCGATTGCTTTGCTGATACACTTGTCTACTCGTTCTGCTATGCAGAACGCTTCCATAATTTCACGGGCTGTTTGGGCACGGTCTTTCAGTAAGAGTGGCAGGAAAATTGTGTTCCAATCCGTGGCACATAGTACAGTTTGACGAAAGTTGGGTTTGATGGTGGGCACCACTTTTTTAAAACTGCCGGCGGCTTTTAAACTTCGACCGGTGGTTCATTCCGTCCTGTGCTCGAGTACTCCCAGCCAGTGACCGACCGGCTGCGCCGAGACGACCAAAAGAAACCAGATTTCGTTGATCTGACGAACACCAGAATGCTTTCCAGAACGCTAAGGACGAGTTGGCCGCGACTACCCTTCCCATTCATCCACTGCCTGACCCTCCTACACGCCTCATGGTGGACACCTCCTCCACATCGGTCGGAGCAAGTGCTGCAGCAACAGGAGGGTGCACAGTGGAAGCCATTGGCTTCTTTCCGAACGCCTGAAGTCTGCAGAAGTACAGTACAGCACTTTTGGAAGGGAGGTGCTCACAATCTATTGTTTCATTAGGCATTTGAACCACTTCCTCGAAGTTCGTGAGTTTTACATCTTGACAGAAATCAAGCCGCTCACCTACATATTCAACAAGAGTTCCTCCTACTCAGAGCGGGAAATTCATCAGCTCCCACTTATCTCTGAGTTTCCTACAGACATCCGCAACGTTTGCGGGGTCGAAAACAAAGCAGCGAACGCCTTGCCTCGCGTCAACGCTTCCGGCACAAAGGTCCTGGCCTTCGAGGCGATGGCCACGGCTCAGTGGGAGGACACTGAGTTGACGAGACTGAAAGGTGAGGGATCTTCACTCGTGCTTTTGGAGGTTGTACGTCGCTACGTCCAGGGCACGATAACCTGCGATACCTCACAGAAAACCGCACGACCTTTCGTCCGACTGAATGTTCGCCGAGCCCCGCACGGGCCGCCTTGAGTATTCATGGTGACGGTGAGCAGCGATACCGTGGACTCCCAGCTCCTATACATAATCTGTGTCCAACCGTGGCGAGCTGTTGAAAGGTGAAGCGTAGAAACCCCAAACGGTGGCCGTCGGAGCCTTGGTCAAGCTCCGGCCGATGGGCTCCCTGCCTTCCTATCAGTCAGGGAGCTCCGGGACCTCTTGGACTACCACGGTAACGTCAGAGGAGAAACTACCCCTTTTCCCTGCTTATACTATGGCCCATGGTATTGTCAAAAACCCCTTTCCAAACTGATCGGGCCCCGAAAAGAGCCCGCACTAAAGCAACTAAGTTACTGTCCAACAGCGAAATATCTTGTGCACCACAAATTTTCCCAAATTCATGGTGATTCACTCTCTTGATACTGAAATTACACTCGCAGCAAGTCTGCGCTCAAAGTTGCGCGATCCCTTGAATCAATTGTTGGTCGCAATTATAAGGCAAACAAACTGTCATCAGGTGATGTACATTTCGAAGTATACACCAAGAACCAGTCAGACAAGCTTCTAAGCCAGACTGACTTGTGTGACCTCAAAGTAGCTGTCTCAGCGCACCGCACCCTGAACTCTTCGCAGGGGGCAATCTCTGAAATAGAACTTTCGAATGAAACAGAGCAAGATCTTCTTGAATGCCTGCGTGATCAAGGTGTAACAGCTGTAAAACGAATTACTATGAGACGCGACGGCAAAGAAATCAAGACTAAACATGATGTACTAACTTTTTACAGAGGTCTCTTCCTCAGATCCATCAATGCTGCTTCCGTTCGCTGTCAGGTTCGCGCTTACATTTAAACCCTCGTAGATGCTTCAAGTGTCAGCGTTATGGGCATGGTACCACCACATGCAGAGGTAGGCTGACATGCGGAAAATGTGCTCAGCATGACCATCTAACCGAAAATGGTGCAAGGAACACATTTAAATGCTCAAACTGCGGAAATCCCCACGCAGCCTATCCCCGGCCTTGTGACCTTAAAAAACGAAAAGCAAATCATACAGTTGAAAGTCACCGAAAACATCACTTTTGCCAAAGCGCGCAAAAAGCACACTATGTTCTCGTCTAGAGCATATGCCGACACAGCTCGCCGGAGGGCGGAGCGGCGTCTTGTCTCGGCAGCGACCCAGTACTGCAGTGCAGTCATGTCCTGTCCCCGCCCCCCTCTGGGTTGCCCCAAGCAGCCCAGGACACTGCTCCGTCGGTTGGGCAACCCCCGGTGGTGGTGGCGTCCACCACCACTGCTCTGAGAGAGTCTGCACTCACCAGTCCTATTCCACTGGCCCCTGAAAGCCTGACGGGCAAGGATGTGGGAGTCGCTGGCTGTTCTTCCGCGAACGCTGCGCTGCCGGCAGCCTTCTGTGGCCCGCACATCCAGCACTCCTAAGGGGTGCCCGGGTGAAGGAGCTTGACCCATCAGCTACTCCTTTGACATCAGATGAAGAGATGGCTGTGACGAAGCCTCGCCGGCTTCACAAACGTACAAAGAAAGGCGCCCTTCCCTTGAGCGCCTGAAAAAGCGACCCCCAAGAGTTCACCCACCCGAAAACAAATGATACTCCAGAAACACAACACACTAAACTTCCTCTTCTAGTAAATAAAATATGAACAAAGCCTTATTCACTGGAATTGTAGGGCCTAATCAAAAATATTGACGACATATATAAATTCTTACAGAGTACCAGCCAAGCATAATATGTCTTCAAGAAACACATTTGAATAGTCACCAATCTAACTTTCTTAGGCAATACACTATCTTTCGAAAAGACAGAGCCGGCTGCGCTCATCCTACAGGTGGTGTAGCTTTAGTTGTTAAAAAGTCGGTGGCCTGCCAAAAACGAAACCTACAAACTAATATAGTAGCTGTAGCGATGAGGGCCATTATTTTTGGTAGGCTAACAACTATATGCTCAGCATACATTGCGGCCGACTAACCACCTAACAACAACAGAGTTTGAAAGTTTAATAGATCAACTTCTAGCACCATTCTTATTAGTAGGGGACTTGAATGCTCACCACCCGCTCTGGGGTTCAGCACGGGCTGACCCTCGAGGGGCGACTCCTAGAAAAATTCTTGTTGTCCTCTGGCACTTGTCTGTTCAATAAGAAACAAGCAACTTTTTTCAGCGCAACACACAATACATTTTCTTCTATTAACCTAGCGCTGGGGTTTGCCACTCTATTTCTTCTAGTTGAATGAAGCGTCACTCGAAATCCATATGGCAGTGATCACTTTCCTGTCATACCTAAATTAGCTCACAACCCTGCGATTTCAATCCATCCCAACAAGGTTTAAAGAAGAGGGAGCAAACTGGAAGAAGTTCAAAGAATTATCTGAGCTTTCTTACACATCCATACAGCATATAGACATTGACCAAGCCACAGACATTACTTACTGCGGCATATTATCGATTCCGCACATTCCTCCATCCCTCGAGCTTCAATAAACACCAAAAAATCGGCCCAGGCCATGGTGGAACCGAGGAGTGTAGGACTGCACGCAAAGAACAAAATAAAGCTTGGGGAACCTTCAGAAGATATCCAACAGTTGAAAACCTCATTGCATTTAAACCATCGAAAGCCAAAGGGAGACGAATTAGACGTGCTGCGAAAACAGAGTGCTGGCGAACATTGCTGATCTCTAAAAATTCATTCACTATACACACAAGGTATGGAAACGAATAAGAGCACTTCAGGGTCAGAACAGTACATCTAGGGTAGATACTCAAAGTAGTGGTAGTGGCCGTGGGAGGTCTCTTCGGTGGCAGGCGCAATCTGCCACAGTGTGGGCAGGAAGCGTGTCCCGGAGAATCCATGAAACGCGGACAGGGCATAAATAAGTGTCCATAATCTCGTGAATGCGTGCGGCCAGGCTTGTACAACGCGCAACGCGACGCAAATCCGGAATCGCTGCCGTTGAGTCCATGTTAAGTTCCAGCTTGTGCCCAGTAGTCAAAGTCGATGCAAGCGCCTGCAGGCCATCCCTAATGGCAGTAAGTTCTGCTAGCAGGCTTGGAAGTGCAGGGAGTGACTCGTACGCACAGCTTTGATTTAGGGCAGGGTAGGAAGGACACGTCAAGGCCGTGGTGACGAAGCAGTCGTGTGCCCCGGCGTCCACAAAAGCCTGGACAACCAGCGGTTGCGTCTCAGGCGCCCAGTCAGCGACATGAAGGACGGCACCTGCAGGCTGGTGAAGGCCCGAGGTACAGACGTGTAGCCTTGTCAGAGGCTTGTTGTCCGTCACGTTATGGAACAGCCAGGGCAGCCTTGGGGCGGAAAAGGCTGGCATCGTATTCGGCGGCTGGCCGATGTACACGGCAAGAGCTGCTGCCTCTGGAACCAGTCCACGATTCAGCAGGCGTGCAGAACGACGCTGATGAATGAGTTCATCAAGCGTGTTTAGCTGGGCTTCTGCTTGGAGTTGTGGAATTGGTGTTGGGCGGGGGAGTCCAGTAATAGTGCGCATGACGGCCCTGTCAAAAGCCTCCAGCCGGTCCCAGTCCGCTTGCGTCGTGTGCTGGAACTGTGCCTGGTACACGAGCCTTGGCTGTAGTACAGAACGCACTAGGAGACGGACCAGTATCCAGCAGGCCCCGCCAGACGTCTGGGGGATGCGGCGAACAAGGTGGAGCAGTTGTCCGGCTTTCTGTCGAGCAGATCGTATCCACTTAGCTGCCGACCCTGAGGCCGATATCGCTGAGCCTAGAATCCTAAGGTGTCCGACAATGGGAATGGCGGTACCGTTCAGTTGTAGGACGATCGGCGATACTGCAAGGCAATGACGGCCCCAAGCGTTGGCGACTGTAAGTGCAGCAGTCCTTCTCTTGATCCTGCCGTAGACGCCATAATTAAGGCGATAGTCTTTCTTGGGCTACTTAAACCCAGAAATTTTGGTCTGTCTGTCTGTAACTCGATTCAGCCACACGGCCAAAGTAAAATAGACATTGCGCAATAGTCTTATATACTCACAGCCAAATGTAAACGTCTAAGCCCGGTTTATATGTTCATACTTGTCAACTTTGTTGAACAAGAACAAGACATTACGCAAATATAAGACATGAAATTAGTACACAAGGGATATTTACAGTGTTCCTTTATTAAAAAATACATGGATGCTTGGTTTTTCAATAGCAAATGATATTCTACATCACCTGCAGAGCAACGCGTACCGCCTGCTGTTGCCCGCGCAACCTCCGGGCGGCATATGAGAAATCACGCGGCAACAGCAAAGAAAGGTTCCACTAGCTAGGTTCCACGTTCTGCTTGGAACGCACGTGGAGCACGGCAAAGCGGTTCTATAAACCTTGAAGTCGGCCGCCTCGATTCACGCGCGTCTCCGCAGTACTGCAGCGCTGGCATCGAGGAACCCCACCTGTAGCAGTGAACGCGGTAAATTTAAATCGCCTTGGGCAAACCTTTAGTGTGTTTACCTTAGGATGAGCGCGACGGAACAGGAAAAGCGTTAGAGGTGAGTGAGAAAGCAAAGGGGGGCATTTCCTTGGCAAAATGTCTACAAGGCTATCGTCTTTTGACGACATTTGCAACAAAAGGAGCAGATACGTGGTTAATTTTTGTTACGCGTGTTCTTTTGTAGATGCGGATATTAACTGATGGAGAAGAAGCGAAGCACGTGACGTCACACGAGGACAGAGTCTATTTACAGGGTAAAATTAGGAAGATACACAAATTAAGATAAAACTAATCTAATAAAGCGAGTACATGCCCTACAAAGCAAAGTTCTTAACTCAAAAGAGTTCGCGCTCACGTGTGGCAGTACACGGCATCAGTGAGCTACGGTGGTACACTTGCTCGGTGTAATGGCCGCAGGCGCTGTGTCTTCTGGACATTGACCCTGGCCGTCGCGAAGTCGTATCACTGTTTCCCGCGCGCTATTCTCTAGGCGCTGCCGCGGTACCCTTGTAGATGCCGGTGCTTCGGCCGATGAGCGATTCGGACCGGGTGCTCCGTGGTCAGTATCAGCTGACTTGCCTCGACGTCAACGGGGAAGATGCGGCTCAGAACGGGGTTCCCCGAACGCTCTCTTCTGGCAGATCGCTCCCCGAGCCTCGTTCTTCCTGCTCTCGTGACACCACCGTCTTCTTTCTCTTACTCTTCGCTTCGTTCTACCCCGCTTGATCCTCGTCCGCCACCCCGACGGCTTCTTCCTCTCCTCTTCCAAGCGCTGCGACAAGCGCCTCCGCACACTAGAAAAAGGCGTTTGTCACCGATGAAACTGGCCTGCGAGTAGCTTCACCAAGAGTTCCTTCGGAGACGCCCAGGTAGTTCCGGACCGCAAGCAGGGGAGCCGGAAGGTGGTGGTAGGTCACAGCAGGGTTTTTTAATATACGCCAAGTTCTGCCCTAGTCACCTCGGGAGTCCATGAAAGAGCCCAGCGGCCCGCAGCTCTGCTTTCGACACTGCTGTGCTCACCGCCTCTATTGGGTGTCGTCCGCCAGTACTGCGTTGGGTCCTCCGGACATTTGCTTCAACCGGCCTTACCCTGCAGCTTGTCTCCGCGGTACCAAAGCCGAGGCTGCTGCAGGTCCAGGAGTGAGGGTCTGGGATTGCCGTGCAGGGGTGTCCTTTGTGCACCTCGCCGCCTCCTAATACCCTGTACACCTGGCCACCTTCTTGCGCCATTCAACACAGCTGGCGACTACATATACCCTGGTGGCGGCTCGCCAGCGGTGGTTCCTGGGGGGACCAGGATGTTGCAGTTGTCACACCCTCATAAGCTAGTACTGGCGGCGTCAAGTGCCTGATGCTGCGGAATATGAAAATCACCCAGTTGGGACCGCATCTGCACCTACTCAGTTCATTCTGACAGAAAGGTGTCCTCCCTTTTTCCTGGCTAGTGCGACTCATCTTGCCGATAGGTAAGGTCGCAAGCCCCATTGAATACCGGCTTGTGTCCAAGACCTGTGCTGTTTCGGAGGTCATTGACCGCAAAGCCTTGGCCCATCATGTGGGGAGTGCTTACCAGCGCGGCGACTTTAGGGAGCAGCCGAGCTGCTTTCGACAACACCGCTGCACATGTGGCTCCATGAGGGACGTCATCTCTATGCAAGAGCAGGCCCACCACGATGGAGAGCTGGCCTTCCTGCTGCTGGTAGTTATACAGTCGGCCTTCGACACGGTCTGCCAGGGGGACATCCTAGAGGCCGAAGACGACATGGGCGTGCTTGGGTGCCTTGGAGGCTACTTCCGGGAGTTCCTGCACGACCAAAAACAGCGGGTGAAGGTCAGGCAGGGGACTAAAAGCTCTGGAGACGTCAGCTCTTGGGTGCCCAAGGAGTGTTCAGCCCATTCTTACTACATAAGTTTCTTGCTCCGCTCTCCGAATTTATCCCTCCTGGTCTGCGATACGCCGTGCAAGTGGCTATGTACGCCGAGGGAGTGGCGCTCTGGACCCACGGCCCCACCGCAGGCTGCTACACAGTAAAGGCGGGGCTCCAGGAGGTGGGTGAGAGCGGTACCCTTACGCGACAGCCGTGGTCTGCAGCTCTCGGAGGCAAAAAAGGCCTTCCAGACATTGCACCGGGACGTCCTAAAGGGTTTCAACGGGCAACGCGGCCCGTCACACCCTACGGGCCGACTTTACCCTTCCAGCTGATCGTGAAGTACCTGGGGTTGTTTATAGACTGCGGGCTCACATGGCTAACCAGACATCAAGGCGGATACAGGAGCTCAAAAAGGTATGGCAGCTTCTGGCCTGAGGCAACAGCTGCTCACACCAGTGGCCCAAGAGTGTGTTCAATGGCATGGCCTTCTCGGCCTGCATTGTACGTGGTGCACATCGCAGACTTGGAGTGTCGACGTTGCGATGAGCTGTAGGTGGACTAGCACCGCTCCATCAACCTCTGCATGGGCATCCCCCGCAGGTCCCCTCTTGGCACGCACCGACAACGAGCTGACGAAGGAGGGCATACTGATGCGGGCCATACCGACAGGCTGCGCCCATACTTAGCACCTGCTGCTGCACGCGACGAGGTTGCTCTTCTGCCGAACTACCGCGGCCAGCCAAAACTTACACAGGTTGGGCTACCGACCCTCTGCGAGGGAGCCATCGAGGTGCCGCGTTGAGCCAGCCTGTACCCGCCACCAACCACTCAAACCGGGGAGGTCATGCGGCTCGCCACAATGCTTCACGAGGTGCGCAAACAAGGCGGACCACATAGCCTCATGCCATCCACCACAAGGCGGCCTCCATGCTGCAAGATACCTGGGCAAGGTGCCTACACGTGTTCATGGACGGCGCCGTCAGGCACAGCACTGGTGAGGGAAACAGTGGCATTCGTGGAGGCTGAATGACAACCAGACTGAGCTGTAACGTCTCCGCTCGTTTCACTCGGGTTGAGCTGGCCAAACTGCACCTAGCAGCTGACCTACGGCTCCTGTGGGAGCCCCAGGGCAGCTCCAGGACAGTTGCCGTCACAGACTCCAGGCCTGTCCTTTTGCGGCTTCAAGTGGCTAAGCAGCCCAGAGAAGCCAGGGCTACCCGTGGGCCACCATGTGGCCAAGCTTCACACGATGGCTTCCCAACGGTGTAACCTGCGGATCCACTGGCTCCCGTTCCACAGCGGCATCTGGGGCTAAGAGGCCGCCTCAGCCCTTGCAAGAAAGGCTGACAAAGAAGGCACCACATTCTCGCGGACATCCCTCCCTCGAGGAAGGCACGCACCGTCGTGGCCCCCATGGTTCCAGAAGGGTGCACTCGATACCCTGCTGTGAAGGCTCTGCCGCTGCATTCGTGGCTTTGTGCTTATCAGCAGGGACGCCGGATGCCTGCTACTCCGCATGCCCGCCGACGGCGGCATCCTGGCCCGAGCGGCCTGCACCCGCATCAACGCAATGATAACCCGCATGTGCGGGAGAGTGGAACCGCGAGCCTGAAATTAATATGCAGAAAAACAGAAGTAATGGATTAATAACCTCCGGACAGCACGCCGGTTTGAGATAGTGGCAAGGCAGTGAAGTGGTAAGCGAATAATATCTACCTAGGCCAAGTGTGACCCCAGATCCCAAACCCTGAGGCAGAGATATCTGGAAGGATAAGAATGGGGTGGAGTGCATACGGCAGAGTATTCTCAAGATAATGAATGGCAGCCCACCATTGTCTCTGAAGAAGAAAGCGTATGCCAGCTTGCATCTTACCTGTAATCACTACGGGGGAGAAACTTGGGGGCTCACTAAGAGGGTTCAGCACATAAATTGAGAACGACTCAGCGGGCAATGGAACGGAAGATGATAGGTGTAACATTAAGGGACAAGAAGAGAGCGGATTGGGTCAGGGAACACACGCGTGTTAAAGGACATATTATTAGAAATTAAGAAGACGAAATGGACGTGGGCAGGGCATGTAATGCGAAGGCAAGATAACCGTTGGTCATTAAGCGCAAAAGAGTGGATTCCCTAGAGAAGGCAAGCTTATTAGGGGGTGGCAGAACGTTAGATGGGCAGATGAGATCAAGAAGTTTGCAGGGATAAATTGGTCGGAAGTTAGCGCAGGACCGTGGTAGTTGGAGATTAATGGGAGAAACCCTTCGCCCTGCAATGGGCGTAGACAAGCGGTGATGATGTGCGGGCTGTCGACACACCAGAAACCATGGAAGCGGCTGTGTTGCCTCTGCTATCATTACGTGGCGGTGAGGGCAGAGCTCTACAGAGCGCACCAGCGTCATAGGTGTCTTTGTGGCAGCATGGGCGACCTGATATCCCCGAAGGGGTAAGCCACCACCAAACACGAAGTCTTCAGCATCTGCTCCAGTACTTGAGGACGACTGGCCTGACACAGGGCTGTACCCCGGACCGACGCCTCGCTGTGATCTGCGGGCCGTAGCCTATTGTTACCCTGTGTTGGTCTTTAAGAGCCGAGCGTTTAGACAGAGCTTTTCTCCTTACGTCGTGTGAGAAAACCTCGACACGTAAAAAAATTTGGAAAGAACCTTGACGCCTAAAAAAGGGAAGGCTCCTGGGAATCGAACTCGGAACATTTACGCTGTTAAGCGGGCAGCCTAACGACTGGGCCACGACAATGGTCCCAAGGCGCAAGGGGTTAGCAGCGACAGGGAACAATAAAATGTACACCCATTGGAAAGATTAAAAAGCGCTTGCCGTAGTAGGCATCGACCAGGGTCCGCCGTGTTATGAAACCGGCATCCATCCGATTGAGCTACATTTTTTTTAAATGAAGGTACAATCGCATTCCGTGGCTACAAATTTTCCTTTGGGTTGGTACCGGGCGCGTTGTATTTGGACTCGGCCGCGGGTTCTAGTGCGTGCTGCCGTGGTCTTTTGGCAGAGATGTGAAGGCCTTCGGACGAAACGACCCAGGCCTTCCAGTCATGAAGAACGTTAACCGCCGCGGTGTATCAGTGGCTAAAGGCCTCAATACATGGAGCGAACTTTCACGACGAAGTTCGCCCCGGGAAAACCCGCCGCGGCGCAGCGCCGTGTTCGTCGGCTGCGCTACAAGGGGCGAAGACATGAGAAGAAAAAGTTAGGAGACGGCATGACGTCACGCAGGTAGCCTTCGCAAGCCCATCTCCGTTGAAGCCGCTCCCTCCGCCGTTTCCCTTTCTCAAGCCGCCGACGTCGGCCCAGCACGTGACCTCCATGGTCGGGTGGGCCGGCGGCGGCGGCGGTCTCCGACTCCACCGCATCTCCCGTGTTTGGTTGGCGGTGCTTTTCCTGCCCGCGTGCGTGCGGGCGAGAGTGCCGCGTACGTGCGAAAGACCAAAGCCGTGGAAAAAAAACCAACATATAGCTGGCTTCGCGACAACGGGCCGCAGAGTAGTTTCGAGCAGACGAAATTGAAACCCCACCACGCGCTCTCACACGTCGGCGCGGTGGGGTCACGTGGTGAAGTGACGCCCTGGACCAGACTTCGATTTTACTTTTCATGCATAGGCTTCACGTTTCTCCTCTGGCGCCGTCTCCTAACTTTTTCTTCCTCCATGGGCGAAGACACGGCGTCCGCCACTGCCTCACCCTATGGCTAGAGTGTACTAGAAGTTTTAGAGTGGCCCGACCGGCCGCCCGGAGAGGTGCTCGTTTCGCGCAGAAAATTGCGGCGGCGCTGTAGTCAACAACAACTGAAAGCGGCGGCTGGCCGCGCGTACGGCCGCGAGCCCAGTCGGGCCAGGAAACGCTGCTTCTTTACGCGCGGAGCGCTCGAAATTTGTTCTGCGGGGCGTCCAATTGCTTCATATACTGTAGGTACAATGGACTGTGGGTAACAAAAGGAATAATAAACGATGCAGCTCATTTTGCGTTAGTTTTGCCTTTCCCGCTCGACAAAGCGAAAAATTACGAATTTTTCTTAATTGTGTGCAACATTCTTAGCGAATTGTAAATAAAGTATTTGCATCGACATTTTGGCTATTCCAACTTCCCATCAAAATTCATTTTGCGTGAATTGGATTGATTGATTGTAGGTTTAACGCGCCGACGCAACGCAGGCGATTCGGCGCGCCGTAGTGGAGGGCTCCGGATTAACTTTGACCACCTGGGTCTTTAACGTGCGCCGAATCTCGTACACACGGGCGTTTTTGCTTTTCGCCTCCCTCAGAAAAGCGGCCGCCGCGGCCGGGAATCGAACCCGCGACCTCGTGCTCAGCAGCAGCGCAACGCCTTAGCCACTGAGCCACCGCGCGGGTATATTGCGTGAAATTGCCTGATATGAACCAGTTTTATTTGCTTGATGAGTGTGTCCTTATTGTGCTGCTTGATGGCATAATTGGTCGACACAAATGACATGAAAAATATGAGGACGGGATGAGGCTTTTCAGAAGAATTTCTTACTTATTGTCTCGCACTTTACGCTCCGACTGCAGTTATGTGGGTTAATATCATAGGTTGTGTTTTTTTTTTATTGCGTGAGTTATTTAAGCAGTAGCCCGTTTGTGATATTAGGGGTCCCCGTAATGCTGTCGCCTGTCCGAACAGAAATTTACACGCGCAAGGGAGATATCTATTTAAATAAAAAGGAGATAGCCCAGCGGTTAGCTCAGTTGCCCAATCACCGTCTTTCACAGAACTATGCCCACAACATTCTATTAATCGCACCACCTTTCACCTGATTCGGTCAAGAAAGGAGTTCAATCAAATTAACACAAATTTATTCGCAAGTATGCTGAGAGTATAATGAAACACACATAAAACCAAAGCAAAGCATAGATCAGGAAATATATTGACCGCGACAAAAATGAAATATAACACGGGAATCATACACAAGTCAAGAAAGCTAACATGGAGGTTCAAATAAACGAACTAGAACAAAATACACATTGTGTTTTCATTTTCAATAGCCCAGCATATGAAATGTAACGCGGGAAATCATGCACAAAGTCTACACAGGTAACGGTTTAGGAATGACGCTAACAGGGAGATTTAAATTGACATTTTTGGCCAACGCATTTTCATAACTCGCCTCGATCATTAGCGACGGCTAAGTTTAAGGTGTTGCTCCCGCCTTCGCATGTAATCACGAACTTGTTTAAACCTTTTATATAGAAATGAATCCGTGTCACAATGTATACAAACCCACCAAATTTGCTGTCAAGGTCTCACTGTGCTGGTCGCAACCAACGCCGTTAAGGTGTTTGTTGTGAATAAGGGCTGCAGCACATCCATAACGCTGTCATGGGGGAGCTCCTTGTCCTGAAGCAACCGGTAAAAAACGTCCTAGAGATCGCTAATAAACTTTAAAAAATGCACGGAAGGATTCAGAATTCCCCCAAAATTACAAGAGGTAGTAAACACAGCGGCATCTTCCCCTGGCATGCAGGAGTTGGTCCTTCAGACTTGGCACTTCGTTTTCAGTACACATGCTTACTGACCAAGTGCCTGCGACATATAGTAGGTTAATAAAATAATAAAGCCTACTAACGACAGTACAAGCACCAACGTTAGGGGTATCTCAGAAGAAGGCTCTTAATATTTTCGTTCCAAATAGGAACGTAAAAAACAGCAAACTTTTTTCAGCCTATAGAATGTGCGCCCCCCCGCTTTTGCTTCACGCGCAGGGTCAAGAAGGGGAAGGGAAAACATTCCTGGTCCTGTCCGTCAAATTAATCCCTTGTTAATTCGAACTCATGCTATCTCAAAATATCTTCTCGAAACTTTTTCTCACCGTGTGTTTACCTCCCATAGGCTACGCATTTGCCCGCGTTTATCCGAAACGTTTTTTCGGGGACCACGGATATCTTGAAATATGGCAGAGAGGACACAAGGCAAATCCGCTACAGGCAGCTGATAAGGTCCCCGTTCGAATGCTTATCCCACTACGCACCGAACACGGCCGTGAAGTGCAAGTTTAATTACGCGGACGACGCGTCCCCGTTACCGGAATGCTGTCTGGCGCGTACATTGAGATAGCTGTGGACGACGCAGCTGATCATGCGGAGGAGGAGGAGCCCCCAGAAGTGACTACGACGGCAGATACGACATACAACAACGGCCGATACAACATAGATGCTGCGTCTGCTTCGCAGCAAGGTAGAATGCAGCGGTGGCGACCCCCAATTCATGCGATGCATTGAGAAGCTCGAGTAGGCTTTTCGGGTACGCAGATGCGAACACGACACAGCCGAGCACAACACAGTTCTTTCTTCTGCAGTAATAAAAGTTTTTTTTCCTGCAAATTATTTTGCCTTTATAACGAAATCTCCCCTGTGCAATAGTGCTTTTGTTAGAAGCACTAGGTGCTATTTCAGGGACCTAGCCACAAATTTCCTGCATTTGACTTAACTCGAAACTCCGCGCTTATCTCGAAATTTTCAGCTAATTTTACGACTTTGAGTTAACGAGAGGTTACTGTAGATCAACAACGTTTTCAGAATACGCACGCATCAAAACATGAGAAAGTATTTGGGGGGGGGGAGGGGGGTTAGATAAATGTTGGGTCGTACTAGTTTAAAGTTTGATCAAGCGGAGTCATAACGGTCTGCGTCTACTTTCTAAATCACCAAAGTAGATTTAGCTGACCAAAGGTGCGGGTTTGATTCCCGGCCACGGCAGCCGCTCTTGTGATGGAGGATAAAAGCGAAAAACGCTCGTGTCTTCGAGATTTCGGCGCATGCTAAAAATACCCAAAATGGTCAAAATTAATCCGGAGCCCTCCACTACCGCTTGCCTCATCGCCTGTGTAGCACCGGCGCGTTAAACCTCATAATCCAAACTAAATCAGCTGAGCAAGCGCAAAACACCGCAGCGAGCAAAGCAAATCTTGCCGCGCGCAGGTGCCGGGGAGCGTCGGCTGTTCAGTTGTCGGCGACAGCAGCGCCGCCGCTATACCGGTTTTATTTTCTGCGCGAAAGTCGACCCGGCGGAGCAATGGGAGAGGCCATAGAGTTTCATACTAGAGGCCGCCGCTCGGGCTACTCCCATCATAGAGTAGTATGAAACTATATGACTCCCATGGGCCACTCTAACTTCTAGCACACTCTACTATGGCCTCACCGCTGGGTCGCAGTCAGTGTTGATAGATGAGGCAAATGCAACCAAATGAAGCGCATCCCAAGCAAAAAAGCTCGCGATGCCACTACAACTGTTTGTAAAATTATGAAACACTCCAAAAAAGCCTAAAATTATTGTTTAAAAGAGTTTTTAATCTTGTGTTGCCGATTTGCGTGTGCTGCCGCAGTTACAAGAAAGTGGCGATCTGAATGTGGTCTGGCTACACTGGGCAAAAATGGTCTGCACTTCATCGTCTGCTTTAGCCATAGAGTTACTGCTTTAGCCATAGAGTTTCTCACTACCTTTCAGAAACTCTATGGCTCCAGCTATGCGGGTAGCTTTTGTCACTACCTCCGCTGAATGACTACGGTCATTAGGTAGGAATCCGGGCGGTGGGTGTTTGGGTGGCCGTGAAGTAGCCGAAAGCGGCTTATGTACAGCCGCTTATTCCCAGCTGCACAGGTCGCCGCCACTTCATTGTGTGCACGTCGAGTGTGTGCACCGGCGAACATCACGCCCAGCAGACGACGCCGACAAGCGGAGCAGGCGGAAATGGGGGCGAGCGGCGAGACCTCCTGATTGGCTTGTTTTGGTACGCTGTTTGCCGCTTCCGGTGCCGTCTACGCCGGGCGTACTTATCTGCCCTCGGCATATCGGTGGCAGACGACGTTTTTTTCCGCGGCCGCACGTCGGGCGGACGCCGCCGGGCGTGCTCGTCGACTTTTCGTCGCATATTCGCTCCATATATTCTGGCAAAGCCAAAGCTTGCACTCTATCTGTGCAACCTCGGTCTCCCCACTATTTCGTAAATTGAACCGTCTTCATAACACTACCTTGCGCGAGTTGCGCTTCAAATGAAGGTCCTTAAGGCGTTGTGCTACTGTGCACGAGGACGTGGGTTAGATTCCGCGTCGCTGCGACCGATTTTCTGAGAGATGCGAAAGCAACAACTCCCGTGGCGCGAGTTGGTGATACCCAAATGTTCAAAATTAATCTGGAGCTCTCCGATACGGCGCTCCTCATCGCTTGCGTTGCGTCAGCCCGTTAACACTACAAATAATAAAAAAATCATGATCAACTTTCAACGGAAAGTTCCGAAATCTATGTGCGCTGCAGCAGCCGGGTCTTCGACGAAGGGGAGAGGTACTCCGCACTTGCTTTTTCTCTAACGTTGCAGCAATAGTGCTAGCTGCGCCAATTTTTTTCTCTTTTTTTACATTCTTTCTTGCTCTATCTCTTTTACGCTTGCCGCCGTTGTCTGGTTTCTCTCTACGTTCCCTCCGCCGCACTAGGCTGATGCAGGTTAGCTCCCTGATCACCTAAATAATGCGTCATGGCTCTTCCCCTCTTTCTTTTCACCAGAACGACAACTACTGCGACCCTATTCAACCACCCGATCAGAAGTTAACTGAAAATTCGAACGTAGGACTATGTAAGAAAAAGTATTCCAAACTATCAAAAATCTGATATCATAGTTCATTATGTCCGCATTGTTCAGTCAACCAAGATCATTACTGATATTTTAGGGAAACGTTAATACAGAAATTATACTGGCTGTTTGCTTATGATAAAAAAGATGGTGGTGATTTTTGCGACAACGCAAGGAAAAAATGTGTTATAAACATTACTTTGGCGAAACACATCAACGGAGAACGCGCTGAAGAGAAACTTGTGGTATGTTTATGATGGGCGGACTGACAGAGCTAGGGGAAGAGTACATTGAAGGGTGGGGAAAGGTAGAGCAGGTGCAGTGACGTGAGAAGTGTGGGCAAGGACTATCGACCTTCTGTTTCATTTTTTGACATTTATTCATGCAGGGTAGGTTAAAATGGCCACTACACTCATATGAAGTGATGTTTCTGTCAACGTCCGAGTATTACCGTTACATTTCTATAATTCTGACCTAAATTATCTAACACTTGATCCAAAAATGAATAAACACACTACCATTCCTTGGCACGGGCAATTTATTTGTCCTGCTCACACTCACGGACAGTCCCCGTATTATTAGCCGTTGTTATGTTTGTGTCTTCATAATCTTCATAGTCAAAGTCCCACCAACTACATAGGTTATACTGGCGTACTTCATAAACGGAAGAAGTCCTGCAGGTGCAATTGAAGTACATTTCACACGTCCTTAATTCTGTTGTTCGCTTGGGGGTTTTTCCGTGAGACCAAAGGTCCGTCCAAAGCTCGCAGTGAGGCCGTGAGGGATCATCTTCCGATGCAAGGTCTATGGTGGGAGGAAATGCTTGCATTGAGAAATTGAGACCATCACGGATATTGCACTGTTGAAAACTCATTGGTGTTATGAAACGGTGTAACAACGTGAGTGGGAACGTTGATTTGGTGAGAAGTGAAATAATTACGGCTCCATTAATTGATCATTAACGCTACAACTAAGCTTCCTTTGACTGTATATGAAGGCCAACCGAACAAAATTGGATTGAATTGCGTACACTGTCATTTTTGAAGCCTCACCGTGCAGGCATAAGGAAATCGTGCAAGAAGAAAGGTTTTCAGCAACCGTTATGATATTATACAACCTGAACCAGAAACTACAAACAATCCAACAAATCACCAAACACACCAAAAGACAGTCATTAAATCATCTGGATCAGGAAGGTCAAAACTGTCTGCGAGCCCAACGAATTGTTCAACCGTTTTAACATGAAACGTGGGCTACCAGGGTGTGTGGAGCACACTAAACAGCAGTGAACGTTCTGGTGTCCACACTGCCAGATGGTTGCTGCGCAGTCTTTGGGGAATGGCTGACACCACAGCTTTCACGTTATAGCGAAGGCTGCGTACTCGGCACAAACCGACGGTGGTACCGGTAGGGCCAACCAGTATGAGGGGGTGACCGGTAAAGGGGTACTTAGCAAGAGCTGTGGCAGCTCTAGGAGAGTTGCTGCGGCAGCTCAATGCCCTGTCAAGTGCCGAGGATTGAGGGCGGTCAAAGCAGTGGTCATTTAACCAGGAGTAAGCATGGCCTGCCTGCTAAAGGTCCCTTCCTGCCAGGATGTTACTGTGATCGCAGCTCTTTGATGGCGTCTCGCCATGGGTCACTTCGTTGGGTCTTCATGGGGTGTTCCGAACTTCCGCTTTTGCCTTCTCTTGCGGGCGGGCACTGTCCAAAATGTTTTGTCTCCTGACCGGATCATTCCCTCCTGGCGTGCCTGGCGATCAGCAGAGCTCCCTTAATGCCTTTCTTCCTCGCTCTGTTCCTTCCTTAACTTTCTGTTTCGGCCCATTCCCATCATATGCGCCTTCTTGGGTGCGTGTTTTTAACAGCGGAGGTGTTCTGTCGAGCTTGGTCCGGTGGTGTCAGCGAAAAAATTCCAAAAAGATTTGATTGATGGTAGGGTTTAACGCGCCGACGCAACGCAGGCGATAAGGTGCGCCGTAGTGGAGGGCTCAGACGGATTACTTTTGACCACCTGCAGGGGATCTTTACGGGCGCCGAAATTTCGTACACACGGGCGTTTTTGATTTTCCTCCATCAGAAAAGCGGCCGCCGCGGCCGGGAAGCGAACCCGCGACCTCGAGCTCATCAGCGCAACGCCTTAGCCACTGAGCCACCACGGTGGCACCAACAACAAAGACGCACGTGATGTGATGCCTCCCGGCGTGGAGGGAGAGCGCGAAGCAGCGCTTCTGCAAAGAGCGGAGGGCACGCGCTCGTCTCAAAGCCTAGCCTAGTCGGGCCTAGGTTCTTGTCGGGCCTAGTCGGGCCTACGGTCTTGCAGCGTGGAGACCCAGCCTCGCAGACGGGCTTAACTCTACTCTGGGAAAGCGCGGCATAAAAGAAAGTCGACTGGCGCAAGATGAGAGATGGCGGGGCTCCTGCGGGGGGCCGTGTTGTCAAAAAGAGGCCCGCTGTACACGAGCAGAAACCCGGTGCGGCAGGCAGCCTCTGTTCGCGCATACTGGCACCCACTGGTTACTGTTGTGCCTCCCAGCCAGCCGGCGCGTCCCGCGACAATATCCCAACAGCCAAACTGCTCCACGGAAGAAAAAAAAGAGCTAGTTCTACCCCCAGATCCGCTGTTTTACAAACCTCGAACCAGTAATGCAAACTGCGGCAATTTTGTTTCTGTTAGCCTTGTGCATATAATCACAGAGTGGTTCGTGCTACACGGTAGATGGCACGCGGGGCTTTCGCCAGACGATACACATTATCGAAAACAATGCAGTTTACATTAAAGCTTTTTATACGCACTTAAAGGTAACGCTTGGTAATGTGAGAAAAAATGCCCTTTAGATTATCAAGCTGTTTGCTCTTGGGCAATGAACTAGTCAGATACAGTTCAAGTGCGATGGTACAATGCAGAATAAATTTTTAGGTGTTGTAGATGATACCAAACGTGTTTATTATGCGAAAGATTGTTTACTCTTAAGGGCCATAAAAATAACGACAATCTTACCAAAAACGAATGGCAATGGCGCAGAGCCCAAGCCGCCTTCATTGGAAGTCCCCAGTTGCGTGGTATGGCTATCAATAGGTGGTCATCGTGTTCTCCCCCTTGTTAGTGTCATAAACGCAGTTGTAGCGCGTGCACTGTTCCACTCCTGAAGTTTATTATCAAGTGCATACACGAAAAAACTCCTTCTGGGCGTTTTCTCCAACATCAGTAAACAGCACGGAATTGTGTCACGGGTGTCAGCCTTCAAAATATTTTTTTTCAAACCGTTTGTTTCGATTTTTCTTTTTGTGTCAGCCTCCTCGCTCGCAAAAGCTGACGGTAACGTTTCCTCTTTCTGTGAGCATACTCACAGTCCAGCAAACGGTACACTTGCACCTCCGTGCTCGTTATTAATGCTTCTAGGCAAGTCCTGGATAGTGTCAGTGTACGCAGTAGATAAGGTATCACAATACCGCCGCTCAGGCGCCCAACTCACTAACGGCAAGTAGTTTGGTGTTTATCAGTGTTGCGAGATTGCCGCATCTACGGCCTCGCCGCTAACTTCGACCGGGTCGTTGGTTATCACTTTCGAACATGCAGCATACGGCATGTTCCGACATGCTTTTGCTGCTGAAATGCATCTACACGCGTTATCTTCCAGTGGAGATCACAACGACGTGAGTCGCGCACAGCCGCAGAGCAGGGAGGACAAGCTAAATTTGCCACAGTTAACCGACAAAAACGCCTAAACAGCATAATGGCGGCACCCATGCACCGTCGCACGTGACAAGTGTCACGTGATGTGAACTGACCAATGAGAATGGCGGCCGCACGGACCAATTGAAGAAAAGGGTGCCGATACTCTGAACCCTTATCTAGTGAGAATAGTGTCGGCAGCACATGGGAAGTTTTTAAATATTGTCTCTAAGAATTTAATAATATTTAATGTTTTGACAAACAGCTCTGCAGCAGCATTTTAACGCTCAAGGAATTCATGGTCCTTTAAGTGAAAAGCCGGCGCAGCGTGTACAGTGTTTGAAGCCCCCCCCCACGGTGGGCACTGCTGAGCTGAGCACGAGCTCGAGGGTTCAATTCCCGGTCGTGGCGGCCGCATTTCTGTGGAAGCGAAAAGCAAGAATGCTCGTGTTTATGAGATTTCGGCGCATTTTAAACATCCCCATTGGTTAACATTAATCTGGAGCCCTCCACTCGGTGCGCCTCATCACCTGCGTTGTGTCGGCGCGTTAAACCTACAATCAACCAATCATCAATCAATCAATCAATCAATCAACGCAATCAATCAATCAATCAATCAATCAATCAATCAATCAATCAATCAAATCGAAGGAGGCTCCTGAATACTTGTTGGCTGTGGTGTGTCTTATGGTGCGTGTGTCAAACATGACTGTTTAACATTTCTAAGCGTTGTTACAACGATCGAAAAGAGAGACTGTGCACAGTGTTCCGGGAAAGTGCCTTCGCTTGAGATTAGGCGCGCAGTGGTCTAGCTGCCTCTACTGGATGGTTAGATGCATCCTTTTGTTTGCGTCGAATGCCCGAAGGACCTTGCAGCCACAACGACATCGATGACGAGACTTAGTTTTAATGTGCCGGGATAGCAGCGCCGCCGTGCGCGTGCATCTTAGTTTTTGTATACTCAGTAGGCCTAGTGTTTTCATATATCAGTCATTAAACTGTCGCCTAGTCACGTGATTCGCTTGCGCTGAATCGAACGTACCAACGTTCAAGCCCCCACTGGGAGATAAGGCACAGGCAAAGTAGTCGTGTGATCCTCGCCTTTTCACGTGCACCACGGTAGCTTAGCTCCGAGAAAGCGAAGCTATAAGGAATAAAGGGGGAGCATCCGTGGCGGGGGCTGAAGGTCATTGCGGCGGGATTGATGATTTTGAAAGACGTATGGCAGTAAAAAAACTCACTTTAAAGACACGTAAAACACTCTCACTAAAAAAACAAAAATCAGAGCTGCGAACCAGAGTTTGGACTAGCCAGACACCGACACCGTGTGTTACACGTCATGTACCTGTGAACGTGCGTATGCATTGGCTAGGATGTCTTATATGCGCTGGACACGTACCGGTTGTCTGCAACGCGTCGCATCCCTGCGAACGCAACACCATAAATGAAAGAGGGCTGCGTTTAAATTATGCATTGGGCAGTCTTTGTATTCGTCGGAAATACGCTAGGCATACCTTCGCCCTATGAGGTCCAACATCTTCATACGGTACCCGGCAGAGAGCTTGAGATACAAAACGTTTTACGTTGCTGGGTACGTTTTAAGTTCTAAAGCTAATGTGATGAAATACCACAGATTAGTACATCCTAGCAAGAGCGATTGGTCAAAGTGGACAGTCATAGCAACAGCAAGAAAAACAAGACGCAAAGTAAAATATTGACCACCCATCTGACCGCTTCGTTGCAAATGTCGTCTAAAGACGACAGTCTTCTGCACACCTGCCAAGTAAATACCTCTAATCTCTTCCCCGCCCAAATCTCACGATCTTCCTTCGCGTCTTGCTCATCCTAAGATAATACAGTGGAGGTTTGCTCAAGTCAATGCAATTTTGCCGCGTTCCACTGCTCGTGCGTCAACTACTGCAACTTTTCGCTACTTTCTGACGTCTTGGAAGGCCGCCGCGAGAGTTGGCGGCGAGCGCTTGTTGTGCTTTAGGAATCACAATTTTAAGTGCGAATGCACTTTATAAGCGACCATGAATCACTCGTCCGCCGTCCGCGCTCCCCCTCTCCCCTAGCAACGGCGCGGAGGAGGAGAGAGAGCGTGCGTAGCAACGGTCTCGGCGTAGCAACGGTCTCCTGCTCGGCGTAGCTGCGGGCGGCGCGCCGCTGCGCTGGTTCGCATCGCGTTCCGTCAGCGTGAGGGCGCTCGCTCGTCGGCTCCGCACGAAGCAGTTCAGGGAGATATGGGCTGGGCGTCGTTTGAAGTTAGAGAAGCTCAGAGTAAAATATGCTTTGAGATGAGGTTGAGGGCAATGGATCAACGAAGGTGGGCAGCTAAGGTTTTAGGTACCTATATTTGAAAAGCGTGGACACGCAGTGGTTAAGAAAGACGAGAAGGCTAACGATGAAATACGGAAAGAACAGTGGGGAATCCAAAACAGCCAAGGTAAGCAAAAAAGAGGCAAGGCAGATTGAAACGAATAAATGGAGGGAAAAAATGGAAGCTAAAACGTCGTTAGAGATGTACAGGGCTGAGAAGATGAACATCAGAAAGGAAAATTTCTACGATAATTCCCAGGGCAGTGCTTTGCTTTTGAGGCTAGAGCAGGTTGCCTGCGAACTAAGAGTTTTGTGGGGAAGTATTCACAAAATGATGGGGTATGCGTGGTCTGCGGAAAAGAAACAGAAACTATGCGGCACATCGTGTTAGAATGTGAGGGTATCCATTCAAATCTGCATGAAGGGAATATTGGGCTTTCAGAAGCCCTAGGATTTAAGGGTATCGCAGAGGAAGTTAACTTCAAGGCTGTCGAGGGGACAAAAAGAAGATTAGAATGCTGGTGGACGAAAAGCAGAGAGGGGAATATTGCCTAGGACAGTTACACCTGTAACAGGGAAAAGAAAGTATTTTGTGCCTAATAAGTTTTTTCTTTTTCTGCCTGCCCTAGCAGCGCTAGTATTGAACCAAAAGTGTAAAACATGGTATATTAGTCCTTTTTGGTAAGATGACATGTCATCACCCCGATACAAAGGGGAAACCAATAGAAATCATCATCATCATCATCGCATTCCGACGCTCGAGGGCGCTCGCGCGACGGCGCGCCCCTCCGGATCAAATCGGGTAACTTCGGGTAACTTCGGGCAAACTCGGGCATTCGCACTTTGCCATCTTCCCTCTCACTTGGGAAATGCTTGTCTTTTTTAAATCAAAGCTTTACTGCTTTCGTCCAGCTGATTTACGGAGAGTGCGCAAGTTAACATTTTTACCGGAAACATACCCCCGGCGACAAACGCCTCCCCACGTATCGCGTGATTCGTTGGGCCCGCTGCCGGCGCTGCGCACAAAGCCTCGTTTGAAAGGGACACTGAAGTGATTTGTAAACAATGCGGGATTACGAGCGCAAACTGTAGTCCGGAGTCCCTGGGCCCTGTTTCGACCACTCTGTGCGCGTTTACGCGAATTTATTTAGTAGAAAAATCAATTCGAAAATGCTGTCCTCCTCTCTTTACGCTCGCCCATTTTCTGCGGCGTTTTCGTGTGACGTCAGCAGGAGAGGAGCTGACAATTGGCTGCGCTACTGCACGGCTCGCCGACCTTCCGCGACCGAGTCAGTCGGCCCACCGTTTAGTCCGCCGGCCGCCGACGGGTCGTCGCAATTCGCTCGATCA
Organism: Haemaphysalis longicornis; assembly: GCA_013339765.2. Lineage (NCBI taxonomy): Eukaryota > Metazoa > Arthropoda > Arachnida > Ixodida > Ixodidae > Haemaphysalis > Haemaphysalis longicornis. The sequence continues at coordinate 30,334,828 of CM023452.1, read as the reverse complement.
GTTGAAACTAAGCCACAACACGTTTGGGAATGGAAGAATGCGCCTTTCTTTACTTCGTTAGTTTGTACACTGTATCTAACTCCAAGTCAAGGTCGCTTCACACAAGCGCTGCACAAGCGCACATGCGACGCTTCGCTGACTGGTACGCCAGTAGGAAAATATAAGGCCTCTTGAAGGCGGGAGAAGAGTGAGCGAAGTCAATATAGGTACTAAGAAAATAAAATCAACTCATATTTTTACCGTACAGCGTAAAACTAGGGTGCGGGAAGCACTTTTTTGCGCTGGGCGAACAAGCACAGCGGTCAGCAGCACGACTACGCATCTGCGAACGCTTTCCCGTCTACAAAATGCAATTGCTAGACGTGAGCTATTGTGGAAACTCGGTGGACGCTTACTGCAGGAGCGCAATACAACAAATAGTCACCTAAGCTGCTTGAAATACTAAAACTAAATAAAAGTGTAAACTGGTTATCCATTATATACCTTGTCTTTTCCATCGCCGCCAGCGGCCGCCTGTGGCCTAGTCGTCTGGGGTGCTGGGCATTTCATCGCAAGTGTTTTGACAGTCACAAGTTCGAATCGCCGCGGGTACATGCTATTTTTTTTTTGTGAGTTAACTTTTTTGTTTTTCGCCGATGTTTTCTACACTGAGTTCACAGTCACAAGTTCGAATCGCCGCGGGTACATGCTATTTTTTTTTTATGAGTTAACTTTTTTGTTTTTCGCCGATGTTTTCTACACTGAGTTCACCTTTTTTTGGGCCGCAACGTTCATTGCTCCACGAACTAGTCCACAGAACTCGCGCAGGCTGGCACTGCCGCGCTAGCGAGTTCTCGTTGGCGTGCTGTTGCCATAAGCACCGACTGCTTGCGGGCAGTGGGCACAGGCCAGAATCAACAGACCCTTGGCCTGGTGCGAACACGCTTTTTACGATACAGGCATGAGCGAGGCAAGCTCCAAATATGGGGGGAAAGCGCACGGCATTTGAGCGTCTGCGGGGACGCGGAGGGCGTGCATGCACTGCGTAGACCTCGGCTAGTGAATGCTACGATTCCAAGCCGTCCTGGGAGGCTTATCTTACGCATTTTACAGCCCACAAGGCATAAGCGCGGTACGATGATTACTGAAATATTGAGAATGCCCGTCCAACAACGCCATCGGTTGTGTTTTACAGAACCGAAACCGAAACTGAAGCTTGTTTAATTGCTAACCTTGGGCATCGTCTAATCACGGTGCTCCCTCCTCCCAACCTCACAGCCTGGTTGGTGCGGCCGCCGCAAACCGCGCATGGTAGTTTTTCTTCTTTCGCGCTTTGCAAAATAATTACCGATTTTTCAAGCGGATAAAACAGTCTACGCAGTGCAAGCAAAAACGGGAGCTTGACAAATTCACAATTCACTTCAGTCTTGCACTGCGTAGACTGGCTCAAATTAGCACACTTTTCATCGTTTATCCGCTTGAAAAATCGGTAATTATTTTGCAAAGCGCGAAAGAAGAAAAACTCCCACCTCCCCTCGCGGGAACCCCTGTGTAGATGCGACGCATAGGCGGAGCGGCGAAGGGACCGCGTTTTATAGCGCGCATAACGTTGAGGGTTTTATAGCGCGCATAACAATCCACTTTAATCCAATCCAATCCAAATCTAATCCAATCCAATCCAAGCCAAGCCAAGCCAAGCCAAGCCAAGCCAAGCCCATCCAATCCAATGCCCCTCGCGAGAGTGTTTGCTATCGGAGAGCAGAGGGGGTGAGTGGCGGAGGGCGCAGTTGGCGCGGCGAGGAGAATGGGGGAGGCATGGACAACGCAGACGACAACGACGACGACGCCGGAGGGACAAGGCGAGTGAATCAGATGCTCTGCATCTAAAAACAACCATGCGCGGTTTGCGGCGGCCGCACCAACCAGGCTGTGAGGTTGGGAGGAGGGAGCACCTTGATTGAACTATGCCCAAGGTTAGCAATCAAACAAGCTTCGGGTTCGGTTTCGGTTCTGTAAAACACAACCGATGGCGTTGTTGGACGGGCATTCTCAATATTTCAGTAATCATCGTACCGCGCTTATGCCTTGTGGGCTGTAAAATGCGTAAGATAAGCCTCCCAGGACGGCTTGGAATCGTAGCATTCACTAGCCGAGGTCTACGCAGTGCATGAACGCCCTCCGCGTCCCCGCAGACGCTCAAATGCCATGCGCTTTTCCCCCACATGTGGAGCTTGCCTCAATCATACCTGTATCGTAAAAAGCGTGTCGCACCAGGCCAAGGGTCTGTTTATTCTGGCCTGTGCCCACTGCCCGCAAGCAGTCGTTGCTTATGGCAACAGCACGCCAACGAGAACTCGCTAGCGCGCCAGTGCCAGCCTGAGCGCGTTCTGTGAACTAGTTCGTGGAGAAATGAACGTTGCGGCACAAAAAAAGGTGCACTCCGTATAGAAAACATCGGCGTAAAACGAAAAAGTTAACTTATAAAAAAAAAACACGTACCCGCGGGGATTCGAACTTGTGACTTGCAAACACTAGCGATGACATACCTTGTAATCCAGACCACTCGGCCACGAAAGAGCGCTGCAGACCTTGGAAATATAAGGTATATAATTATAACCAGTCTACACTTTTATTTAGTTTTAGCATTCCAAGCAGCTTAGGTGACTATTTGTTGTATTGCGCTGCGTGCTAAGCAGTCCCCCGAGTTTCAGCGTCAACAGTTACGTCAGCAATTTTTTTAGACGGAAATTCGCAGATGCGTAGTCGTGCGTGTGCTGACTGCGCTGTGTTGTTCGCTTCGCTTCGCAAAAAAGTTTACGCTCACCGGTTTTAGTTGACGCTGTAAAATATCACCAGTTGATTTTATTTCCTTAGTACCTATATTACTTCGCTGACTCTTCTCCCCCTTCAAGAGGCCTTATATTTTCCTACTGGCGTACCAGTCAGCGAACCGCGTCGCATGTGCGCTTGTGCAGCGCTTGTGTGAAGCGACCTTCACTTGGCGCTAGATACAGTATACAAACTAACCCAGTAAAGAAAGGCACATTTTTGCATTCACAAACGTGTCCTGGCTTCGTTTCAACTGAGCGAACGAATTGCGACGACCCGTCGGCGGCAGGCGGACGAAACGCTGGGCCGACTGACTCTGTCTGAAGGCCGGGGAGCCGTGCAGTAGCGCAGCCAATTGCGAGCTCGGCTCCTCCCGACGTCACACGAAAACGCCACAGAAAATGGTCGAGCGTAAAGAGAGGAGGACAGCATTTTCGAATTAATTTTTCTACTAAATAAAATCGCGTCAACGCGCCCAGAGTGGTCGAAACATGGCCAGGGGACTCCGGACTACACTTTGCGCTACTAATCCCGCAATGTTTACATATCACTTCAGTGTGCCTTTAAGTCGTTCGGTGACTTAGCGGCGGCGGACGCTGCGAGAGCGCCTGCTGAGCTGATCGGCAGCCGAACTAAACCAGCGCATTCCACGCATGCGCCTGTGTGTCGCCTCGGGATATGTGACTCACATTGCGCCGCGTTCGCCATGAAAAAGGAACGCCGCGTTCACCGAGAATGGTAGTGAGGCCGTGACTTCTTCTGTGAGCGTTGCACGGGATCAAAGGACCTTGAGCCGTGGTCGTAAATACAGCTACATCAAAAGTTAATCAAGTGGAACCAAGACTCAATCACGCTTTTGCTTTGCATATGCACAGCTGAGCTAAGCCGCAACCATTTTTTTCGAGGCGTATTCTTCTCTTAAGGCGCATTAATCACAAAGAATGAGTCTTCTCTGATCGGCTATTACATTTGCCACGTGCGTCCGACCGTCTAGTTTGTGACGTCGAACAATGGAAGATTCGAGCCGCGCTTCTGAATTTGTTGTATCTTTGATATGTCCAAAACCACAAAACCCAAGGTTCTAATGGCAGTTATGATAGCAGAGGTGATTGCCACATTATTTCTACAAACCCCCGTCATAAATCACACAAATGGGTGAATCTGAACAAAGATTTGCAAAACAATGAGTATTGCGCAACTCAGTCCTACATAATGCTCTTCTTTTGCGTTCATATTTGTTGAGGTGTTTGGGTGTTTCCACATGAGTGAAAAAAAATCGGTTGTTCCCTCTTTCATAAGAACTGGTAAAACACGAAAGTGAAATTTGCCTTCACAGGAGCAGTTGAATGTTTATTTTGCATCGATATGGTCGATATGAACTTGCACGTCGCTATTTATATTTCTTCGGCATGACATGGTTAGACGCATCAACGTTAGACACTGAATTGCACGCGTTGGAGCAATGCGGAAATCTGACTGAAACCACAGGCGCTAGCGAACCGTCCGTGCGAACGAGACCAAACGGGTTGTAAGCGGATCGTTTGGTGATCACACGGTCCGCTGCAGCCAAAGAACCAGCGCCCGCTGCACCCTAAGGAGCAGCGGACAGTGTACGAGCGCGACATCCAGATGTCGGCTTCTCCACAGGAAGTTGCGGGTCCCCCGTACACGTAGGCGTTGACGTCATTAGCGTCATGATTCACTAGATTCGCCTCTCCTAGATGGCAGCACAATCTGAAAAGAAGGTTATAACACGCGTTTGTCGCCATGTTCGCGCGTGTGTTCATAGCGCAGTATGGAGCGCGTTTCGTACCTCCCGTTTCAGCGGAAGAGTTCGTGGTTCGAATCACGGCGCCACCACGTCAATCGTAGTTTTTCTGGCGATGTCATTTCCGTGACGTATATATTGTTAGTTAACTCTAGGTGGACCCCGGCATGAAACACTTTCACGTTAAAAAGATCCCCTAATTATCTTGCTCGACAACTGGGTGCTTTTTGACAAGGCGAGCAAGTAAAAATAGGGCTTGCATTTTTCGGAAGAGGCGCTTCTGTTAGCTTACCATTTTCGACATGTACAAGTGACAACGGTTGTACAACGAAACAATACCGTAATGTGAGCAAAAACTTCCACCCTGGCAATGACAGACGATATTCACGTCGCGATGCTGAAAAGAAAGAAAGCACCTGTTTTTAGGACTTAAATGTAGGTTAAGCAAACTATTCAAGTCAACCTGCATTTTGGCTTGCGAATAACCCTTTATATTAACATGCCAACCAAAGAAACAAGCAGGAAAAAGCTTAGTCGTAAACTCGCACAAGAATGACGTCAGAGGCTACGTATGAAGAGCCCCAAAATATGAACAGCAAATTTGCAAACAATGGCAAATGAGTAATTCCCAGTCGTCCAAAGGTGTATTGTATACTCCCAGTGCAGTTGTAGGTAAACTATGCTGAAGATAGCGCCTTGTCGCACACTATCACAAATAATTGCAGTAAGCCTTACTTGAATTCGTGGAACGTTTTTTTGCAATGTGCGTTGAGAGCGATAGATACAACGATTGACATTGTCTGCATGTTTTACTCCGGTTTACCTTATTGCGATAATACCAGCTTGACGGCGACAATAAACTAATACGCGCCTGGACAGCACAAGGTATCTGTAAAATAATTCAGCAAGTATGGTTGGTGCTCTGTGGCAGTAAACGTGTCTCCTAAAGGCCTTAATGACGAAAATATAGGGGCGTTAACCCAACCAAAACGTTCATGCACATTCAGTTGAGCGTGGTGAGTTGATTTACAACCCCGAGTTGCAGAAATCTACGAAAAGGTGTTTGCGGTGTTACGACAATGATATAGTTTCACTCCCCAATACGTAGGCCTGACAGAACTCTTTACCATAGGCTTTCGGAGTGATGGACTCGTCGCAGTTGGCGCATCACCTCCTTTTCCGAATTCATCCACTTTGTCGTCGCCGGTGAATCTTGTTACTAAAACGAAAGTACACACTCACCTGCATGAATATTCAGTTTGTCTCTGGTATGTGAACAGTTGTGTCTGTTTTTATGTGCCCATCTCAAGCTCATTTCTTACGCTTTGAATTCAAATTGTGCGCTTATGCCTGCTAAGGGAGCAATTCATTTTGTAGGCAATATGCGATGCGCGATAGTTAGGGCGGTTTCCGGGAACTTGGTTAAATAAAAACATAACCTCTCGAAGCTCTTCTTATAACTAGACGTGCTGTCTCTACTGGCAGATGACCATGACTCGGAGGGGCTCCAACCTGATGGAAGGAAACCGGGAACACGGGTTCGGAACCAGCGTCTTAGCGGTGACCCCGGCGTTGACGTGATTTTTCCAAAGACGAACGATGTTGTAAGGATTGCAGTACCACTGCGCGGCTCAGAACCAATAAAAATATCGGGCACATAACATAAGTATGAATTCTTGCGTCGCGTCACTTTCCACGTCGCGTCACCGACGCCAACTTCCTGCAACACAAGCTCCGTCACGTTAGGCTGGACGTGTGTAGGCATCCCAAGTAACAGCTAAGAGAACAAACATGTATACATATCGGAATACACCAAACAAAATGGTCTACTGTAGCTAACTTCGCTGCGACGACGCAGCACTTCGTACGCAAACGTGTTTACGCGGCAAGAGTACAAGGTTTAAGTTACTCCCAGCTTTCAGGTTTAACGTGCGCCGAACGTGTTTTAGCGTGCGTCGAAGTCTCGAACACACGGGTGGGTTTTCCTTTATTGCCTCCATCAGAAAAGCGGCCGCCGCGGCCGGGAATCGAAGCCCCGACCTTGTGCTCAGCAGCACAACGCCTTAGCCACTGAGCCAACTGAGCCACCGCAATGTTTAATTGATTGATTGCAGGGTGGAACGCGCCGACGCAACGCAGGTGATGAGGCGCACCATAGTGGAGGCTCCGGATTAATTTTGACCACCTGGGGATCCCTAACGTGCGCCGAAATCTCGTACACACGGGGGTTTTTGCTTTTCGCCTCCATCAGAAAAGCGGCCGCCGCAGCCGGGAATCGAACCCGCAACCTTGTGCTCAGCAGCGCAAAGCCACCGCAATGGGTAGACTTAGACGTTTACATTTGGCTGTGGGTATATAATACTATTGCGCAGCTTCTGTTTCTCTTTGGGCGGCCGGCTGAATTGAGTCGCAGACAGACAGACAGACAGACAGACAGACAGACAGACAGACAGACAGACAGACAGACAGACAGACAGACAGACAGACAGACAGACAGACAGACAGACAGACTAAAATGTCTGCGTTTAAGTAGCCCAAGGAAGATTTAAAAAGGAAGGTGAACATGCAGCTTGTGGGTGGGATTATTAAATCGTTCATTCTTTTACTTCTTTCCGTATTCGGATACAACGGAAGTCAAGTGTTCCCTCCATAACTCCATATCCTGTGAAATAGCAGTTCAGTTCGCATTTGGTTGGGTCTGCTGAGACCTAGCTGGATCAAGTTTACACGAACATCTTTTACATTTCGGAAGATGCACTGCGTTTCTTTTATTCCCGTAGGTGCTACTCTGGTTTTTTCCCGACCTTGAGACCATTTATAAATCAGTGATTTTGTTGTTTCGTTGGTTCTTGCTATAAGGCCTGAGGAGGCACATATGTTACGACGCATAGCCTTGGACAATATTAACAATTTCTCGTGGCTCATACTCCGATAAAAGGCACACGTCGCTGTTAGGTATTGGTTAATCACATCCCCGAAACATATTTCTCTCTGACATATATGTTCGAAACGAAACCGCATTCGTTGTTCGCACTCCAAGACTAAACCAAACTTTTACAGTTCCAGTATCATCTATATACGAGGCGACAAAAGAATTCGCTTCTGACTCATTGGTTTGAAGGCGAAAGTGATATTATGCTGCTGCCGCCGCCGACGCCCGAAAGAGCGGTAAGGAAGCGCGCAGAACCGCGTCCCTGAATAGCTTTTATTGGCGTTGGAGCACTCTACCAGGTGGCAGCTATCTTTTGTAGTGCCTTAAACGCACTATTTGTTACAGGCGTGGCAATAACAAGTTGTTAAGTCTGCGAAAAGGCAATAATTACGCCCACCTCCCCTCGCGGGAACCCTGGTGTGATGCGACGCTGAGGGGGTGCAAGCGCAAGCGGAGAGCAACCGTCGACCGAAAGGCCGTCGGAGAGACGCACACCGGTTATACGCCTCGAGCTTCGCGATCGCTGCGCCGCCTGCTGCCGCTTCTCCGCGGCGTTGACGGGATTTGCGCTGCGTGGCTGATAGGGGCTCGTGCAGTGTTTTGGTTCTGTTTCGCTTCGTTTCGCCTTTCCGCGCCCTAAAAAAAACTTGTTATGGTGACGCCTATAGGCAAAGAGTACGTTTAGGTCACTTAAAAAGCAGCTGCGTCTTCGTAGAGTACGCGATCGCCTGCAAGAGCTACCCGGGGACGCGGTTCTGCGCGCTTCGTCGCCGCTCTTCTGGGCGTCGGCGACGGTAGCAACATATCACCCCTGTCACCTCCAAAACATCAGGCACAAATGAATTCTACTGTCGCCTCGTTTAGACCTGATACTGGCACAATGAGAGGTTGGCTTTACTTCGCAGCGTGGACAACGAATGCGGCTTCGTTTCGAATATGTACGTCGCAGAAAAATATGTTTCGGGGACGTGATTGCTCAATCCCGGACAATAACTTATGCCTTTTATAAGAATATAAACCATGCGAAAATGTTAAGTATATTCTAAGTCTGTGCGTCGTTAAATATGTTCCCACACACGCCATATAGCAAGAACCAAAGCAATCTAATGAAACTACGGAAAAATAAATGCGGTGCAAGCGCGGAATTAAGAAACATAATAGCTCTAACTGAAATGAAAAAAAAAACAGTGCAACTTCTGACATGCTTAAGACGTGGGTCGAAACTTAAGCAGGTAGGGTTTACTAGACCACTATATGCGAAATGCAGTGCTATTTCGCGAGACATCGATGGGGAGGGGGTGGGGGGGGGAAGGGGGGAGGGGGATGCTGTGTACAAATACGGAGCGGAATCAAGCAATAAACGTTTTAGTAATCACGCACACAATTCTCGCGTTCACTTTGCTTTTGTTTTTCGACTTCAACGAACAGCTGATCGTACGGCAGACGCATTTTTGGAAGTATAGAGGTTAGGCAGGGTAGGCACAAGCGATGAAAGGTTTGTTGGAAGAGTGTGGTATGGGATAAGGCCCTCTGATTTCCATTTCCCTCTGATTTCAGTGCAGGCTCCCTGTGCCATTCTGCAGGCTCAATATTTCCTGTGCCATATTATCGATATTTCGGAAGCAGCATTATATTCTAAGCCCGTCTCCGCGCTGCTCGCACGCGGATTATATTCTAAGCCCGTCTCCGCGCTGCTCGCAGAAAAAGACGACTATATATGTAGCAGATATGTTTGCGGGCGCTCACCTCACGACAAGACGACTATAATTATGCGTTGTCGTGTGCTGATCCCCGAGTATAATTATGCTTTTGTTGAATATTCCCGATCGTACTTTTGTTGAATATTCCCGAAATTAACACAGACTGGCTTGTAAATTGGTGATCAATATCTGAGGCATAACTGGCAAACGTAACTGGCATGCTGTCAGGTATGAGTGCTCCGCTGATTATATGTAAGCGTAGCATGAACAAAACCGATGGGAACTAAATCGTAGTGTATAGACGTAGCACACTGAACATCTGGGAAACCGGTAAATTCAGGTTACGGAGACACTGCTAGTAAATTCAGGTCGGCTCCATTGTAATTACATACACCGGTTCCGCGATCATACACAGCTGGCTGTGACACACACCTAGCTGGCCTGTGACACACACCTAGACCGCTTATACAGACCGAATATACCAAAAGAGATCGAAACATTTGTCAGCTCTCGTAAACACACCCCATTTGCGCTCTCGTAAACACACCCCATTTGAGACTGCTCCACATAAACATGGATTTCCAACGACCAACGCTCCACTAAACATGGAAATGTCCAACGCGTGAACGTGCCGCAAAAGCGCGGCGGCAAATGTCAGTCGTGACGTGCCGCAAAAGCGCGGCGGCACTCCCGCGGGAGCCTGCTTTCGACGCGGCCGCTACTCCCGGCCTGCTTTCGATTTCAGTGGCGCCCCTAGGGGGATTTCAGGGCCGCGCTCGAGGCGTATACGCTCAGCGCGCCCAAAGAGAGGAGACCCGCGGAGAGAGAGAGAGTACTGCACATGCGCAGCACCCGCGCGCAGCGCCGCCCACCGGCGCAGTGAGAGCGTGCTGGACCACACACCCGCAGATGTTGAGAGAGTGTGTTCGATCTCACCTGGGCACGCGCCGGCGCCAGTGCGTCGGCCGCGGCTATGACGCAACACAATCCAACACAATCCACTTTAATCCAATCCAATCCAATCCAAATCCAATCCAAGCCAAGCCAAGCCAATCCAATCGAATCCAATCCAATGCCCCTCGCGAGAGAGTGTTTTCTATCGGAGAGGAGAGGGGTGAGCGGAGGAGAGTGCGGACGCCGACGACGACGACGGAGGCACGCAGGAAGGACAGGGCCGCCGACAAGAGATGCTCTCAGCGTCGCATATAAAAAGAAGCGAAATAGATCAAGAGCACTGCGTGGTCTTCTATCAGCCACTCAGCGCTCGGCCCGTAGACGGCGCGAAGAAGCGGCGACAAGCAGCGCTGACATCGCAAAGCTCGAGGCGTTTAGCGCATAGTGAGCAGACGGAGACCCGCCGTGACATGGCGAGCCGAGACGAGACCAGCCGAAGATGCCGTGTCCTCGGTGCCCTGTCCGATGTAGCTTCGGGTACCTCAATATTTATCACTGCCTTGAATATGTCGATGTAGCGGCCATACCAGGCGTTATCGCGGGCGTCCTCTTTAGCCGTGGTGGCAGGTACTTCTGCATGGTTTGTTGTCATCACATTGATCATCCTCAGTGCTCTGGTAACTATGTTACAGCCCTTACTTTATAGGGGTGGACACTTTCAGCCTTTGAGCTTTGCTACGGCATAGGAAATTTCTCCCACGTCCCCTCGCGGGAACCCCTGTGTAGATGCGACGCATCGCGGGTTCCGTTGTTGTTTCCGTTAGGTTGATTCTCCCATCGCGTGAAACGGGCCGTGAACCCCCTGCCGCGGCTATGACGCAACACAATCCAACACAATCCACTTTATTCCAAACCAATCCAATCCAAGCCAAGCCAAGCCAAGCCATGCCAAGCCAAGCCAATCCAAACGAATCCAATCCAATGCCTCTCGCGAGAGATTGTTCGCTATCGGAGAGGAGAGGGGGTGAGCGGCGGAGAGCGCAGCTCGCGCGGCGAGGATAATGGGGGAGGGGTGTGGACGGAAAAAAACAACGCCGTATGGAGGTACAAGGGAGTGAATGAGATGCAGTCCCATTTAAAAGAATTAGAACAGAGAAACATACCAGCACGAACAAAAATGTAGGAAGAAAATTATGTAGTCGGGGCGCCTAAGCCGTGCTAGTAAAAATTTGTTGCATCCGGTGGTTATTCACTTCGCGGTTGTTCTTTCGGGTGTCGTCTCTGAAATGTAACACTAAACATACCTCCTGGGGTTGATGCGATGATACAATTCGAACGCCCTTGGTGAATACTTTACCCCTGGATGAGCAAGGCTCCAGGAGAATCGCAATGTGCCAAGCTAGCATTCGCCATTTGAGGCTCATACTCATGTTGCTTTCAGATCGCGGCTAAAATATTATGAAAAAGAAATTGGGGCAGCTTCGCCCTAGTAGCGCGGAGAGTGGGCAAAGAGCGAAGCTGGCGGCACAGGCTAGCTTATTCTTGGTTCTGCTAAGTTTGTGCGTGGTTATGCTTCGTGATTCGGTGAACTGTTCTGCGTGATGCCGTTGTAAGCCCCCCAAAGCGCAATGAAGACTCGGTGATTTAAGCCCGTACTATACACGCGTGCCCACTGGTTTTGCGGTGAAGCTCCTGGAGTAGCGGAGTGTGCAGCGGCACGAGAGTTGGCGCGACATGTCTGGATTCGTTTGTTGAACACCGTTCCGCTTGTGTGGTCTGGCGTTTGGGACGCTAATTAAGAAGTCGACTAACGCTATTGCTCTCCGGCTTTTCAACCGTCACGTTGGCAAAAAGTATTTTCGTTGCACCGTCAAAACTGCACCACTCGTCGGATGTAGTTATTGAGCGAACCACCCCACGACGCGTTTTCTAAGCAGTGCTTGCACCGCTCGAGGGCGGCGAAACAAAGCTTCGATAAAGCAGCGGTGCCGGCGTGTGTCATGACGTCATCACTCGGCGAGGTTTTTTCTCGCACGTTCGCCAGTGCAACCCCCAACTTAAACAGCATCGCCGCTAAAAATGGACGTGATTTTTAAAAAAACGGTCAGCAATCCAAATTGACATGATATGCAAGCGCATTAGCAGTGCACCAGGCTCATACTCATGCCGGTTTAAAATCGTGGAAAAACTTCCTGAGAATGTTGACACGATGCTCAAAGGCTATTGAACTATCTTGTATAAGTGTGGTACGAATTTCAGGCTAGTTGGCCTATTGGGCTGTGGAGATGTTTGCGAAACCACAAAACAAACAATATCACAAATACAAATCCCATTGAACCTATTTGCTATTTACCAAATGTCCTGGTATGAATGAATGCCGCTAACACTACTCGTTTATTCTCTGCTTTTTAAAATTTAATGACATTGCACCGTACACTACCAAAGTAGCAGCCTCATTAATAAGCTACGTGTTCTCTGTAGTATTCTCTTCTATGCAGGACAAATATGCGGCCATAAGGTGGTTATACCAACTGCAAGTTTCGGGTGATATGAACCTTGTCTAAAAATGTTTTATCGTCCATTTTGAGGTTTCGTAGACATCGAAGTGCTTGAAATAAGTTGCCGTATAAATAATAGGTTATCGTAATTGCAATCCATACTTTCGTTGACGTTTATCAATTTCATTGTGACGCGGGAGGAGCGCTGTGCAAGTTAGAATTTTTGCTTCCAAGGGGCTCGAGGCAATATGGCTTCTGCACTGGAGTTTTGGTGACGTACAGCGAGCCCCGTGCCCGACGCGGCAAGGTGTACAAAAGCAGACGACCGGCGTCGCCCTCCATGACTTTTCAAATACAAGCATGAAGGAAACTTGATTCTACTTCATTTAATCCGATTTTGGTGCGTTTAAACGATAGCGTACCGAATAAAATACCCCTTAAAATAGTTGCAGAGACTAAACAAAATAATATGTGCTAAAACAGGCCGATTCATTGGCTTTCCTTTGGGCGTGCTGGCACGATCGTCGCCACGTGCATCAGCATTACCAGGTCGGGTGGTCCAACGTTCTAACGATAATTACAGTTCTTTCTTCTTGCCTACGGTCGACAAAGGAATAGTTTTCCCGAGTAGCATATAACAGAAAACGTTGTTCTCATACACACTGAGGTAACTGCAAGAGGAGGCTTAAGGGGGAGGATGCAAGAGGACGCGATCAGCGCAGCCGGCTCAGCTGACACCACCAGACACACCACCACCGCTTGGAAAACAAGTGAATGTTTTTAATATTTTCGCAAACTAAATCGTTATTCGGGCACCATTTATTGCCGCACACTTTACGAACGGGAGGGTACATGTATACTAGCAGGTAGGTAAAAAAATAGCGTCAAATAAACAAATTAGGCACAATTAAAGGACGCGAAACACGCTCCAAATCGCACGTCTGCTGCCTGCTTAGATATGTAAATCTATATAACATAACAAAGCTGCATACACGGTGTGCAGCCCAAATATTCGCGTAGGGTCGTCATTAATTGTGTTGGTTATTTTCACGTTTCAAGTGCAGGGGTCGGTTACCTGTGACCCGCAAGGTAGTATTTCGCAGCCCCAAGCACGTCGTCAGAACCCCCACCCCCCTTCTGTCACTTCCTATCTGAAGGCCGCCACGCCACTTCTGACCTCGAATGAGATTAGACGCGGGACAAAAGCAGAGAACTGATCGCTTCCTATCGCCTTGTTACTCAGACAAATTATTGTCAATTATCGTCACATTTTCTTGGCAATACGTTGAATTATTTCTCCTTTCCATCAAAACCCCCTCACACTCGATTCTCCTCCCGGCCTTCCGCCGTGTCGGCTTAATGCAACTCGGCCCTCTACCTCAAAACGTTTCAGACCCCTGTTCTAGTCTATAAAGTCCGAACTGTGGATAGATGATGCAAGAGCGTAATAAATAAAGTAATGTGAAGCAAAGAAACAGAACGGCCACTCTGTTTGCCCGATAGCTTTTTTACAGCCCCTACTTCGGCATCACAAACCAGACTTCACGCGGTGAACGTATGTAGCGCTGGAAAGGCTATGATGAACCACGATATAATAAATTATTCATTCACTGAAGCCAAAGGATACGAGCCACTGAGCCACGATGCGAACAAAAATCTCTTCAATCGGCAAGCTAGCATATAAGGCGCGTTACGCACCGTCGGCTGCGGCCGCAATCGTATTTAAAAAGGCGTAACGGCGACGAATACCAGCAGTGCCTAATGAAAGTGCTCGAATAAGTGCGCAGGAGCGCAAAAGCGCTGCGTACCGCAGTAGGCGAGCCTGCTGTCCACCCTGCTCCCCTACTTATACGCACGAACATCGCCGATTGCTTTTCTATTTTTTTGGAGGGGGGTGGGAGGGGGGCGGTAGGCTGGAGGTTGGCTGTTGTAATTGTCACGAAGTGCACTAGTTTAAACAAGAAGCTCTTACATCAAACTCCGCTTCATACGACCATCTATCGTTGAATCTGCAAGTGGCAGAGGGCCGTTACCGTCCAAGCATCTCCTCGACGCTACAAACGTATTCAGCTCTGCAAAGCTTCTAAGGCAAATCATCTTAATGATTCGGCCTGTCGTCGTCATATCTCGTCTCATGCAGTCACCGTACTTAAACACCGAGACAATCGTTTTTTGACGCGTCGAGTTAAAACGTTTCTTCTCCTTAGGCAAAAACGCGCATTAAAAATACACCGGGACATTCGTTTTCCGTCGCCTCGCGCTATTTCTCAGCATAACTCTTAGCATGCTGCAGCGGGTGACACAAAGACGTTACGGCACTCTGTCTCTCATTTGATTGCTTAAATCTGGTTCAATGCAAGAGATGGCACCATCGCCTCAGCAAGTGCGCAATTGCTCATCCCACCGGCGCTTCTCCGGCGCTCTAATTAGCGTGCGCCATGTTGCAAGATAGAGACTTACAATCGTTGAATACACTTATACGCTACATGCAACGCCCCTCCCCAGGTTTCACGTTACTTGAGATGGCCCGGGATTTTTCTCTTGTGCAAGCTGGTCAAAGGAAGAGATCAGACGTGCTGGGGATGGGCAGGAGACCATGTTGCAAAACAATCAGGAGTATCTAGCTCATTTTTCTTCTGTCAACATGGGATCCTATGAGACCCCCGCCGCTTTGTACTTCACGAAAGTTCTATCCGGAAGTCGCTTTGGCCTCCTGCCGTGCAGCTCCGACTGTGCAGCTAAGGAGCCCAATTGAAAAATCTTTCCCCTTCTGGCCTATTTTTACAGCTTTCCAGCTGTTGTAATGGAGGTCTCTGTTGCCAGCTAGTGGGTGTCTTTGGTTCACCAGATTTAGGGATGTCAAGCCAATATCAGCTTCTTTTGGGATATTTTAGCCGGTGATGCAGGTTCGTCTAATGTAAAGAACGTTCTAATTTTCTGGCCCTTCTGATAATCCTCTGAAGCCTTTAGCTTTCCTCTTTGATGTTTTTGTTTAACTTTATAGACTTTCGCTCACGTTGAGCACTCAGAAGGTGGCCAATTGCTACGGCATGTGTTTTAGCGCTTTGGAGTTCCCTCTTTCGTAGATAACAAATGACGCGCTTAAGGGAGCGTTAAGAAGAATGTTCTTTTTTACTACGCATTTTCTCCGTGCTGTCCCGTTTACCCGATAATATGCGCACGCACGATGACACAAGTTAAAAACGTTTCACGGAAATATAAGTTGCCTTTAATTACTCTAACCGACCATTCGTCCGGACTTGAATTAATGCCAAAGACCGTCTTACACACAAAACAAATTCGTACTCTAAACGACCACAATACCTCCAAAGTAGCAGATTGTGTACTCACAAACACGTAGAGTCGAATTCATGATGTTGAAGCCCTCCCCTGGCGTCTTCTCAAAAAATCTCATGTCCACATAGATAATGGGCCTGAAAAATAAACCCGTGAATATAGCAAACCTGACACATACCGTGCGCAGGCAGACTCTGTTTGAGTGTGGGCGTGTTTGAATTTTAGACGAGGCTGGTTGAAATCCACGTTAAGGGTTTTAAATGCAGAGCATCTCAGTAACTCACGATGTCATCCGCGTTGACGTCCGTAGTCGTAGTCCGCACCCCTCCCCCTACACTATATAAAAAAAATACTATCCGGCGCCTGGTTTCGATCCCTCGACCCTGCGGGCGGAACGCAATGTACATGGTGCTCTACCCACTGCGCCACAAAGCCGACACAGAATGGGAGGCTACAAACGCGCCTTATATCCTTGACTCATTCAAACTACGCCAAGAAGCTGTTGATACAACGCATTCACTACCACCAACTCCCCAAACACTAAACCTTAACGCAATACACCCACTCCCTATGCGACGCATTTACTCGAGTCCCCCTCGCGGGGAGATGGGCCCAATTACGATGGCAGTGCAACGCCGGCACGTGCGGGGAGAAAAGAACAAAGAGAACAGAACTCCCGCTGGCGCAGTTTCAGGCAGGGGGCGCGCGAGCACTGCGAAGGCGGGAAATTTGAATTGCATGGGGTGGTAGCAGTAAGCGGATAACGGCGGTACAGGCCACTATGGCGAATCACTGCTCTGCATTTCCGACAGCTTTCACATTGAGTGGAACGGCTTCTAATTTTTCCATAATATAGAATATTGCTGTCAATACACTTAAATTTTGATTTATATGCAAGTTACGTTTATTAAAGCATCTCCATATGGTATAAAGAATATCACTTATACAGATCTCTACTTTTTCCTTGTCCCTACGCGGCGCTATATATGAACGCCTTCTTGCCTAGTTGTATTAACACGAGCGCACGCCTAAGCAGACACATTGGCTTCAGACAATAATGTCTTGGAGCAGCCGAATAAATGTGAAATACAAAATATACATGCGAACAGCACCGTGCCCTCGCTTGGGGTAGTCACAATGGGCTCAACTCTATAAGGTCACCTATTTGCGGTTCAATCGCGCCCTTTTCTGCTGTCAGTTCGGGGGAACAACTCTTGTATTCGTATTCTATTTTACGTGGGGCCTCGCCATTGGCGGCGACAATCGTGCTTGCTGCTTCACGTGCCTCATCACGGTCGGCGACACTCGTACCTTCTGTGTCATGAAAGGCACGTGAAACGCTTTTTTTTTATTTACGCAAGTACGCCCTTTGGCATAAACTAGATGCAGTCCAGCAGTCCCGTCTCCACAATGAAGTCGAGGAGGGGCCGGTATTGGGGACCGTGCGTCCAGCGGCGAAGGTCAGGTGGTCGTCCTGGGTGGTACCCAAGCTCTCTTTGCATCTTTTTTCTTCTAGGCGTTGCGTTAATTCTGCATATTGTCGTTGCAGCTCGTCTAGTTGTACTTTCCTTTTTTTCTGTCAGACGTATACCTTACTTCCTGTTGCACAATTATTCGTGCAGTAACTTAAATATCTGCTCTATGCTAAAACGCGAGTTTTGGATCAAGATCAACAACTTTCCGAAATTCATCCCCTTCGCTTGCAAGACACGTGACTGGGCCTGATGAAAATAATTAGCAGGAGATAAATCTATCTTGGCAGGCTCGCAATCTTTTTTGCCACGTGGACGTCTCGACAGGCTCGAAGATATGGACCAGGGAGAGCTGTTGGCTGGTTGCACAAACCAAACGTTTATATACATGATACAAACCCCTAAAGTAAACCATACAACAACGGTACCCCGAAAAAAACAAGAGTAACCCACCCCCCTAAATTACCAACAAAAATAAATCCTTGAGTCATAGGTACAGTCCCTAGAAGGCCCTACACAAGAAACCTGTAACTACTATGCGAAGCCTACGTGTCTTATTGCGTTGTCTTAACCCTGTCGCCGCCGCTGACGTGGTGTAGACGTTGCGTTACCCCGACGCGGTGGTAGCGGTATGCGTCAGGTGTGGTAAAGGTGGTGCCGGCGTCAATGCGCGCTCGTCGTTGTGAACACTGCGTGGATGCCGCACGTCCCAACGTGTGCTCTGTGGCAACGCCTGTGGCAGCTTATTCAGCAGGCGGCATTCCCCAGCCTGGAGGCGTGGGGAGCAGTAGGAGGCACCCGGGAGGGTTGAAGAACGTAGCTGTGCGGGGGGCTGTGTCGAAGCGGAACTCGACGGGGCGTAGACGCTGGCCACTGGTGCCAGACCACTGACTCTGGGGCCACCAAAGCACAGGTTGGTGATGTGACTGAGAAACCGAAGCCGATGCGACGTCGGCCCACTGCTTTACAAGCTGGGCTGGTTTCTGGTAGCTTTGCCTTGGTGTATTGGTGCAGTGGAACTCCTGCAGTAAAGGCTGTGTAAGGCCGTCGCCAACACCCACCATGACGCCAGAGCCACGCACGTGTGACCAGTCATTTATTTTCCTCGATTAAGAATGAACTGTGTGACCCCCACCCTTACGGTACGGGTCCGCTGTGCTGGTTAAACAGAGCAGTAATAGAAGACAACGCTGGTAAGTCCCAACGTACAACTAAGTTTCCATTGCATTCTGCAAGTTTTTTTTAAGGGAAGGTGTTTTTGGCGCAAGCGGCAACAGATTGTTGAGGGTGTGGACAGTGATAACTGAGGTAGGCCTGCGGAGAGTACCAGTCAAGAACATTTGTGGACTATTGTTGTTTTTTTTTCTCCCAGAAAACCTAGCCTGTTGAAAAATAATGTCACTGTCATGAGTTCTTTGCACCCTGCGTGACTCTGTTCCCAGCCCCACGCGTTAACTGTCCGTTGCTGACGTCACGCTGCGCTACTGCAGAGGCACCGAACCCGACGATTCGCGTGCTCGGAAGGTTTCACTACGCTTGCCAGCATCAAATATGACGAGGAACACATTCAGAGAGTCGGACACTCCTACATTTTGCATAACAAAATCAGAAGTTGCATTATTCATAAAATATAGGCTTACGAATGCAGAATTTATGTGGGCCAGAATTTCAACCGCGAAATTTGAACTTACACTAATAGGTTAACTGTAAGCAATAATGAAGGCGGTGTGAATCTTCGTTCCCGCGAATCGTCGTTACTACAGTCTGCCCACTACCCCAACCCTTGACCTTGGCCAGCTCTTGTACTGATTCTTCTGAAACTCAGCTTTTTCTAGCGGAAAGGAAGAATACAGCCGGCCGTATACCAGCGTAGTCCTCGAATGAAGACCCCGACCACAAATATCGCCACATAAATTCTGCTTAATTTCTATCGGTAGCTCTTTTGCTATCTCTGTCTCCGGTTCCCTACAAACAAAGATATTCGCCAAGATAGTAATGTAGCTCACCCACAAAAACGTTCAGGAAGCATGTATTCATTATTAAAAAACAACTTTTACCCCTGAAGCTGCATTATAAAAAAACCGGAGGGTAACAAAAAGTAAACATAGCAACAAACTCACTTACGTGTTGAATTCTTTCACCCCCGTATTGTGCCGAATATCACTGGTGTTAGTATAACGAAAAGGATAAACCAAGAATTCCTCGGTGCTATTTTCATCCTGATGAAACCCAAGAATTGGACACAATGTTTGGTTGACTCCTCCTGGGTTATCGTAGGTTCTTAAGGACATGTCAAATCGCATACCGCTTTGGTTCAACAACTGAAGAAAAATAAAAAAAAACATGCATAAGTAATATAGCAAGCTTAGTAATAAAATGCACATCTATTACATATAACATCAATTGGGACGGGCAAGGATATCTGTACAATTTGTTGTGGTCACTCATGAACTCTTTTTGCGCGATTATTTAAAGAGAAAGAGAGAGCATAACTTTAATGAAGACCAGCGATGTTAGCCGAGCCGTCGGGCTGGCTTGTACGCTAGATGAGAGATGAAAAACAAGAAAAAGCGAGAAAAAAATGTGAAAATGAAAGGATGTCATTTGATGCGCCCAAAAGTTTCAATCACAGAACTGTGCCCAGTTCAGTGGTCCGAAAAAACTCAAGAGAGCTTTCATTGCACGTGCAACCTGACTGAGACCCGACCAAGGACTCAAAACAGCCCTCAGCTCAAGTACCGCGCCAAGCTGCCTGCACAGAGATAACATGAGTTTCTGTCTTTGCACGGTGTACTTTGGACACACGTATATGACATGATGACTGTCTTCTCGTGAGTCACATCTGGAACAAAGAGGTGAAGGTGCCTGCTGGAATTTATTCAGGTAATGTCCCGTGTAGGCCACATTCAAGCGCAGCCTAGGCAGAACGGCTTCCTCGCGCTTGCTAAGTCCAAAAGGCATTCTGAAGGTGCACTCTGGATCAATCGCATGAAGGGGGGTGTAGTGCTGCCTTGCATCAGTCCAGATAGACATCTCGCTTTCCATGCGGTTGATGAGGCGAGTATTGCCGCATCCTTTCTTGTAAATGGGATCAGCAGAACTTGAGTGCAGAGACTGTGGGCAGATGAGGCGGCTTTGTCAGCTGCGTCGTTGCCGGCAACTCCGCAGTGGGCAGGAAGCCACTGCAGACCTACGCTATGTCCCCTTTATATGTGCTTGTGAGTGCAAAAGATTGATTTCCCAAGCCAGCAGTTCTTTTAAGGAAGCGACTTTAAGCTCTCGAGTGCTGACCTGGAGTGTGTTTATAAAACGCATTGATTGGCCCGCTGCTTTATAATATACTGAAAAGCAGCGCGCAGTCCAGCCAGCTCAGTAACTGTCGTCGAGGACTTGTGGCTAAGGAGGGCACAGATGTTAGTGAGCGACGAAGGAAATGCTTACAATTTCGTAGTGGCATGGGAACAGTCAATAAATGGCAGACGCATTAGTTCTTGCAGTGCCCCTCCTATCCTGAGCAATCTTAATGCACCACGTACCCGAAAGAGCTGCACTGATCCCCCAAAAACATGATTTAAAAGGAAATACATTTTAATTGCTAAAAGGAAGTATGCCAAATGAGCCAGGTACATTTTATCGAACATTTACCATAAGGAAATGAGCAAATCGCTTAAGCCCCCGAAAACTTCGTTTGAGGAGTTAATCGCTTGAACGATTCCGCCTTCATTTTTACCGATTCTATAAGGTGCATTAAAATTAGTGTTGAAAGGCTAGAATTCAGCATGTTCATGCAAGCCACGCGTGCAATATCAGGCTGCAGCCCGTGTGGAAAGGAAGGTGCTTAAATTTCAGCGGCAGTTTTTAATGCGACAAGATCGCCAACGTTTGGCTTGTGTTCTATTCCCACACCAAACGCACCAGTTATATCAAGGATAAAAGTTATTGCTGGTATGAAAGCTAATTACTTGCAGTCACATAGACAATAATAAATTCCATGTTCTCACTTTAAGCAGCGTGTGCGAGGTGACAATACGTTACATGGAACGATCAAATCTACAGCCCCCTTTTCGGCTTCTTTTATTAAAGAAAGGCACAACTTCCTCATTATGCACTCCTTGTATGGCCTAGACGACGTCATTAAAGCCATAACTGTCCGATCGGCTGTCACTGGTCAACTCCGCGGCTTATTTCTCGCATTTCCTATGACGATCCGCCGTCGTCGACGCTGTGTACGAACCTCTTCTGTGCCAGAACATGTAGGCACAGTTTTGCCGTTTTTTTTTGTGTTTTGAGTGCGCGAGGAGTTTGAGTTTGAGGTTTGAGCTCAATACTTCCCTTTCAAGCAGACCACTTGACAACAAACGTTTATTGCTTCAAAAACGCCCTACCAGCCCGAGCGCTTGCTTGCCAGCAGGCACCCATGCCTGCTATTTGGTGGCATTAGACCGGAAATAGACCCCTTACGTTGTAGAGAAAGGGATAAAACTCCCCGGCCTGTGATATATCGAAGGCCGCGGAAGAGAACGCCGCGAGCCACCCCCTTCTCTGGAGAGAGCGCGTAGCTTTCGTCGCATTGTCCATAGTTCAGTTGAGGGGAAACGATTATGCGCGATTTAGCATCGCGCGTAGTTTCGGTGATAGTGAATGGATTTTCATAGTTCTTGCGTTAGGAGATTGCTGGGACAATAGACTTTACCCCAAAATACATTCCTAGCAGTCGATGGTAAGTGCTGCAGGGCCCCTTTAAGGATTGTTTGGCAAGGCGGGAAAACAAAATGTAGAGCCACATACAGACATCTGGCGGCCAGAGAAACGCTACCTTTTGCGCACTGCGTGCCAGGAATGGGACTCCGTTTTCTAAATTGTGGGATACCAATTTTGTTGTGTGTTAACAAGTATTACAAAAGGCGAAAGGGGCAACTGGTTCTGAAGAATAGCGATTTTACAAGTTCCCTTAACTTCCTCGCAGTTCTCAAACCTATTCAACCAGCTAGTTTATGTCGGTATAAATGGGAATCACTAAGTTCACGTGACGAATTGTTTCGCGGTCTGGGCTTGTGTCGTGCGGTGGTGTAGCCACAAGCGAACACATCAGGATTTCTAGGTTCTGCTCTCTCGCCCTTCGAAGACGCTCCTCTCCGTTTTCTGTCACCTCGGACTCACGGCCGGACTACAGCGGTGGCGTCGTCGGTGGCTGGAGGACGGTCGTGCCCTGAGGCTCCTGCGTTCGGGATGCCCCCCCCCCCCTTCTTCTCCCTTCCCCGCGAATTCAAGGTAACGGCTGTCAGAGTCTGTTTTCGCCCTTTGTAGAGCCACGTGTGTGAATTCAAGTGAAGTCGCAAGGACAACTGTTGTGCCTGTCGTTCAAAAGTTTGCGTTCGAACAACCTTCACAGCGTGAATTGGAGCCAATTTTTGTCGCAACGACTTTAATTTTGTCGCTCATATGAACCGCATTGTTGCAAACACCGGTACTCTCAATTACTGTGTTCACCCGCATGTACGCCATCATTAACTGGCAACATCTCCGCATGTTACATGTCGTCGTCATCTTGCCTACGGTGTCATAGGCTCCTGTTTGATCGCACACGACTCAGCATCATATTAACGCGGGGCTGGACGATGCCTAAGTGGTTTTTATTTTCAAAAAGTGAGATAGATTATCACTGCCCCAACACGGACAGAAATCGTTGACTTCCCACCTTTAGCAAATAATTTAAAATATATTGCAAATAATCGCATCGCAGAATTTTTGACAAACACTTTTTATGAACTGGGTGTTGGCGCTCCGTCAGAAAGAAGAATCCTACTGTGACGCAGCCTTCATTATTAGCGATACTGAAGTTGCCGCGTTTTCCTTAGATTTTAGCAACACTTTCGACGGGTATCTGCATGCAAAATAAAACAAAAATATGTGAAATTTTATTCTCAATGTGTTGGTCACACGTGTATCTTAATAAAAGGGACATCGGGTCAGCATGTCACCATTAGGGGTCAAAATTCGCGCCTCGACCCAATCACCTAAGTGGTACCAGTCACCTTTATGGTGCTGTAATGGCGGTCCGCTACTTTTGTTTTATATTAATAAAATTGCGGATTGAAATTATTCATCCGTTTATATTCGCTTGGTAGCACATAATGTCGTCTTAGTGGCGTTTGCAGCACACATGACAAAAACTAAACATTACAACGCTCTAAATATAACAAAGGGGCTACAAGTGGGGCATTGGTGTAAGCGCTCAACAAAAACTGTTGGCGTTATTATCGCTGGAAAACGATTCCCGTTCTTAATGCTTACTCGCCAAGTACATCTGCAGTAAACCTTTGAATACTTGAAATATTTATGTGTAACTTTCATGCTAACATATCCAGGAATCTAGTCGATGAAATATTTTGCTACTCTGCTTGCAAAAAGTTCTGTTTCCTGAAACGTCACAGCTCACAACAAAGCATAAAACGTTCCTACAGCCAGTTACGCATCAAAGCAGGACTGACATATTACATCAAGGCATAAGGTCTCTAAATAAACACAGTCTTGACAAACGGAAGCAGTTAAAAAAGAGGGGGTAGCATTTAGTGAGACACCAGGAAAAGTTCAAAAACAGACGATGAATAGGAAGAAGGCGACGAAAATGCACGCCCGATCACAAGCATGTGGTATGGGCTACAATCAAGGTTGTGTGCAAGACGAGAATAATGGCGGAATGCCAGGGAAAAACAAGACGGGCTGGAGCTCTGTGTGAGTTACAAAATGGCAAACTTCATCTATCGACCGCGCCCGTGCTGTAAAGCCGGGATGCGGATAGCTCCTGGCGGCTCGCTGGGGCCCGCACACTAACGACGGGTAATGAGCTGCACCTGAAGCAGGGGCAGGAGCGGGTATCTCCTTGTTAGAGGGCTGGTCCCAGTGAGCCGGCGGGAGCCATCAGCATCATGGCTTTATAGCACGGGTGCTGTCGATTGAAGAGGTTTGCTATTTTCAAACGCTCCCAGAAGATATCAAGCCGGTCTTGTTTCTTTCCAGGTGATCCGTAATCCTCATACTCTATTACACGTAATCTTTTCTTGAGGTCCACGCCCCAATGCGAATGACTGGGATTGCTTTTTCGCCGCCTTCTTCCTATATATCGTCGGTATTTGAACTTTCACTGTTATCTTACTGCAGCATTATTCTGTCAATATTTGTGTATGGACTGTCAGTGGAAAGTAATGATGGCTAAAAAGAACTCAACCCTTTAGGTGATATGAAACCTATTTTGCCTGGAATTTTACAATTATCTCTTTATTCAGTTTCGCTATTCAACGTTCATGGCATATTTATCCCTCGAGGGAACGAGAACTGCACGACATCATCGGCCAAGAGCTTTCGCCCTAAGTTCCGGAAATACACAAGTTTTCGAAAATGTTCTTGTTGTCGGAAAAAGTACCTCAATGACACTATTTCAGAGCGGAATGGTTGTGATAACACTAGCACTGTCTGCATTCTACATTCAGTCCGTCTTATCTAATATTTACCTTCATGATTTAGAACGCAATACATGCTCACTGTTACCTTCAATTACTGCAAAGGGTTTAAGTACTCCCGACAAGGCCTTGTGTACCATGGTTGTTACTCTTTTCTTTGTGTTTTCGCGTATTTCAACCCTTCTCAGTGATGCCATACTAAATGGCCCCCATCGATCAAACTTTTCTTGTCCTTTGGATAAATTATAAATCCCTGCCCTACTTGTACCACATGATGTGGCATGGAGTTTGTAATAAATAAAATAAAATTATCATACACGAGATTTTCCTGTAACCACGGATCAAAACAAGAGCTTCCTACGAGCTTGTGAATTGTATTGATGCGGCCCGGAGATGGCGCAAAGCCTCGTGCATAGACCAGTCACCGTCACGCCAGTGCTGAAAGGTTAGGAATCCACGCAGTGAAATTCGAGCTAGGCAAGTGGGTAGAGGAAAATGGGATGCTAAGGTCACTTCAGAGCGGGTTTCGAAAGGAGGGAGGACTTCATGACTACCTATTTGTAGTAAGCCAATGCATAGCGGTGGCGAAGATGCAAAGCCAGCTTGTGGCTAGCCCTTCTGGAGATTACAGCGGCGTATGATAACGAAGACAGGGAGTGCCTATGGTATATCCAGGAGGATGAGAGAGAGGGGAGCAGTGTTTGTTAACTTACTCAGGGCACTTTACCGCGACAACCAAGTGAAAATAGTGTAGGAGGGAGTAACGTACAATAGGCCTGTATACACCTACAATAGTTTAAAACAAAGATGTCCTTTCTCTCCACCGGTGTTTATGATCTATATACCGGGGTTATCAAGGAAGCTAGATGGCAGTACGCTGAAAATCGATTTACCATGCATGAAAAGCGGGAGGGTGGTGGAACAACGGGTTCCAGGATTAATGTACTCAGATGACAACTGTTGATGGTGGACAACTTTGTAGGTATGCAGGGCCTGATGGATATAAGCGGTGAAGAAGTTACGCAGCTAGGGCTGTCCTTCAAGGCATCATGGTCTTTGACGATGACACGGAGCACAAAACAGTATCAGTGCAACAAGGAGAAATACCACGGGTAAAAGGTATAAGTATTTAGGAGTATGGCTTAACGACGGCGGAGACTGAACGCATGTGCATGAGGCTCATCTCAAGACGAAAGGCAGGCGGAATGCTACCATAATGAAGCATAGAGCACTGTGGGGCTATAACAAATACTAAGCAGTGAGGGGAGTCTGGAAAGGTGTCTTTGTACAAGGATTGACTTTTGGAAATTATGTTATCTGCATGGAACGAGGGACTAAAGCGGGCATAGAGGTAAATAAGAGGGCGTTAGGCCCACTGGCCTTAGTAGCCAACAGCAAAACTACGAACGAAGCGGTACAGGGAGATGTAGTCTGGTCGTCCTTCGAGGCGAGGGAAGCGCGAAGCAGGATAAAGTTTGAGGGGCGAATTCGTGACATGGAAGACGAAAAATGAGCCGCTAGAGTGTTTAAATGCCAGTATATGACGAGGATGCACCAGACAGCTGACCGGACAGCTTACGGGACCAGACAGCTTACCAAGCGGTACGGAAAGTCGGTAGGGGAAAGTGGGGCATACAAAACAGTTAAAAAGTAGGTAAAGGCAGCAGAGGGGACGAAGTGGGCACAGAGCACAGAAGCGAAAAAAATCCTGGAGACTTATGCAACACAGAAAATAGAAATCAGGGAGTAAGGTTTCTACGGCAACAGGAGAGGCAGTGCATTGCTCTTTGAAGCATGGGCGTGGTGCTCAAGAAAAAGGGTATACACGGGGATCTACACGCAGTAGAATGAAACGTGTATGCTGCGACAGAGATCGGGAAACCATAGATCATATTGCCAGGGGCTGCACAGAGATACGACCGCCACGGGGCAATGGGGAAACGGCGGAGGCTTTGGGATATGTGGTGAGGGACAGCCTCAAATTCAGGGCCATATACGTGACGAAGTGGCGGCTGGAATGGTGGTGGATGAGGAGTAGGGAAGGGGTGGATACGCTGGAGGAGTAATCATACATATGAAAATTTAGAGCACTAGGAGGAAGAAAAAAGGGGGGAGGGAGCGATGGGATTTTAAAGCAGTGGGGGGGGGGCGTGGTGAAGAAAATTTATTAGGTTAGGTAAGAGAAGGGCATGTAAGTGTAATAAAAGAGGCAAGTCAGTTGCTGACAACCGACGTCCCGATTTAAATGGAGAGCCACATATCATCATCAGCAGCAGGAGTGATAGGATTTTTTACCCTGAATGGAAACTGGAGGTAGGGGCTTCTATTGCGGTTTACTTCGGAGGCAAGCCGTGTGAAGCAAGAAGCGGGGAGGGGGCACGGACGCACGGGCCTTTTTTGTATCGTATCGCTGCGATTGGCCGCGTAAGTTGCATTTTTTTGCCTAATGAGAACGCAGTGTTTCGCGTGACATGCGCATAAAGCATCATCATCGTCGTAATCAGTATCCTGTTTGGGCCACTGCAGGATGAAGGCATCTCCCATTGACCTCCTATCGCTCCTGGCGTTCACATTTCTCGTCGAAAGAAAATTCGTAATAGGGCATTTCGTAATGAAGCAATTCGCCGCAGGACAATTGCTCAGCTAGGCCAGTTCGTTTTAGCACTATTCGTCAAAAAAGCCTCTTTATTAATTTTCAAGCGAAAAGAATTATTTTTAAGTCGGCAACGGTGCTGCATGTAATTAAAATAAATGTTTTGACGCCTCCTAGAAAAAAAAATGAATCCACCACTGCACGGGAGGCTATATATTCACAGTGCCAATCCTATCTCTCCAGGCAGAAAATTAGTAGTTCAGGGAGCCTGCAGATTTCAGGAGGAACTTTCAAGACTAACAAGATAAAGTTCACCAGCCAAACGGTATACACTAACTGGCCTAACAACTTTTCTTTCGCAGTCACTATGGGCGTCATCAGGAATGACAGATACGGGCAAATGCTGACTCGCGAAGGAGTTTTATACACGGTGAATCGAAGCACTAAGCAAAGCATCCCCTGGATATGTAGAAGAAGGGGACCTGTAACGCGAATATTGTAACTAACGTGCATAATCTACGCATTGCGTAACTCACATATAACCACAGCCAAGCTCCAGCCCCAACCGTGCTTAGCTGTCTCAAAATCTGTTCAGAATGAAGGCTGGCGAAGTTGGGAATGCATGGATATTCGTTCGTGCGTTTTGTAACTAAAGCACTATAGAGGACTGTTTGCAGGGGAATCGCCGGGGCATTCAATTTGCCGAAGATCACCTACTGACGTCACTCTGTTGAATTCCTGGACGATTAGGTGTAGTTTGAGGCCTTTGCGGAGCACAACTTCGCTCCAATAAAATTTGTGCCTTGAAGAACCCTGCGTCATCCTTGCCTACTCGGCAATACACTCCGTAACAGCGAGATAGCATTTCTTGATTTTGGATAACTGATTGATTTGATTGATTGTAGGGTTTAACGCGCCGACGCAACGCAGGCGATGAGGCGCGCCGTAGTGGAGGGCTCCGGATTAATTTTGACCACCTGGGGATCTTTATCGTGCGCCGAAATCTCGTACACACGGGCGTTTTTTCTTTTCGCCTCCATCAGAAAAGCGACCGCCGCGGCCGGGAATCGAACCCGCGACTTCGTGCTCAGCAGCAGAACGCCTTAGCCACTGAGCCACCGCGGCGGGTGGTTTTGGATAACAAAAATAGGAGTGTCTCATTGGGTGCTTGCGTCGAGGCATAATGAATGTCGTTGGCATCACTTTTCACATTCAATATCATGAACGACGCGTTCACTCGGGTAGCGCACACGCTATTTGCCCTTAATTATATATTGCTCGATTTTTAATGAATATGTTATTAGTCTGCAGTGTGCGCGTGTTTTGTCTTTGTCTCAGTCTTTGGTTCCGCGCAGTAGCGGAATGAACCAGTACCAACAAGCCCAACTCACTGTTTTTTCAACGCATTCGTCGAAGCGAGCAATCGCCATTTCGACAAGTTACCCTACATATTGCAAACGGCCCTATGTGATCATTCGCCCTAATACGGGTTGCCCTATCACGATTTGCCTTTCGACGAATAATTATACAGTTGCACTCCTCGAGTCCATTGTTTATCCTAAATGTCCTTATCTCCTCTTTCAATCAAGTTATTGGCCTTCCCCTGCTTCTAGTCTCATCTCTCGGCATGCAGTGAGTTACCATGGTAGTCCAGCTGTTGTTATTTCGTTTAAGTGCATGACCAGCCCTACCTCATTTCCTTTTCTTTACTTCAGCTATGATACCATCTACTCGAGTTTGTTCCCTGATTCAGGAGGCTCGCTTCCTGCCCTTGAGTGATGCTGATATCCTTCGTTCCATGACCCTTGGGGCCGAAGTACGTTCGCGTTGCAGTAGTGAGTCACCAAATTCTACCCGCACTTTATGTCGTCACCGGCAGGACGGATTAATGGTTTGTTCTTCTTTTGAGTAACAGAGTTAGCTTACTTTTCATTATTTGGGAGTGTTTAACGAGTGCAGCCCAGGTCATACCTATTCTGCGCCTGAATATCTGCACGTGGCTTGGGTCTGCAATACAGAATATTCCGAGATTGTTGTGTTATTCGACTTGATCTGGTGTGGCGTTTCCAAAGCTGAAGATGGTGGTTTCGGCATGTTTATCATTGCTTTAGATTTATTCACTTTAATTTGGAGCCTTACGGACTAGTTCCTGATTTATGTTCATCACGCATTTTTGCAGCCGCTCTGCGGTTTCACTGAGTCAGACTATGTTGTCTGAAAACCTCAAATTTGCTCGAGCATTCTCCGCTTATTCGTAATTATAGGTTTACCCCTCTAGAGCTATGTAAATATCCTGTCTGGATCCGCTGAGAACTGTTTCGAAGAGGTGGTATCACCCTGTGGCTCACGCTGCCTGATTGCCAAGTTTTCGTTTGTGTTGTAAAGGATTATCCTACCAGAGCATCTCTTATATATGCCATCTAAGAGATTTATGTACATCGCCTCAATTTACTGGCCTTCCATTGCTTCAAGCACAGCTGTGGTGTTTTCTGAATCAAAAGCTTTTCATACTCTATAAATGGCCACGCAAACTAGTAACTTAAACTCGAGGATGTTTCTGCTACCTTCATGTACGGCATTGCTGTGATCATGTTCAGTATCCTTTTCTAAACCAAGCCTGCCCTTTGGGTTGTTGATAATCTAGGCTTACACGTGAGGGATTAACTATTACTTTGGTGAACAGTTTGTACACGTCTCAGAGAAGGCTGTTAGGCCTGTAAACTATGCAGTGCTGCCTATTCCTGGAGAAACCATCAACCCCGATACCTGAAAGGCTAAATTAGACAGGTGGCTCCCTTCCGAGAAAACCATCTGGCAAGCCCTTACATAGCAGGACTTACTGAATGAAGTGCATAAAGTGTCTTAGTCGTTATGTTCCGTGCCTGCCGCCCGCGGCCCTGGGTTCCACTTTTATTAATGCTATGGTTCTGTGGGTAAATGACGTAATCGGTTAGTGGGAGGTTTCGGGACCAAAGTCAGTTTCGGGAGAACAGGTGATGTTCTTGCCACACACCGCTTTTGAGGATTCTTTTGCAGGCGCATGCTGGGTGCGCACTTTCTAATTGATTGATAGTTTGTAGGGTTGAACGCGCCGACGGAACCAGGGCTCCGGATAAATTTTGAATACCTGGGGATCTTCAACGTGCACCGAAAGTTCGTACACACGGGAGTTTTTGCTTTCCGCTTCCATCAGAAAAGTGGCCGCTGCGGCCTGGCATCGAACCCGCGTCCTCGTGCTCAGCAGCGTAACGCCTTAGCCACTGAAACACCGCGGCAGGTGGGTGCGCACGATCACCGAGAAATGAAAATAAAATTTCCCCATTGAAACATACATACAAAAAAATAACGATCCCTGTTCTAGGAACATTCCTGTACTTACAGTTAATCCATCCATTGGGCTTGTAAAATTGCAATATTTACAGAGATCAAGAGTATTTGTATTTTCAGCGCATACTACTAGTGCTGGTAATAAGGTAGAGAAAACCTCCGCGCCGAACATGTCGCTCAGCAGGTAGATTGTAATAGACCAGCGCAGAAAGAAGGCGTATAAAAAGCTAATGCATTTACGGTGACAAAATTCGTATCATTAGTCGGGAAAACAAACGAACTTTTTTGAACAGCCTGGAAGTGCCTACAGTTCTCTAATAATCAATCACACTTAAATAGAAAACTTCACCTGCGAGTGTATTCTTAGTAAAAGGCACTAGTTGTCTTAAAAGACACTAATTATTTCGTACAGTCATGTGCAACAAAGAGTAATAAGAGGCTTCTTGTTACCATAAGACAACGAGCCGAAAGTGCGAGTGTGACGTCCGAACTTTTTCTTAGTATCGTATGCGTCATTCAGCCACCTGGCCTTCTATCATTGGTGTAGAATCCAGCTGAAGCAGGATAATAGAATAAGAACAACATGTGTAATACAAATATCATTCCGGTACTAAGCGTTCAGTCGAGACAGCTAATGGAAAACATAGTTTTTCTCTGGAATCGCAAATTACTTTTGAATTTTTGTAGAATAATACGACGAACACATTTCAGGTTTCATTATACGCACAATGACTTAACCGGAAGCACAACCTTTTTAAAGAGGCAACAGCTTTGGGCACTTGTAACTTTGACGCGCTCATTGACGCGCTTTTTCGTTGTATGTGATTCATGGAACTTGTAGGTGTGTCTATTTCAATTCATTTCATTTATTTCATTTATTTTATGACTTTGATACATTGTTGGAGCGTCATTAACCTTAACTTCATAGATCCAACGCGTTAAGTCTTCACATAGACCTGACAACATACCGACTAATTTCAATATGCCGGGATTGGCCACTGGCTGGAAGCGCTTGATAGCGCCTGAGCCGCATTGAATTCAGGACTCATGGGTAGTGTTTTGGTGCTGGGATGAAAGAGCGCTCGCTGCTACTCATAGCGGAGGCATTCGACATGGCATTGACGCGTTCTATCTCGCATGAGTGCAATGCTTCTAAGCGAGAATTGCCCGATCGAAAATCCCAGAATAAATAGTACTGGGACAGATGGGCGTGTAATAGTACAGGTGGGATTCCTGGAAAATTAGGGGGTCATGGTGATCAATACTGGAAACATTCCTGCAACGTTTCAGAAGCTGCGAGTAGGTGGGAGCGATGGCGGTAGGTTAGGGGGGCACCTCGGCTATCCTGGGCAATACTGGTGGCCTTACTGGTCAAAGTGACCCACAAGAAGTTTGTTGGGGTTAATAGTGCTGACTTAGCGTCTGCGTTGGTCACGCCATTTTTTCTCCTGGGCAATGTCCACCGACGTTTTCCATTAAAAGGCGCGACCAGTGAAGGGCGCCATGAGCGTTCGAAAAGAGCGGTGTAGACATGGCTAGAGCCCATGCAAATCGTTGTGAGCGCAGCATGTCCGTATTGGCACGTGAAGTATTTCGAAGCTTAGCCAGCGATATACCTCCAGGCATAGAAACGAAGGGTCAATTGAGTGGACCGGCCGGCGTGCGCACAGGCATGCATAACGTGAACAAATCTAATATATCAACTGCAATATCATTTGCCGTGCTCTGCATATATATGAAAAGATGCAGCACTACGAGCCAGATGCACAACAACCACCGTCGTTCCTAGCCTTTTTGGCATGCACCCCTGTCACGCCACGAAATAGCTCATGGCACACGTACTGTCTTCCTACTAAAGAGGCTGTCAACTTTTGGTAGATGTAAGTGGCCCCTGATATCGCTGTTAACCGGCAAATTAGGCGTCCATGACAAAACTAGACTTCTATATATTTTAACGCATTTTGAACACCGCTCGTAGTCTACTCAGTTGGCCACCAGCAGGAAGGCAATACTCACTTCACGATAGCTCTCAGCTTGAACAGGACCCGCGGCGATGATGCGATTCGGTAAACGCTAGGCATCGTTAAACATCTGGTTACGTGAAGACTGCGGATTTATCTACCGGACGAAAAAGTACTACGTCTAGGCATTAAAGATGGCATTTAACATCGTCTACTCGTCCTGTGTATTTAACGGAGCAGGAGTGTCAAGCCGGTGCCGGCCCTTAGGACTGACGTTCTGCGTGTGCCAGTATCGCCGTTGCAACAGCGCCAGCGTTGGTGTGTGATATATAGCATTTCAGTATTACGCAAATTTGAAGTTTGAAAAGTGACCTTTTCCGCCTTGTCACTTGTCTAAGCAGCTCGTATTCTTGCGTCAGATTCTGCGCCTTAGGTTGGGTGAAGTGGAATCATGTTACACTACTCAAACCGACCGCACTAAAAACGCTACCACCTTGTTTTTCGCTGTGAGCGACCCAAAAAATACCACTTCCCAGCAAGTCACAAAAATATTCCGTAGAAGCCGTTCCAGTCGGCGTCAATTGTGAATTGAAGCCATTCAGTCAACGCGGAACGGCTTCACTCCGCGGCGCTCAGCGCCCTCTGCCTGAAACAACGCCAGCTCGAGTTCTGTTATTTTTTTTTTCTTTTTGCGCTTTCTTTTCCTCTCGCACGGGCTGGCGTTGCACGGCCACTTTTTTCGCTTACAGTGGAAAAGCGTTGATACGTCCCCCCACACTTACGACGCCACGCTTCGTACGACGGATCACCGCAGTCCCGGTAAACTCCCCATACAAACAATGCATTAAAAACCGCGATGATAATACGATCGGGTCCACGCGGTCCGCTTCATACGACGAACCTTGGGGCGGATAAACCGACGTTTTCCCATATATTACAACACTTCGCTGGCTTGTTGCGACATTTATTACAATTCCTGCTTTTACGCTGCATGATGTCCAAAGGGTGCAGGCGGGCCAGACAACTTACTGAACAGACGCAAGTAAGCAGGCGGGAACTCATGTGGGTTGGAGGTAATCTTAGGCAGCCACACGCGGCAGCAGTACGCCAACGTGCAAACCGCGAAAAATTGAAGTTCAGGACGAAGGCGAACGGTGAATTTCAAGCTCCCGTCGAGCAGCCGATGAACGCGAGAACACGTACGACGCAACCCCACGGCGATGAGCGAACAGCGGCTTTCCCTGACCGCTCGATCCAAGCTTCTTCCTTTCACGACGCTCTCTCACCCTATATCACTGCTGTCCGCGTATCAGCCGCGTTGTCACTCCCCTCTTTTCTTCGCTAGAGTGCTTCAATTGACACGCGTCCGCCTCAAGGGTGGAGACACATATATGTTGGCAGCGCCATTGTGGATCACCCCTTGGTGATCCACAATGAAGGGGAGTGACATTTTGGCTGTGTGGAGGTATTTTGTGTCTAAGGAACGGATGAGGGCTTCAGAAGAGCCATTGGAATAATGAAGAGCTTCGGTCAGGGCTCGTTGAGACGCGCTTATATTGGTTTGCCAGTCGATGAGATGCCAGTCGATGAGGAGCAGGTGCCACGTTATTTTGGTTGTCAGGGTAACTTGGAGGCTGTCACACAGCTGTAGCCAATTTATTCTTTGAAATATGGTTGTCGTACTCTGTTGCTTGTTGATTCATAGCGCGATTGGGAGACCGTTTGCGGTTGTGCCGCCGTCGCTTCCACCGTTTGGTAAGGTTACGTCATACCTCCAAAAGCCGTAAGAGTTTTTGGTCTACATCAACTGTGTGGTAGGTGAAAGCCACTGTTTTGGTTGTTGAGTGAACAGTTTGAAGTAAATCATCAATCCATGCTGATAGGGGCTGACTGTGTTCGATAGGTTTGAAGAATTTGCTTTTCTAAAGGCGTCCCAGTAGGTAAGGCGCGCCTCCCTAGCGGAGCATTGCACACGTGGTTTTTAATTGTTATAATTATAAGGTAGTTATTACATCCACGGTTTTCATTCGGGAGAAACCAGGAGAGATCTAGGGAGGCCAAAAGAAATGAAAGATCCGGGGTAGTATCCGTGGTGACGCTTGTACCAGTGCGGTTTGGTAAATCAGGCTGGTTGAGCAGCAGCAGATAAAGTCGTTAATAACGATAGCACCAGTCAATTGCGATTGTACTGATCTGTACGTATATTACTGGCCAGCACATATAAAATACTGGACCGTCAGGGCCCATTTCTAGGTGTACAGGTGCCCCAAAAAGTAAATGGAGCGTGGCTTCGTGAAATAAGAATAACTTGTCTTCTTTCAGCGTTTGCAAGCGTAATTGAACATTTGCGACCTGATTTTATTTTAGAAAGACCTTCTTGAAGAATCCCTTAGCTTGGCAAATGGCGCAGAAATCCCCGAAAAATTTCCAAAGCGTGGTTCGCTTACTTTTTAGGGGCACCTGTACAAAAGTCAACGCACACAACCAAACTCCACTAAAATTATGCCTACCCGCCGGAGTAGCATTATCATGTTGGAGCATTTCCACCTGTTCAAACATTCAGAAGCTTTACCAACTTTGGCTTTCGTTTAGAACCTTCACGCTTCCATGAAAGGTGTTTGCGCATGTACAAAATGTAACTAGGGAAGGCTTGAAATGGTGTAATGCAATTTCAAGGAGGCCATTTTAAGCATTGCAGCGGCGTATTTCTTGCGGGGAAACAGCGTTTTTCAGTGATGGGAGGACTAGTCGAGGCCAACGTTTATAGGGGCTCTGGCTCTTTCGCATAAATTGTGCGAGCCTGGTAGCAGCGTCTTCAATGTGGCTTGCCAGCTTTCTAGGTGGCAAACGTGGGTAGGTTGTGCGATGAGAACATTATACGTAATTATCTTCGGGATACCTTTTCGAGTCACTGCCTTCGCACCATTGCGATAGAAGTCATATCAATGAAATTTGCCTTCGACGCTCAAATGCTGGCCTTGCTTAGATGCAGGAAACAATATACCATAGATGTCACTAAAACCACGACCGAAAAATGGCCAGGGTTCCGAAGTAAAATATTTTGACATGAGTCTGAGAACGGGTTTGTTTTGGCTGCCTTTGTCTCCGACACTTGTTCTAATGTCTACAACAGCCTATAACCACGCCAGTGGGCTCGCGCAACCTCTTTGTTGCATAACTACTATCCCTGCTGCTGCGGCTCTGGCCGAACTGAATGTGAGTCTAGCCGAGATTATGGACGTGATTTCAGTACACGCGTTTTTTTGTACAGCCTTTTTAGTGACGACCGTCTAATGGAATGCACCGCAAGCGGATTAGAATTCACCACGCACCGATGGTTGATTCATGCTTAATTTTAAAGCGAAAGCTGTCTTATTAGGACCGTTGGCGTCCTCGACGCGCGGCGGCGGAAAAAACGTCGTCTGCCACCGATCTGCCGAGGACAGATAAGTTCGCCCGGCCGCCCGGCGTCGACGGCACCGGAAGCGGCAAACAAACAACGTACCAAAACTAGCCAATCAGGAGGTCTCGCCACTCGCCCCCATTTCTGCCTGCTCCGCTTGTCTGCGTAGCATTCTGGGCGTGATGTTCACCATTCACGCTGGTGCACACACTCGACGTGCACACAATGAAGTGGCGGTGACCTGTGCAGCTGGGAATAAGCGACTGTACATAAGCCGCTGTCGGCTACTTCACGGCCACCCAAACACCCACCGCCCGGATGCCTACCTAATGACCGTAACCATGGTAACCATTCAGCGGAGGTAGTGACAAAAGCTTCCCGCGTAGCTGGAGCAGACGATGAAGTGCAGACGATTTTTGCCCTCTGTAGCCAGACCACATTCACATCGACGCTTTCTTACAACTGCGGCGGCACATGCATATCGGCAACACAACAACAAGATTAGAAACTATTTTTGAACAATAATGTTATGAAGTGTTTTATAATTTTACAAGAAGTTGTAGTGGTATAGAGAGCTTTTTGCTTGTGATGCACTTCATTTCGCTGCATTGGCCTCATCTAGCCACACTGACAGCTACCCAGCGGCGAGGCTGCGGCGGACGCCGTGCTTCGCCCCGTGTAGCGCAGCCCGACGAACACTCGGCGCTGTGCCCCGGCGGATTTTCCGCCGGGCGAACTTCG
This sequence comes from Haemaphysalis longicornis, assembly GCA_013339765.2. Lineage (NCBI taxonomy): Eukaryota > Metazoa > Arthropoda > Arachnida > Ixodida > Ixodidae > Haemaphysalis > Haemaphysalis longicornis. Next base: position 30,297,974 of record CM023452.1, on the reverse strand, counting down.
TCGTGAAAGTTCGCTCTGTGTATTTAGGCCTCAATGCGTGGGCTTGCCGAATGCGTGCTCTCGCCAACCTAGGCCAGTGACGCGTTCGCTGCCTAAAGGCCATTCATTAAAGCTAACCGTCGAACCCCCAGAAGCTGCGTAGTCTCAAATTGGTGAATCAATAAATAATAGGTACAACGGACTGAGAAAAAAAAACGAAATAACATAGACGGCAGCCCACACGAATAACAGCAGATCCCATTGGTAAGGGGTCATCGAATCCGGGTAAACCGGTGCAGTTGCGTCGGAAAGAACCAAAAACACTAAAAAAGGAAAAACAAATTCGGTGCGTGGAATTAGGAACCAGGGGCTGGTCGCTACCTGCAACGCCGGTCGTGTGTGTACTGTCGCTCCTTGGGACGTGCGGTGCTGGCTCCTTGTGTTAGAGCGAACCGCACAGCCACTCTTTCTTGCAAGCTCGATGCTAGCTGCTTGCAAGGCGACTACCCGGCGCTTTGCGGTTAGCATGGTCCAAGACCATCAATTTTGTATGAATTAAGTAAATACTGCTACAAATTAAAAACCAATACTGCTTCCGAGGCACCGTTGCATGCTTTCGCTTGACACACAAAAAAAGTAATGGCAGTTTGTGTACCGATTCTTCCACTGAATGGCGTTTTCTTTCGGGGAGCTGATAATCACCAGCGCAACTTCGAAAGCTGGTTGGTAGGTTTCGACATCAGCGGCCATTATCACATTTATGGAGAGGGTAACGTTGGAAGTCTGTTAGTAACGTAAGAAATATCTCATACTACGAACCTTATACTCGGTGAGAGCTATTCATGTTTCCAGCGCTTGGCATATGAGCAATTAGTCTCCAGGGTCCCGGATGCCGGAGGAAAGAAGGAGGGTGAGACACGTGAAAACAAGGCTGTGTGTGAAGGGTGTTTAATTTATCGCTAATGAAGGCTGTTATAACTGATCACTACAATAATCCAATTATCGTATAATCACCACCATTGGAATTATAAGTATCAATTCAAAAACGGCGGTTCTCGTTAAGCATCGATAATTAATAACATAAACCGTCTAGCCGTGTGTTGTTTATAAGATGATAACAGCCCAGATCCCGGAAAGCATCTGCTGGTATTTGCCGAGACCATCTCTTAAGAGCATTTTTGAAGCATTTCGCGGACCATCAGAAAGCAGCAACGGTTTTACAAGCGGGCATACTTATGTTTGTACTTTGGCACATATTCTTGCATTGTACCTAAGCGATCGAAAGCGGTAGTTACCAAACGGCAGTTTATATCATTCTGAGTATTGGATCTTCTGTGAAGTCTGGATTAAAAAAAAAAACAATTTAGGTTAACGTAAACTTCGTTACAATTTACAAGAAAAAACCAAGGCTACTTCTGCAGCAAAATCAGTTTATTTACGCCATTCACATAGCTACGCTTTCCTCTGTACTGTTTGTTCAGTTTTGGTCAGGGTAACGTATTCCTACGGTGGCATCTGTACTGCTTGTTGAGTTTTGGTCAGGGTAAAAAAAAACCCACTCGCAGATGTCAGGCTGGTACACATCCTCAACAAAGTCAGTCCTGCAGGTACAATTGAAGAATAGTTCACACTTGCGTATACCTTCTTCATTCCTCTTCGTTTCGTTGGGCCCTAAAGAATAGCTGTGCACCCAAAGCTCGCAATGAGGTCGTTTCTGGTTATTTTCGCCCAATCGTTCGGACTCAAATCCTGCAAATAAAAACATTGATGCCCCAGATTATACGGTGTCCTTCCAAACGGGCTGAAAATCGAGTATGTTGGCTGAAGCCTACGCCAATTGACTTTCTTTGAAATAGAACCACGGTGACATACAATTCGGCCGGTGAGTGATCAATCTAAGAATTCAAAGAAGTATAAAAACAATCGAAAAAATCCTCGTCTGGACGAAACTCGGCAGTGCCCTGTTCCGGTACCTCGTAGGCAGCAATAGTGCCTGCCGTGACTCTGAATAGGATCCTGAGGTTGATTCTGTGGAGCCCGGCTACAGCCCCCGTGTCCACATGCCTCGCGTAGTAGACACGAGGCGATGAAGCCGAGAACCCGCTGTTCGTCCGATGCCTCACTTTGGCGCGGCCTGGCGGAATGGGACCGCGCCTCCCGACACCCAGAGACGAGCCCGTCGCTGCTCCAGACATAGCATGCACCTCGCGGGGTAGGCCCTAGGGGCACCAGATTTGCAAAATAATTGTCTTGCGGCACCAGGCCCTATCACCGGCATCAGCAACATTAACGACTGAGCTGCGGATGTGTTGAGACGACGATCGAATGTTTGGCTTAAACTTTTGCTTTTTCACAACTATCCGCATGTCGTTTTGCTTTCCAGTTTTACGTTTTAGTATTTGCGGGTCTTCTGCCTTGTCGCTTTATCGTGTGTTGAAATTTATGTGCTGGCGATGTGCGATGATGGGAGTCCTTAGTTCTGGTGCGAGGGTCTAGTCGGACCTTATGGTTCCAGCATGTGTAAGTGACAAATGTTGGAATATCTGAATGTTCGGAGACCTCTAAAGCGACAATAAAGAGATCGTGCGTTTTCTAGGAAATGTTCAATGTCTACTCACCATTGGGATTATCTCCGAGTGACAACGGTTCGGCTACAAAGCAATAATTTGACACGAACAAAAATCTCATATTTGGTAATGGGAGCTTGTAGTTAGGGCCATCGTCTTCGAAATCATCATCTTCAAAGTCAAAGCCATCGAGATCGATAAGGCTATCATAGTCGAACTTGTAAGTACCTGAAAACAAACAGGCATATCAACATCAGTTTGAAAGGTTTGTTTTTTTATAAAATGTACTCGTGTGGTAAAATTTGCATGTCCACTCCGTGGATGATGGCGAGGAGGCGGAGTACGGGGATTCGAAATGACATCCATGTTGCGCCCCGTGTGACATCCGATTTGCGTCCAGACCGCCATTCGATTTGAGCCGTGAGTTGCACTTTGATTATTCCCTAAATGAAACTTAATTAACTCACGGCTCAAATCGAATTTCGCTTGATTTTCGCTGGATGGGGGTGTGCACATGGATGGACGCGGACGGACATTGGGATGTCCTAATATGCTTCGCACAGTTGCATGCGATTGAGTAAGCTATTTGACTCTCGGTTACTTGCTCATGGTTGTAGCCCAATGGGTAAGACGAGCGACACTGACTGTGTCTTGAATACCAGACACAGGCTCGAATCCTGCCGGTGCCTGTGCGATTTGTTTGCGATTGTAAATGCTCTGCGCATGGACGCGGACAGACATTGTGCGGTCCTAAGGTACTCCGCACCAAATATTCGTGGCCGTGGGTATAGTTACCAATCTAGTTGCGTAATAGAAATGAAAAAGTGGCAGCAAGTATGGTAGCAGAATTCACAAGAGGCGAATTAGAGGCTACGGGAACAAAATTGAAAATAACAAGCATGGCACTCAAACAATGTCTACCACAAAAATAGCTATAACCATGAGTTGTGTAGTGACTTTCTCGTCAGTTGTCAAGTACTCCTGGAAATGCGGGGGAAGATCTGGAATCTACCAAATTTGTCGGGAAACTTGTTTGGTGGGCTGCTGTTCTTGCAACATACGTGGGCAATGTTTACTACAAGGATGGGCAGTTTTTGAGACGTTTGACTCTGCCTGAAATGAATGTCCCGCCTTCTGGCAGCATTCGGGCACCGAAGGAAAATGCTACGGCCGCACATACGGTATACGCAAAGCCTTTCAAAAATGAGAGTTGGTGTTTTAGTCATACAAGGGTTTAGTGATGGTGTTATTTCGCTGAATGCACTGAGAATTCTTTTTGAGAATGTTAAGGTGAATTGCATTCTTTATATGTACAAGGAACAAAAATTTCCTCAGCCGCTTTTGAGGCAGTGGTGCACAATAGACTGCTAGGCACTCCCGCCCAAGTCCTCTCTTCTTCACTCGTTGTTATCTTACAGGCTCGTCATTTTAAACGCATAGCCTTCTTTGGTCTGGACTATGCACATAATGGTCTGGCGGCGCATCGCTTGTTTAAAGGCATAACCACACTGGCTGGAAAAATTGTCCGGCTGTTGCCTGGTATGTCAACAGCCACGTCTCTCTCTTACTCGCCGTCTTGTTCATGTATTACGGCTGGTGGTGAACTCGGAAGCATATGACACGCAACGCGCTATGTGTGTGGGTAAGGCTGGTTTTTCCTCGACCAGCTTAAATACGAAATGCTCCGGCTTTCGGTATCCTTATAAAGTTCCTCTACAAAGTCACTTGGGTGGACCTCCTTAAAAGGGCGAATCAAGGATTAAAAACTACTCATAAAAATTCCCTGAAGCTGTCTTCGTGATAGCACTTAACTTGGCAGTCAATTAGGCAGCAGACGGAGGTTTACTCCCGCTTCCATTCATTGTATTTTTTAGTTTGGAATGATCTCTTTCATTGGGTATTCAGCATCATTAGGTCTTTTTGTGTACCCAGTATTTCAAATGAAGGAAGTAAAAGCTTCATTTTGAATACTTCAAGGTAAACATAAAAATTATAATGAATTATGAGTAGGCCATTGGAAGCTTTGTTGATCCCGGTGACGTTGTCTATAGACTCTTCAACAACTACTATGACAAAACTGCCCAAAATGAAGCTTTCTATCGTGCTTGTATACTTTGCGGTCGCTGGCTTCACAATCATTAGGCGTTTACGTTATGAGGTCCTTTTTTAGGCCCCTCCGAGGGTGGTAGCAGCCTACTACAGTAGCGCTAGTCAAGCGTCCGGAAAAGTGTATTATTGCTGGGAACCGGAACCTACGAATAAGGCAGGCCAATGCAACGCGCCACCTTAATCAGAATAAGGCGCAGCGACAACTGCAGTGTTGAAAGGATGACAACGAGGCTACAGCGGAGACGCAAAGAATGAGACGTGATTTTAACCTGCGCAGCGACTCCGGGGTGACGTTTCTTCTGCGCTTTGTGGGTGGTTATATACTCGGGAGATACGGTCGTCAGCCGTTCCCGAGACTGATACCATCCGCCCAAAGCGCATGTCTTACCAGAGCTGATCCCAGCAAAAACATTGTATCACATAACTAATAAAGAGGGGAAAAGATAAACGCCAGTCTGTCCATAACCAAGGGAGGCCCAGGTTATGAGCATAAACGAAGCAAACTGTGTCCCGATAAAATCAATGTGCTGTACATACGTCTACGTACAGTAATTTTCAAATTACTATTCGCATTTCCCGCGGATTTGTTACGACCGCAAGTCCAGTCTGGAAAACAGGGATATTCGACCCGCGGCCAGGTTGGAAATCAACGAATATATTTAAGGACGTCATACCAGACAACACTCACGTAAGAATCTTCGACATGGCTCAAATAAGAAGCGGTTACCCGATCTCTGCCAGAGGGTCCGGTGGTGCCATGGTGACCGATCGGCACAACTATGTCTGCTTGATATTAAGTTGGCCACTTCTTACCAGCAGACGCAGTTTTTTACCGTCAGATGTGATCGTAATTTAATCGCAGCCTTGATAATAATGTGGCATGAACGCCTCGACTGGTCCTGCTTTTCAAGATCTCAACAATATACATATGGGGTTATTACGTGTACCGTTAAAGGACAGCACTGGGAATGATTCGACAACGCATGCACTATGTGGCAGCCATGTCTAATCCCTCAGCGATGGAAGTATGCGGGGAACCTCGACAGCTTCTTTTCAGTAGGTCAAGTGGTGGCATACCTACCGATCGCTAGAAGTCAGTCTGCTAGATTTTACAGTTACGCTACAATTTGAACTTCTACAGAAGCGTGATCGATTTTTTCTCCTCCTAGCGGACCTACTGCGTTGCAAATGTGGTTTGAATTCGTTGTTTTTTTAATTACAACGTTATGCCGATTTCTGGAGATGTTCATAGGAATTGTGGAACAGATATGGAGCTATGGAATGAATATTTAACCATTACGCTAAAAAAACTGGCAGGACAATACAAGTTTTACTAAAAACAGCACCGTTTATCGACATAAGGTTGAAACAGCCTAGGCGCTGTCAATTACCGCTTCCCACCTCGTTGAAGGAGCTCCAAAGTACTGTCAGTGACCTCAAATACACGGTTGAAACTCTTGACCACTGTTACGACTTAGAAAATTACCTTCAGAGAAACTACACGGTTATTTACGGTTTCACAGAAATTACTAAAAGTACCTGTGATCACTTACAAGAGACTGTGCATCAGCTCAGAAATTTTAAAATGGGGTCACGTGTGAAAACTTGAAGGGGCTGTACGGGCTCGTGATGCAAAAATACAATAGGCCGCGAACTGTTACTATTGAGCTAATTGATTTCTGAACTAATACGAATTTTAATAAACACCTAAAGATCGGAACACTTAGACGTACACAAAAGAAGGGTTCTTGCAGGTCTTGAATAGTCTTTTTGATTGCTTGGACGCATTCGTGTGCATCAGCTTCTTCTACACGATCCCCGTCATCAATGTCATTGTCACCTCGTTCATCCTTCGTAGAAAGCTAAGCATTTTAAAGCGGCTACAATTACAATGATGTCGTAGACTAGGGAAGGGGTGAAGTGACAGTCAGCTTCCCACGGAAGCACACATCTTTTTTTTAATGCCTTAAGTGAATATGTGCACGCCGCGCACCCTTTTCTGTACCAATATTTATGTTATATGTTACTTAGCTGCACTTGTGCCCAAGTCCTGCGGTATTTGGATGTTTATGTCTATAGCTACATGCTGTGGGCACGTGAGTTCCTACGTGCTCTCGGCCTCGCGCGTGCGTGGGACTATATACTGCGCGCGCAGCGAACACGGGGGGAGGGGGGTGTAGGTGCGCGGCAACCATGAACATGCGACATGCGCAAATGAACCTTGCTTCGATAGAACTGGCTCTTGTGTGAGCGGACTGGTGGGCGGGCGGGCAACTGCGGCCGCGGGAGGCCGAAGGGAACGACGGCGGCTCGCCCAGTCACAACCACTATGCCATGGCAGCAAATAGCTAACCATTTTAAATGCAGAGCATTTCAGTAACTCACGATGTCACCCGCGTTGGCGTCCGTAGTCCGCACCGCACCCCTCCCTACTATATAAAAAAAAGAAATAGTATCCGGGGCCAGGTTTCGATCCCTCGACCGTGCGGGCGGAACGCAATGTACAGGGTACTCTAACCACTGGGCCACAAAGCCGACACAGAATGCGAGGCTATGAACGCGCCTTATATCGTTGACTCATTCAAATTACTGCAGTTGCCACAAGTCAGCAGTTGCCACAAGTGCAACAACATTAACGTAACGCAAACTACTTAACGTCGCGCGCCACCGAAAATGCTCTGCATTTGATCGTGCCCCTCGCGAGGGGGATGTTTCAATGCGTCTTTCTACTGGCCAGTACACGCGTCGCCATCTGTCGGATGTTGTGCGAACCCTTTGCGGCTGATGGCGCGCGATTTGAAACGACATTTGCATATAATCAAACTGAAAGGCTCTCCAAGAATTGCATATATATATATAGATATATAGTATATATATATATATATACTATATATATATATATATATATATATCTATATATATATATAATATATATTTAGCGAGCACGCTTGTCTTCCGAAAATTAGAAGAAAAAAATTGCCCCCACCTCCCCGAAGGGAATCGTGAGGAAGTGCGAATGCATTTCTTGCGCCGAGAGTACACGGCGTAGTAATTCTGACATCGCCTTGAGAGGCGCCCACCAGCGAACGGTCTAAACTGGAGCAGAGCGAGCCAGGAGACTAGCGAGAGAGCGCGCTCGAGCCGACCCACGGAGGTCTGGCAGTTTATCCGCTGCATATATAGGGGGGCACGCCACACCGAGCGCACCGAGCCAGGTGGCTGAGAGAGGAGGCGAGCGCAAGGGGAGAGGGACGCGCGCAGCGGCGCACGGCAGCTGCAGCCGAGCGAGGGGAGAGGAGGTGCGGGTGCGTGACGTCACGGCGCGGGGAGGGAAAGTGACACGCAGCGGCGCACGGCAGCTGCCGGGGAGAGGGGTGGAGTGTGTGACGTCACGGCGCGGGGAAGGGAGAGGCACGCGCGCGCGCACGCCGTCGCGCCGCGAGGAGTGGTGAGGGGCGTGTCGTCACGTGGTGAGTGACGTCACTGCGCCGTTGCTACCGACGCTCCTCTCCGCTCCACGCCGTTGCTAGGGAGAGGAGGACTGCGGACGCCGCCGCCGCCGCCGCCGGCGGTGGAAGGTTTGGGGTCGCTTATAAAGTGCGTTCGCACTTAAAAAAAGAAACATGAGAAGGCATCAACGATGTGTCTATCCAGCAAGGCGAATTACCTAGAGTCAAGGAATATAAATATTTGGGAGTGTGGATAAACGAAGGGGATAGCTACTTAAGTACTCACGAGGAGCAACTTAAGGTTAAGGGAAAGCGAAACGCAGCTATAATGAAGCACAGAGCTCTGTGGGGGTATAACAAATATGAAGTAGTAAGAGGAATGTGGAAAGGAGTAATGGTTCCGGGTCTCACGTTTGCGAATGCTGTACTCTGCTTAAAATCAGACGTTCTATCACGCCTTGAAGTAAACCAGAGAACGGTAGGACGTCTGGCCTTAGGCGCGCATGGAAAAACAACTAACGAAGCAGTTCAGGGAGATATGGGCTGGGCGTCGTTTGAAGTTAGAGAAGCTCAGAGTAAAATATGCTTTGAGATGAGGTTGAGGGCAATGGATCAACGAAGGTGGGCAGCTAAGGTTTTTAGGTACCTATACTTGAAAAGCGTGGACACGCAGTGGTTAAGAAAGACTAGAAGGCTAACGATGAAATACGGAAAAGACAGTGGGGAATCCAAAACAGCCAAGGTAACCAAAAAAGAGGCAAGGCAGATTGAAACGAATAAATGGGGGGAAAAAATGGAAGCCAAAACGTCGTTAGAGATGTACAGGGCTGAGAAGATGAACATCAGAAAGGAAAATTTCTACGATAATACCCAGGGCAGTGCTTTGCTTTTTGAGGCTAGAGCAGGTTGCCTGCGAACTAAGAGTTTTGTGGGGAAGTATTCACAAAATGATGGGGTATGCGTGGTCTGCCGAAAAGAAACAGAAACTATGCGGCACATCGTGCTAGAATGTGAGGGTATCCATCCAAATCTACATGAAGGGAATATTGGGCTGTCAGAAGCCCTAGGATTTAAAGGTATCACAGAGGAAGTTAACTTCAAGGCTGTCGAGGGGACGAAAAGAAGATTAGAATGCTGGTGGACGAAAAGCAGAGAGGGGAATATTGCCTAGGACAGTTACCACTTGTAACAGAAAAAAAAAAGTATTTTGTGCCTAATAAGCTTTTTTGTGCCTGCCCTAAGCAGCGCTAGTATTGAACCAAAAGTGTAAAACATAGGTATATTAGTCTTTTTTGGTAAGATGACATATCATCACCCCGATACAAAGGGGAAACCAATAGAAATCATCATCATCATCATCATCATGTTGTAGCGGTGGCAAAAATGTTGTGATGTCGAAATGCCCATCAGCTCTATGGGAAGAACGAACGCAGCTCGTTTCCACAAGAAACGGTGTGGGCATACCGATTCTCCGTCTTTTTTGATACCGCTCCGGAAGTAACATTGTCGGCGTCGCCCCATTCCTGCGAAGCCGGTTATGTGCGGAGTGCGAAGAGTCGGAGCTAGGCGTCAGCTTCTGTATCGAGCAATCTTTCGAACAAAGGGAACAGCTAGAGTTTAATAACCAACAGCAAAAATGAAGACCAAAACAAATTCCAGGCGTTCGGGACGGTAGGCTTTGGCAGAAAGCATAATTGGATTCCCGGTAATCGTATGTAAGGTAAAACAGTTTTTCATGGTGGACGCTCATCATCGAACCGAGGCCCAAGGCAATGAAGACACCGTCGCGAGTGAGCAGCACCATGCCGGGACTTGCTGGACGGGCAACGCATTGTTAGCCGTAATGGTTAACGTGCGCGCTTTACGCTCTACCTTAGTGTACGCGCCTAGTACTAGCTCCAAAATTGTTTTCTTTTGCATTTATTCTTTGGTTTCCCGAAATAGAACCGATGATTTTTTGTCCTTATGCATCATAGTTACTTCCCCAAGTGGAACCAGGCTCGCGAACCATTCACACATAAAGGAGGTTTCCTCAATGCGTACAATGAAATTTTGGATGAGGGGTCGCGGCGACAGAGTCAGGGGGCCCAGTGAGCCAAGTGAGCCAAGAATTGCGTGAGTGATTGTCATGCAATAATATCCCGTGTCACTATCGTTTTTATGTTTGAGGAAGCAAGAATATCCCGCGTTTTCCCAATTTCATGACCTCTGAAGACCTCCAGATTCGGCGAACGTAATTTAGCGCGGTGGGTAATTTGCCCAACATTGAAATGACCCAAGGAATACATATAGACAACTGCTAGATGGACGGCAAATCAATAACCAATGTTTAGACGGGGTTGAGATTAGCAAGACAACGCTGCGCGTTTCTTCGCTAACCTGTCTTACTCGCCAGAGCCGGTGGGATTTTTCGAAATTTTGAACTTATAGAACTGTTCTGTTCCTGGTAGAGCCTACGGTTATACGCCTGAAATCACATGGTAGCTTAATCATATATTATACAGTTTTCACCGGAATCGCTACAAGTTTAAATACAGGCCAGCATTGTGTCTACGGCATGTCTGACTCTTGAAATGACCTATTCTCGGCGATTACGCGAATTCCTTCCCGCTACTGTACTTCGCCTGGCTGCTTTTACTAGATGTGGAGAGGGAAAATACAACATGTTTGTGCACTGATATATGCTTAGGCCATTTGAAGCCGAACGCGAACGATTATGAAGGAATTCTCGCGGAATCATTCTTGCGTCCCCTTCTCCGTTTTGTTTCTTTGTGTTTTGGCAGGAATTGTTCCGACGGGCAGGGTGGCCGCAATTGAAGCGGGATTGACCTTACGCTCAGAGCACTCTTCCGTGTGACCTCTTCTACACATGGGCCGTCACGCACACTTGCCACAAGGTACGCATCAAATTGATTATTGTTCAATTCTGGCACACTAACGATTCAGACTTTCGGTGAGCGCAAATGGCCGTTGTGGGCGCGACTGAAGGCTCGAATCACACGCGAGCGCAAACGTGTTTTAAAAACGATAATCTTTCGTGAGTTACCAAAACGCCAAAATTTTAGCCTGTGTGTTGGTTTGCCGGCTGTCTCTTACTTAACCTGCGGGACCAAAGTCAAAGTCAATACTTGCGAGAAAAGTTTTTATTCGCAATACTTTCCAAACCAATAAATCTGGAAATACATTTCATAAGTGTCAACATTGTTAATCAAGAACAAAACAATAGGTATTATTTGGGACAAAAATTAATACATTAGGGCATTTGCCTGGTTCATTTATTAAAAATACACGGCTCCTTCATTTTAGCAGCAGTCCTTGTTAAGCTAGTACTTCCGCCATGGCGCGTCACCCTAAAACTCAGTAAACGTGCGCCTCTTGAGTAGCAATCGGTGTGTTCCAGGCTTGCGCATGGGCTTGCACCACGTGAAGAGCGCGCAAAGAGTACAAAAAAAATGCTGATGAAAATTACACTACCTGCTACGAACTTTGTACGCAGTGCGAAGAGAAGCCTTCTCGGTCACGACGCATAGCTGCTGCTTGACAGGAAGTCATCGCTGGGTAAGCGAACGCAAGGGGGCGCGCTCAACTCTTCCGTTACCCCGCAGCGCGTCGCTGGCGCCGGTCATGTTGTTGCAAATCATGTTTCAGCCTTTCGCGCAAATGTCAGGTGGCTCGGATGTGCCAATAAAGAAGAGACTTCTGGGAAAGGAGCTACGAGAGGGCCCTCTGCGGCGGCGAAGCATTGAGAAAGTGTGAGGGGGAGGGAGCCAGTTACGCTAAGCCCTGGCGACGCAATGGGAGATGACACCATAGCTGCGCGTGCCGCCCTACCCTCACACTTTTGCCAGACGCTCAGCCTCCATTTTCTTTCTGCCCTTGGTTCCCTTTCGCTCGCTCGGTTACAAGGATATCGCCGCCGGCGCCGCCGCCGCAAAAATAATTTACCGGTGCCAAAGTTCTGCGCACTGCAATACTGAATGGCTGTGAGCGTGCTCATTGTAAGGAGCGTCCCGCACCGACGAGCTCGAGATTAGAAACCACTCAGCCCAGCATTCGTAGCGTGACCACGGGTGTGGTTTTCTTCTCGCCAGTTCACTTGCGTTCGAGCCTGAAATTGGGGCACAGACGCCCAGTTCGTACTACAGCTGCCGAGTTCGCAAAGCCTGCGGCCGCTGGTTTCGGCGCGGGATAACGTGGCCCAATTTGGGAGAGATGTAAAAGGCTGCGTACACGATTCAGGCCTGCGAGTCATGGAGAACTTTCAGCCGCAAGTTCTGAAATCCATGTGAGGTGCAACAGCCGAGTCTCCGTCGAAGGGAGAGGGGCCGCCAGCTCTGCTGTTTCTCTAACTTTGCACCACTAGGGCAATCTGTGCCAATTTCTGGCAACAGCATATGGAAAAAAAATCGTGATATCTTCTGAATATACTGGAAATATCGGCGAATGAGAATAATCTTTGGAGCCCGTGCCACATAACTGCCTCCACTCTCCCACAACCAATTCTCAACTCTCCCACTTCCTTTTTATCCTCCCACGATAAACACAGAAGAGCTTTGCTCAACTCAGCTCACTTTTCCTGCATTCCACTATCGCGCCATCGAAAGAGACGTTTTGTTAATGTGCGTCATGGGACACTGTCACTAGGTCTAGGCCCACAGGGGCGCCTTCTGTATTCTTGGTTAAGTAAAGTATTGTTTTTAAAGCGTATTTTCATTCTATCTCTGATATATTAATCACACATTCATTTTCAATTGAAAGGACACTACCAGTTCCAGCTGTGCATTGAATTCTTGCCTCAATGTCTCCAATTTTTTCTTCTTACTCAACAATGTGGACAAGAATGAAGTATGTTTGCAGATTTAGTGGTTCGAAAGGTGTTGACTTTGTACACTTCTCGCACAGGAATTCTAGCAGCTCTTGGCTGGATGGCTGAATCTAGAAACAGACATACAGACAATACGCTATCGACGTGCATTTTTAAAGTGAAAACTGTGTTAGTGGGACTGATGCCGTCCTGTGAAACAACTACCATCTTTCTTAAAGAGAGTTGAGAAAATGGCGAAAGCTTGGGGATATCAATCCTGCGTCATAACGTGCTTTAAAAGTGTATAACGTTTGCTGAAAGTGCCTCCAATCGGTCGTCATACCTTAAACAACGGAAATCAAAAACGAACAACTAACCCATGCGGCAATTTTCAGCGCCCTGTATAAAATCATCTACGAATGATTCAATTGAATACCTATTTTGGTACCACTCAGATTTAAAGACGAGGATATGATGACAGCAGTCACCTTTCGTGTTTTATGAGACAGCTTTTGCCTTAAAGTGACATGAAGCAGCCTAAGTTGTCTACAATTAACCTCTCTACGATACCACCTCCAGTTGAAATAAGAAGTGCCGCTCGTTACGGCAAGCATGTACTTCGGATTATTGCATTTCTGTAAAAGTGTCAACCAAATACTCACTGTTATGCCCGGTTGAATTCGTGAAGTTGTTTCCGTTACCAGCATCCTCAACCAAATCATCACTGCGACGCTGGATTGAATTCATGAAGTTGGATCCGTTACCAGCATCCTCCTTAACCACTTGCTCACGTTGATACTTGGTTGAATTCATGTAGTTGTATCCCTCACCAGCACCCTCCTGGTAAAAATATAGGTTGACAAACATCCGTGGCCTGAAAAAAAGTAGTCTATAAGATTTCTCAGTCCCAGCTTCCATTTTTGAGCCGCCTTTGGTGCTGCCGGGAGACGCTGACAAGGCAACGAGCAAGTGCACTAACGTCAGCGAATAAATACCGGGCATCACCCGGAGTTCGGCATTCTGGCGGACTGTGCACCATTCGGGCCGTCCGATCTGAGTACATTAAGAAATCGGCATAGACACATCCCATGGGCCCAGATAAACGTGAAAGTCATGTTGTCTAAATGGAGGAAAGGGGAAGGACATCAACAATGGGCGTTTATTAAAAGCCGCCCCAACGTTTCAGACCCTACTCGGTTTCCTCATCAGGGGTGACAGTGTTCGACCACCAGCAGCACTTGTATGAGGTGGCTTCTTTTTCTTTTACTCATATATTGCCCTTGCGTGCCGGTGGCCGTGAACGTATATAGCGGGAATGGCCCCAAGGGATCTATTCAGCCCTCCAGAAGTCCCTTCTTGTGTCAGGATTCGAGGAGTATTTTTGTGAGTAATGTGTTTCTGTGGCAATCACCTGAGCGCCATCGAAGTCCATCCTGATGTCAGCCTTTTCACAGTGTTCGCCCAACGCACTGCGGTAAAAGACAGACTTGGGAACGCTGTTTTTGTGCTGTCACTGGCGCGGGATTCCGAGTCTCGTCGACGTACAGGTGGGGCATTGTGCGCAAAGAATTTTGTAGACGACCCCTTGGGGCATTTTCCTTTGCCGGACGCTCTTTTGGTGGGGGCATAAGCAGCCCAATAGTTGCAACGGCCATGGATGACGAGAACGCCTTCCTTCCGAAGAATATGGGATTATGTTTTACTCCTCCCATTAACATGGAGGATGTAATAGGGGTGTGTCGTCTGGCGTTGTGGGTTGAGTTGGGGGACAGGCGGCAGATGAAGGGGTGTTGACCGTCCGCCACGAAGCGGCCGCGGGGCTGCAGGACGATGTGAACGGTTACCTGCATATCTTCACGGACGGTTGCGTTAAGCACACACTCATGTGAGGGGGTGGCTGCGCGCATTGGGCATGAGCCTTGAGCCAGCCAGAGCTGCCCCCTGCCATTCTCCGCCTCCTCCGCAAGGGCGGAGATGGTCGGTCTGCACCTGGAGGCCGACCTCGTCCTCGAGAGAAGGCCCCAGGGCCACTATGGGGCGGTCAATTTCACATTCTCCAGGCCTGCCCTGCGGCGGTTGCACGCAACCGACCAGCCCACAAAGAGCAGCGGCTACCCGGAGAGCTCCCTTGCAGCCAGTCTGCACACGGCCACCTCCAGAAGCTTTGATTTGCGGCTCCACTGGCTGCCGGACCACAGAGGCATCCGGGGCAACGAGGATGCCAACGCTCAAGCCAGGTAGGCCCACTAAAAGGGCACCCCTGTTTCTACAGGACGTCACCGCCTTCGACGAGGCCCGCACCGTACTGGACGCATGGTGCAGACGATGAACCCCGACCCTCGGGTTGTGAGTGGCCTCGCTCCGTGGCCGCTGCCTGCACGCAGCAGCATGGATTCCCGCTGACTGCTGCTCCGCATGCGGCTTTACTGCCGCAATGTTGGGGAGCGCCGGCAGTGACACGGGCGCAAGGACTGCCCTACATGTGTGCACTCTTCGGAACCAGATACGCTGGAGCCGCTACTCTGCCCAACCACGCCGAATAAAGAGCAGAGCTCCACCCAGTGCTCCAGCGTCAAGGCCTTCTCAGGGCGTCAAGGCCTTCTCACAGCTGGTATGAAAGACGTTCTGTTTGGGAGGGGCCGGCGGCACCCGAACCGGAAGTCTTCGCCCCTCTGCTTCATTACCTGGGGGACAACCGTCCTAACGCAGCGTCTGTAGCCCGGACAGCAGTGACTGACTGTTGTGCCCCGGCTGGCAGCCCTATCGCTTATTTTTTATACTGTCTTTATGTATTTCTCTGTCTCTCTCTCCTCTTACTTCATCCTTTCACTACCCTTCTACTTCCCTTCGCCCGCACTGGGTTGAATGCAGGGAAACATCATGCAGAGTTGAAAATATCTCGAGTGCACTTCCCTACTTTTTCCTTTCCCACGAACCACAACCATAACCACGGGCGGCTTCAAGAGAGCGCAATTTTCATAGTTGCTGCCCGATAGGTGGAGACCGTATAAAGTTGCTCATGTATTCATTTTCGTTCAGATCCGCAATTACAGCTTTTTCATCCCTTTTCGCGGTCGTCTTCTGTTGAGCAAAGTGTTCTTGCTTTAAAGTAAGACAGCTGACACTGCCGAAGACTTGGGGAATTTCGAGTGGAAAGAACCTAATTCTAGGTAGTGGCCAGTGTGGGTAGGTTTACTATAGACTGTGAATTTTATTCGATCTGGCTGTCGTTTTCTCGAAACGCCGAGGAATCGTCGGGCAGCAACCATGGAAATTCCTCTCTTTCGACCACGCCGGTCAACATCCCTGCACCGGCTTCTGTCCGCTTCCTCACCCCGCTTCTTCTTCCAGAAGACCGACTGGTACTTCTCTCACAAATATTTTCTCTCTCCACTACCCAGGAAGGAGTGAAACATTATTCCGCATTCTTCGGAAGGAAGCATTCTCGCCGCCCACAAGCCGGTGTTCATGCTCGGATGGCTGGTGCCCCGGCAAAAGAGCGCCTGCCAAAAGAAAAAGCCTCGAGGGGAGGTCTACAAAGTTTTTAGCGCACATCACCGCGCCAGTTACGTAGACGAGACCAGGGATTTACCAGAACACCTATGACAGCCCAAAAACGGCGTTCACCCGTCCGACATTCAGCGCAGTGCATATACCGAACACTATGAAAAACCTGACCACAGGATTTTGATTGGAACCTAAATCAATTATTCACAAGGAATAGTCCTCGAGTCCAGGCATATACAAGGGGCTCAGGGATGGCTGAATAGGTCCCTAAAAGCCCTCCCCGCCATCTACACCCATGGCCTGAGACGCCTTATGACAAAATACGAATAAAAATCAAAACACCCCCCTCGCGAGGGGCACGATCAAATGCAGAGCATTTCCGCGGGGGGCGTGCCTGCAAGTCTTATGGATTACGTATTGGTTGTTGTTGTAATTGTGGTCTTCCAGCGTAGACATTGTCGATGAAGTCGATGGTGAAACGTGTCGTGAACCCCCTGCACGGAGAAAGAAGTATTTCAGGAGGAGAAACTGCTGGGCTGGGACAGCGCGGGCGGGCGGTGCGTTAATGTCACTGTGCGGCGAGGAGCAAATGCAGCTTGTGGAGCAGCGCAACAGATGGCGCGTCAACCGCGTTGCCATAGTTTACGCGCTCTTCTATGGACGCGACGAACAAAAATTGTAATGTCATAGAATATATTGTAAAGATTGCCAGATTTCTTTCTGTAAAATAAATAATTACAAGTGCTGGACATTTTAGCAGCAGTTATTAACAAATACTGCCCTATTTACATGCCGTACCGCGCTCGAAACGAAGTACTAGAAGGAATCCCGGAGCAGACGACGACTGGCGACGCCGCCTTCTCGCCACGAGTTGTTCACTCGCGCCGCTCTGACTGACCTTGAACCGGCGAAGCTCTTCGGAAAGCGCGCTGCGCGGATTTTCCCTTTGGCGCCTCGCGACAGAGGGCGCGTCGGTGCCGTGCCTAGCGCAGTGACTTTATCGCGGCGCCGGAGCAAGCCCTGTTGCGCCTCCTGAATAATTCTTGCTCCGTGACCCCCTGCCGCGGCTATTACGCAACGTGGAGAGGCTACGACGCAACGTGGCGCGGCTATGACGCAACACAATCCAACACAATCACTTTAATCCAACCCAATCCAAATCCAATCCAAGCCATGCCATGCCATGCCAAGCCAAGCCAATCCAATCCAATCCAATCCAATCCAATCCAATCCAATCCAATGCCCTTCGCGAGAGAGTGTTATAGCGCCGAAATCGCGCCACCACATGAACGCGAACCGAACGCGGCGAGAGAGGGTGTTGCGAGCGGAGAGAAGGCGAGGAGGACGCGGGGGAGAGGGCGCACCTGTGGCCGACGGTTGAATGAGTCAAGGATATAAGGCGCGTGCGTAACCTTCCATTCTGTGTCGGCTCCGTGGAGCAGTCGGTAAAGTGGCCGTGTACCTTGCGTTCCGCCCGCAGAGTCGTGGGATCGAAACCTGGCGCGGAAGGTATTATTTCTTTATATAGTGTAGGGTCCGGACTACGTAGTGATGCGGACTACGGACGCCAACGCGGGTGGCATCGTGAGTTACTAAAATGCTCTGCATTTAAAAGTAAAAGAAGCGACCTTCTCTACATGCTACTTGCAGTCGAACGAAGTGAGCCGTGATCAAAGAGCCGAGCAGGCTCCAAAATGCTGTGAGCACTTTTAATAAATGACCTCCGTAGGTGTCTTTCCCTTTCCTTAAGTTTAACCAAACCAGGCAGGGTTCTGTCGAACATGTTCATATGTAATCGAACGACTCGCCTATGCAATGCACCTGGACTTTTCTGATCCCTGTATTATTAAGTGGTAATCGTTATTGCCGGTGCCTGGTCTGCTCTGAAAAGTTGTTGCGCATGTGCTTTTGTGAAGTGTTATTGCATTTTAGTTATTTCCATGGGTGATGCTATCGCAGATTTGTAGGAAAAAAGCATGGAAGCATAAAAGAAGTCGCTAATGTTATGGTTGAACTGACAACTAAGTTAATAGCGGTGATGGCGGACCTCAACACTTAGGTGATGGTCATTGACATTTCTAGCAACGGCATCAAAGCTGGTCTTGCATCTGCCATAAAACCAGTGGACTTTGTAAGCAACAAATTTAATGATCCCAAAAATGACATGAAACTGTTCTGACAGAAGGTTACATAATTGAAGTAATAAACCTTACACATTCAGAACGCAATGCCGCGAAACCAAGAAGCAGCTGGTTGACCTAAAACAGTACAGCAGAAGGCACGCCATTGAGTAATGGTGTGTTTCCCTGGGAGAGAATCATGGCGTTACTAGAGTAGTCAATAAGGTCGGCTCATGCCTGAACGTAATATTATTAGCGCAAGACGTCGATGCCTTACTACTATTTGCTACCAAAGGTCCCCCAAACATGGCATAGGGAAATTTCTCTCAAGATGTCCTCGCGATAAAGAACCGCTCGCTGCAAAAAGCCAGGCTGAATGCGTCAATTCTGAGCGTTCAATCGAATGACCGGGCCTGTGTGAACAAGCACCTCTGCCAAGAAAATAAAGTACAGGGGGCATGAAAAGAAATGCGAACAACTGAGCGCACAGCCTCCGACGCATGCTGCACCATCTGGCTGCAAAGTCAGTAAACTGCGCCCATGTGCACCTCTTTGAGAGCGTTTGACAGTGTAGCCTGCAGTTATTGGAAACGCTTGATCAAGAAGCGGCGCCGGACGTTTATTTGGAGGCGCCTTTTCACGCTGCGTCGCCACGGAGCGGGATTGTCTTTGAAGGGCATCATCATAGCTGCAATTAGGCTGCTGCGCGCTAGGCTCCCGAATGTAGTAGATAACAGAATGATCAGTGGAGACAGACGATAAAAAGACGGCACAAAATAAATTATTGGCGTCTTTTCCTTATCCAGCATTTTCCCTAACAGTAGGCCACATTCTCAAAGGCTTGAAACAACTAGGCATGCGTGCAGCTTTCTGACAGTGACGCCAGACTGTGCGGCATGCGTCGGAGGATGTGCTTTATGCTGTTGGTATTTCTTTTAATACCCCCTGTATTTCTTGGCGAAGCTATCCAGGCAAAACGAGAAAACATATAGAAATACATCTGCGTGGTTGTGTGATGGCATAATACTGATGCGGAAATCTGACCATAGTAAAGCCCTTTACCTGACATGTGAAGACGATCTTGCAAAAGTCGCTTTATTCGTGCGTATAAAATGATAACTGCCGCCCGAACGACCTCCTCCAGCGTGATTCTTAGCGGTAAACAGGATCATACGTTTTTTAAAAGTAAGAAATTTGTAGCTTATATTGTAATGCTGGGAACATAAGAAACCTCACCTTGTTACTCCCATATCTTTCGCAACACGAGCAAGCGTCAGACGACGTCGCCGTATCAAAACGTGATTTAAAAAATACCAAAATGTGTCATTTTTTGTATTCCACATTTTCTGTAGCCCGTGGCACACACATTGGCAGCAGGGGTGTGGCAGCTTTTGTTAAAACTGTGTTTGCGGCTATCACCATGCCATCTGTATTTCTTAGCTAGACTATTTTTGTAGGTGTAGAATATTCACCGGCAGTGGACGTTGTCTAGCACTCCCAAATTTCAATCTCGCTTCTAGTATTTTACATACTTGAAACAATTCTGTCAACGCAAACCACGACGATACACCTCTTGCGATTGTTCGCGAGATTTATATCGACACAGCGAATCGAAACAAGCATGCCAACGAATGTATGAGCCGACGTTTTTAACGCACGTATCGCCCAGAACCTTCCAGTTTTTGTAAAACTTGAACACCAATTTGAAAGCAAACGCACTAGCGAGAAATGTTTAGACCGAACAAACCACAAATAATTAGGAGAACGTATAGTGTCTATTAAGGCTGATGATATTTATAATCAGGACCTTAACATGGACGTTGACAATTCCGGTCATGTTCCGGTGAACGGCCAATCAGAGAGCACTGCAAAACTACCTAGCCATTCGTACAAGAACCCAATATATCTTTGGATGACCCGTAATATTCTCGAAATGTTTAAACCGAAAGATTACTGGTACAACGAGTGGCGAGTAATAGGTCTAGCAAGCATTACTTAAGCCAGCACAAGAATATTCGAATGTCTCGGTATCGTTACCGAGAACGCAGGAAAAAACGTACCGCATGTCTTATGCATGAAGCATCTGATGACACCAGGAAAATCTAGAAGATATATATGAAAACCACCGGTAAAGGTGCCGAGCCTCCCCCTGGTGAAATAGATGAAAGTACCGTTGAATCTTTTACACTTAGTTTATTACCACTGGCTTCTTCGTGTCAAAGCACTTTTAGCTCGGCGTTCGTGAACTAGTATTACCAAACAATATCGCTAATAACTTCGTAACTGCGGACAGAGCAGTGAAAGAATAAACGTCTGTGGTCTTTAATATAGCAGTAAGCAAAGAGGCCGGACACGACAGTCATTCTATGCGCCAAATTCCAGGTGGTTGAAGTTGTTCTATACCCCACGGGTAGCTTCGGCACGTAACTCCCTTTCCCCACAAGTTTTTTTTTTTTTTTACTCTGCATAGTTCAACTCTAGACCATCACTCAATGCTTTGTTGATTTTATTTCTCTTACCGCTTTTAGTGGGATGGTTGAGCTCTCCCTTTCATTGTTTTCTTTCAAACTGTGTGTTTCGTTACCGCTTCAACGGGCGTCACCATCTTAGCGCTCTCTTTTGTGTAACTCAAAAACTGACCAAAATACTTTTTAGGTGTCAACTGGTCACATTACATGATGTTTCATTAGCCAATCACAGGGACCGCGTGCCGTAACAGGGGGTAGTTTTATAGATTAGCCAAAATAGCACTACGTTGTCTCGTTCGTAAACATCGCCTGGATATTTAGTCGGCCAATTTTCACTTAGTTTTACTAAGTTTTACTAAGCAAAGTTTTACTGGGCTCCTCCATTGGTTTCGCCATCGACGGCAAATTGACCTTCATTTGACCTCAGCTGCACCGCACCCCTTGCAGCGCATCTCGTGACTCGCCGGGCCAGTTTTCAGTTCCCACGCACAACACGCCGTTTTCAGACAGTTCTGCTCAACTGAGCGGCGGCGGCTGCGGTCGGAGCGGTAGCTCATGCGATGGGCAGCCCACTATCCCCGCCATCTCGCCGTACCGCAGCTGCTGGCACACGCATGCGCCGCTCGGTCATCTCCGGCTACGTGACTCGTCTTAATGCCCGGCCGCGTTCGCGATGAATGAAAGCGAGGCGAAACCATCTTCTGTGATCGTTGCACTGGGCCGAACGGCTTTCAGCCGTGCTCGGCAAGCGGCAACACACCACCCGGCGTCCTCCTAACAATTTGTGT
This sequence comes from Haemaphysalis longicornis, assembly GCA_013339765.2. Taxonomy (NCBI): domain Eukaryota; kingdom Metazoa; phylum Arthropoda; class Arachnida; order Ixodida; family Ixodidae; genus Haemaphysalis; species Haemaphysalis longicornis. The sequence continues at coordinate 30,276,183 of CM023452.1, read as the reverse complement.
CTACCGAACCCCAAGCACAGTCCTGTCTAGCCATTGACCTATGGCACAACCCTCAGTAGACACATAAGTATAACATTTGCACGTAAATGACAAGTTCACCAACTGAAAGCAGAACCTAGCCAGACTAAGCCAATCTTTCGCTTTGAGTATCTCTGGTTAGCTGAGTTAAGCGGCCACCGCTTTTTGTTTCACTAACATTTCAACTGCACTCTGTGTACGGAGAAATAAACATAATCCTTAAAAATGTCCCAAATAAACGTCAGGAACCTCAAAAAGGCAAATGTCCGCACATATAATTTGTGAGCCTGAACCAAGTGACAACACTGAAAGACGATGAAAACAATTTTCCTGTCCAGATAACAAATTCCCGGAAGATATCCGCAGGCAAGAATAGGGCCCCTGGTATCCGGAAAGTGCGCTGGCGGGGGATAAAACTAGAGAATGCGGACGTACGATAGCGTGGCTCACGTAGTAAAACCTAGCCTGTGTGATCATTTTTCCAGACAAGATTGGGTACGTAAACCAAATTACTTGTAAAAATTGTATGCAAAGGAATACTGCGCATATAAAGTAATACTAAGGAAGTATCTAAGCAGTTTGACATAAAGTGTGACGACGCAGATGTACCGCAACTGAAACGGCGCTCGGGCAGAACGCAAAGTACAAACAGAAAAGTCATAAGACAAATTTACTCACTTTTCCAACGTCTGGAAGGAATCCGAAGCATAAAGAGCACTCGCGTTAACATAATAAATAGGGTAAACCACAAAACCATTTTTGCTGTGGCGGCTGGAACGAGGCCCCATTCCAGGACATAATGTTTCGTTGATTCCGAACGAAGTATTGTAGGTCCTTTTATGCATTGTAAATTTTCCACCAGTTTCGTTAAACACCTGAATACAAGAAAGTAACAAGCTGAGTGCCTTTGGCAACAAAACAAAGCAGACTAGACGTTTGAGTTAGAACAGCAAAACATGGCGACATAGGGAAAACCAAAACGCGTTGCCGGAATCATTCATTTTTCGCAGACCAATTCACAAACGTAAAGTTATTCAGGGTCGCAAACGAAGGAGCAACCTGGTAAATAAGGAGACATATGGATAAACAAACAAGCAAGCTTGCACACTAAGCTTTTCTTCACCCTTTTTATCCGAAAAGGATGTAAAAATTCCGTCCCATTGGACACACGTATTGGCTAAGACGTATTGGCTAAAAACGGTGCAAGAATAAAAAAAGGGTGTGCTTGTGAACACCATTACGACCTTGCAGGTGACATCTGTGTTTGTGTCTTAAGGTGTAATACGCGATAGCAATACTCAACTCCCAGATAGCGTTTCCAACGCAGTTGCTGTATTAGAGACCTATGCTTCACAAGCACTGAAGGCCCCAGAGGAGAGAAAGAGTAGCAGTGAGGTTTTTAATCGCGGTCGCCCAGTAGAGACAAATGCCTATGCGCTTCTGTAGCTCAAGAATTGGGCGCTGAAGGTTGTAGCTGCGGGTTGCGGACGGAGTCAATTCAAGTGTTTCAAAATGTTTACGTTGTGATGGCCAAGCCAGACTAAACAATTTTGCTTTTCACAAAGATATAGAGAAAGTGAAATTTTTTCCTACCTAAGAAACAGTTGCTGTTTAGCAAAATGGGCTAAGCACATGGAAGGGAGCTGAAGGGTGGAGAAAGAACTTCAGGGTCCCAGATGGAGCAATTCCTTCACTGGCCGTCTCATGCGGCTCATGGTGATATTGAGCTAACGACTCTAAAGAAGTGGAGTACGTTATGTTCGAGTTTTGCTCCCCTAACCGAACTATTATACATAGCTAGGTTGCGTTAAAGGGGGTGGGTGTTGGCACAATTTAGCACAGTTATACGTCAACACCTGACGTTACCACCAAACGTGTTTCCTGGCATAGACTTTTAGATACGTTCGTTGCTTTATGCTCCAGAGAGTTTGCTGTTCTTTGGACTTGATAGTACCTAACGGCAGGAGAAAGCATCGCGTTCCGAAGTGTGGGGTAAGGAGATGTTCTCCGTGTTTTTTGGAGCGGACTGCTGTCGTAATGGTAGCAAAAAGCACGTTGGGGGAGTTCGCGTGCCCCTGGGTCGGAGCCTTGTTCTCTTGCAGACCCTTGTTGTTGAGTGCGCAGGTGGCGTTAATAAGTTTCTCTCAATTTGTGAGGAATCATCGTACGGACGCGTATAGGTGTTCCGATTGCGAGAAAGGGGTGCAATGCCCTTTCAGAGTCTCTAATGTTGCTTACGCTTCGATAGTTGAGCTTGTCGGATTGCCAAGCGAATGTCTTCAACTACCGTTTCTTTGTTACTGTGTGTGGTAAGGCCATGAAGTAACGAACAATGCCTAAGTAGTCCACTAGGACACTTGCTGCCTCGTACTTTCGTACATGCCGGATTCGGTGCATGTTCTGGCCTCCTTATTTTGAACTTGATCCGGCAACGTCGCTTGTTCTTCTGTAGTTTTCAATTCATGCATTTCGTAGAAAAGAGTTAATATGTGGAAACGCTGGATCGGTACATGTCTACACGGGGGCGCGCAGTCGTTTTTTTTTTTCAGAGGGGAAGCTGGTCTTTTTTGTACAATGTACCGTCCCCACTATGTTTTCCCAGCCCTTTCTTGGTGCTGGGAGAGTGGTTTTCCTTATTTCTTAAAATGTATTATGAAGACACAGATTGAAAATCTACTTATCTTCGTCCTCACCAACATCCTATTTAGGCCGAATGCAGGAAGAAGGGCTCTCCAATTTAGGTTCCAGCCCTGAGCTGCCCGAGTTGATTCTTTGCCCCCGAAATGTTGTAATTTCATTCCTTCATCAAGTTAATGGTCTTCTTCTAGTTCTATACCCGTCTATAGGCGCCCGTTGTGTTTCTTAGGGGTCCACCGGTTGTTTTTTTGACTCAAGGGCATAATCGCGAGGTTGAGAACTGCCTCATGTGCTCTCCGATGGGGTTTCTTTGATTTTCTCCGCTGCTCGTAAGTTTGTGGTATGGTGGGCTCTGCAATATCCGGCTTTTTATCAGTGGCTGAATGTGTTTTGCCATTTCTTCTTCTTTCTTCTCTGCTTTTTTCTTGGTTAGGCGTTTTACACTGTGGGCAATGGTTTAATTATTTTGTTTTGTTTTTTGGCGATTGTGAGTTCGGCTCTGCCGCTTGACTATAAAGATACGACGAACATTCTTATGTGGCTCTTCCCTGGAAGTACCTACTATTATCAGGTCATTTGAACTTTCTGCATGGCGCCCTCTGTCGTTCGCCAAGCAGAGCTTGTAGCAGCGATAGAACCACTGGAAGTATCGGAAAGTAGATGGAACATTCATGGGATTAGACCATTTATACTTGGCTTTCTTTGCTCAGCGCTCTATGGAGTCTTCAGCTAGCACTCGGTAAATGTGGGTGGAGATCTTTGGGAGAGGCCTTCGTCCTGCAGTGGGTACTACCAGGCTGATAATGCCTGAGTTTTAATATATTCATCGCTGCTCATAATGCGTTCCTTCATTTAGAAGAGACGCGTTAATATGTTGCCCCATGTTTTAGTCAGGTGGCCCAATGTTGGTGCCGGCATCGGTTCAGGGGAAAAGCGAGCCGGGAACGATTAGTGGGTGAAGCGTCACGCTGCTGATCCAAGGGTCGCGGTTTAGATCCGCCGTCTCGGCAGCCGTTTTTGGTATGTATGCAGGAAACGGAAGTGGTCGTGTGTCGAGGTTTTGCCGCAAGGAAAAGATCCACAGGTGGTCGAAATGATTCGCGAGCCATCCCTAGGGAGCACCTTGCCGCTGAGGTGATGTTTCGGCGCGTGTATTACTAAAAATTGTAAATTTCATCTTTTGGGAGAAAGACGCTTTAGATTGATTGAGTCAGTTTCAGGCAGGGCTGGCGACAGTATATCCGTCGATTATTCTACCACAAACTGGGCGTTATAGAAGCTTGACTGCGCAGACGCCACACTGCTGAATATACATGTATTTTTTTTCGTTTCCGCCGTAGGGCCATTATATTACTTTCCACATGGCAGTTTCAACGAGCCATATTCCAGATTCACTCCTGTCATCAAATCTCGCTGCTTCAGTCGGATCTTCCGGGCAGCAGCGACTTATTCCGGGCAGCACGGCTTATAGCCGACAGTGAGCAGCCACGGGGAAATAAAAAAATTGAGTCAAATAATGCCCTCTCTTTATAAAGTGGTAAGGTTGTTTAATACGATAAAATAAGACGTGAGCAGCGCAATTGGGCGTGACATTGAAGATCGGCGGAGTGGGTGCCATGACATACAGACGCAATCAACATGCAGCCACACCAGCACCACAAACGAATGGAGCAAGATAACTAGCGAGATGCATGGGCAGAGCGTGTATTTACTTATATAAAAATACATCGGCTCTCCTTCTTTTATAGCCAGCTGAGGAAAATCCTCCGCTAGAGAAGTTGGACTTGTCGCAGAAATCAGATAGTTTAGCGGTAATTGTGGAATTACGCATTCTGTTGTAAGCATATACAATTCACCATGCAGATTTGCAAAAAACGTTTTAAAGGTAAGGTAGTTGTGCTCAATATGTTATAGAATTTTATTGGATACCAAGCAAATATTCTATCCACACCATTTCAACACCCAGCGAGAAGGGTACCATTATTTCAACACCCTTTTTCCCACAAGTGTGTGAAGCTACGACTTAGGGTGTTTAAACTGAGAATAAGGGTGTGAAAACCGCTAACCAAGAAAAGCAGGGTGAAAAACTGCCAACGTAGCAGGTATTTTATACTCGTTAACACGGGTGTACTCTACATTCTCTAGAAAGGGGGGGGGGGGATGTTTGGTACCTCATGATTTTTAAAATGATATGAATCGCCGAAATAATTACCAGCGTAGCGGTTTAAGCATGAACAAGGTTCAGTGGCGTTAGCAAAAACTTTCATTAAAAACGTACGCCGGATGTAAAGGGTGGACCACAGCAGACAGGGAGCCGGCTTTCCAGGCTGTTCGAGTGTGAGCCCAAGAGACGCATGCGGATGCGCAACGCTTACTATAACATTTGTAAGGTAATACAGTCGAGTCCACTTGGAACGGTACCGTTTATAACAATATATCGGATATAACGATGAACAGCTATGGCACCGTCCGCTTTTGTATGCTTTCCATGGGAAAATAAACCGCTTATTACAATGCTATAGTGCCGCGATAACGGATATAACGATTGAATCGGGTTACAGCAAGCACCGAAAATGCGAGCTGCCGCCGGCTCCCCATGCCACCCACGCCGACACCATGCGCCGCGATGCGTCTTGCATCCCGTTCACCCCACAGAAAACGAGTCAACTGCACCGCTTACGAGGAAGCGAGAAGGGCAGGGGAACAGTTCTTCTTCCAAACACCCCTCCTGATGCCGCCGCTTTGGCCCCGTCCCCGTGCCTGCTGCTTTGAATTCGACTGGGCGCCTCTTCAACTACCTGCGTTTTTCCGCGGATCAGACGTCAGGGTCGATGTTTTGGAAACATCCGAGTGCCTCACGGAACAGGCGATCGTTGCGCGGATACGTGCTGCGGACAGCGGTGGCGGTGACAACTCTGACGACGCGGTTTCACAGCCTACTCGGGTAGCACCTTCGCAGAATGCCCAACGCATGATAGTCTGTGAGGGTCGTTTCCACCAAGGACCCTTCGTCCAGCCAGGTGAAGCACCTATAGATGTTCTTGAAAAAGATGTGCGCTAGCTTCACGTGCAGCAAACAAAGCTGACCGAGTATGGCTTCCTTTCCACAAATAGGTCCTTGCTTGCCTACAAATAAAATGATTTGAGCTCTGCTCCGTCTTTTTTTAGCAACCCGCATATAACAATAATCGGTTATAACGATGGTGTTTCCTTTGCACTTGGACATTGTTATAATTGGACTCGACTGTGAACAGTTTCTGAATACTAATACGCAAAACGATTGGCGCAGCTTGGACTAGTGGTACAGATCTAGTGAAACAAGGCAGCTGGAAATGGATTTATCTTGTTTCCCTCTTGGATCGGCTGTCAATGTGGGCGACAAACTGAAACTTCACCTCACCCCTCAGCACTTAGCCTAACATAGCAAGAACATCGCAAAACCTAACAGAAATTCGCAAACCCAGACAAAATCTAGGAAAAAGTTGATTTGATTGTAGGCTTTAACGCGCCGACGCACCGCATGTCACGAGGCGCGCCATAGTGGAGGGCTCCATATTTATTTTGACCACCTGGGGGTCTTTAACGTGCACCGAAATCTCGTACACACGGGCATTTTTGCTTTTCGCCTCCACCAGAAAAGCGACTGCCGCGGCCGGGAATCGAACCCGCGACCTCGTGCTCAGCAGCGCAACGCCTTAGCCACTGAGCCACCGCGGCGGGTAAAATCTAGGAAAACATATGAACACAGGAACACGCCAGTTCTATCCCCAGCTCCGATTTATTTTTTTTTTGCAACTTAACACCTATTTCGCACCCTTTCAATACCATACAGAAAACCTAGGGTGTTGCAGTCGGTCAACACCACATTCGGCACACACAAAGGGTGTAAAGCGTAAATTGGGCTGTTGGATCCTAATAAAATGGGTGTAATGACTTTCCAAAACCCTTATTCCACTTATACTACAGCTTTTACAGGCAATGATGATGCAAAAACGTTTAGTGGGTATGGCCACATATATGTGTTTTCTGTAGTACGTCTAACCCGAACTATGAAGGCTTTGTACGCCAGTGCACTCATTGGCAATCCTCATTGCCAACACTCACTCAAAAATCATGAACATGGCGTATAAAAATAAATTTATCAGTTCTTCACTGGGCTGTCAGGAGAGCCATCACAACCTGTTGAGCCTGGACAAGGCTCAAGAACATTCCGCCGAAATTTTTTAATCTGATCTCATCTCTGACCGAAAAGAAAGGCGAAGAGCGGGAGGTTATTGTTATGAACACAAGAAAATTACGTATCCTTAGTGCTATGTCAAAGGTGTGGCGCAATTAACTCTGTAATGTTCACATGCGTGCAAAGCTATCGTTAGGGTTCCCAGCTGCGCGTTCTATACGCAACAGGTACATCGGGCTACGCCTCCTGTGTCTTGGAGGACCGGCTGCTGGCTGTAGAGGTGGCTTGGGGTGGTCTTGAGGCTTCCTCGAGAGTTCGAGACCCCCCGCCATGCTCGGTACTGCTCCCCCATGGCGGGGAGCGCAGGAAGTACGCTGAACAACTTTTGGCCCTCTCGCCTAACAACAGTCGTCATTCTTTACCTCGATACGGAAGCAAGGTATCTTGGTCCCAAGGAATCCGCCGGAGTCATTGTGCCATCTCCCCTATAGGGACCTAAGCTGACCGAGTTACTGCCTGAAAACTCATCCACTGGAATTGCACGTCGCCCCTGTGCAACGAGGCGAAGGGTCCTTATTAAGCTTTCAGCAATTGAATTAGTCTCTGATAACTAGGTTCAAAGGCACCGCTTCTTGCTGGTGGATCCTGTTATCATACCACTAAGGGATATGATTTTATTTATGCCGCCTAGGGTTAAGGACCCTCAGTGACAGGACAAAGCTTCCCCTATCATAGAAGCTCGGGTGCCAGACACACCTCGAAATGAGAGTAATTCAATTGATTAGGGCTGAGTCGCATGTGCTTCGGAAAACTGAAATCCAGTGAGCCGTCAGGGTAAAAGTGTGGTTAGACAAACCGACAGCTACTGTCCACTATCTTTGGCACAGGTCGGCACAGCAAATCAAAATCTTGTCATAGCAAAATATGAACGCCTGTTTGGAGCAACTAAAATCACTGCCCTCCAAAAATTGACTGCAAATATGCTCGTGTCGCTGGAAATGTCGCCGAAAGATGATAGCATTCTGCGGCTCATGACTCTAATTTCTCATTCGCGCGACCACTTCTCATGCTGCTCCCCTCCTGTGTCGGTCCACACATTGCAGGTTCGCGAAGTTAAATTTTGCCGCGTTCGCACTGCTAGCACGCCATTTGTTTGTTTTGTTTGGACTCAGCGGTTGTGCCACGACCGCCGAGATCAAGCGCCAGCCTTGTCCATATTTTGTAGTTCAAACTTTCGTAGAATCGCGTGTTAACAATGAAGGTATTCTTCTTTGAGGATTTCGCGAGACGAGGCTTGGTAACGCGACTGCAGCGATGTGGAGAGGGCATAGCCTATCTAGGGGGGAGTAAGCGCCAAGAACACCTGTAGCGTAGTGGGGGGGGGGGGGGGTGTAACGGTGCGGGCGAGACAAGCGCCAAGCGTAAGTGTGCGAAGCGTAGGCGCGCGTGAGTGACGAGAGTGTAGTCAATTAGGGGGAAGAGCAGCTAGCCGCCCAATTGGAGAGTGGGCCCCCAAAAATGATTACGAGAAGTGGACATACATAAAGGAGTGGGTCGTTTCTCCAATTTTCGAAAAATGGGCAATGTCGCTATAAACGAAATGGGTAAAGTTGCTCTTCAAACTAAAACAACGTCCGTTGTAACCGCGAAAGAGATTAGACATGCGAACTGGCAAAAGGGAATCGATCGCTTAATTTTGAGAAGTTCTATTAGTCTGCTCCTTGGAGTTTGGGGAAGGAAAGGCAGCCTCACTGTTAACGTAACGTTTGCGAAGTCAGGTCAGTGATTGCGGGGTAATTTTTAACAGCAGAGCAGTTTCGGCGGTCAGTTCCGCCGTCGAGAGGGACCAGAAAAGTCAGCTCAGTCGTGATGAGCGTTCCACGAGGGGCGCTCCTCAAGCCGCTCATCGTGAAGAGCGCCCGTGTCGTCCAGGCTCGCGCGTGGGCTTCCGTCAGGTGATTAGCTCGCAAAAACTACGAAAAATACCGAGCGCACATGACTTTGGCCTCGTGAGATGCGCCCGCCATCGGCCATCTCGACCTTCGACGGCACTCTTCCCAGTGTTCGTGGCATGATCTCTTGCGTTCTGTTTTTCTCCAATTCACGCGCGTTCACGCAACAAGTGGGAAGCACAGACACCGGGTTCGCACTTGAGTTCGCGAAGCTGGTTGCCGCGGGTTCTCCCGTTGGCTAATGCGGCCTGCTTTGGGAGACATTTAAAAGGCTGCGGACAAAACAATGAAGGCCTGCCAGTCTGAATAATTTCCGCCGCAAGTTCGGTAATTTACGTGAGGTGCAACAGCCGGGTCTCTCACGGCCCGAAACGTGCCGCCAGCTTTGTTGTTAATCCAGCCGTGCACCACTAGTGAAAGCAGGGCCAATTTTTAAAGGCAAAGCTTTGTACCTAAACCAGGCAATGGTTCTTTCGTGGCGTGCGGTACAACAAAGTACCAGCGGGAAGGAGGTGGCGGCGAGGGGGGGAGGGACGGGGGGAGGGTTTCACTCACGAAGCACACTGTAGATGGCGCAGCGAATTCAACCAGCGTTCTGCGCGCGAAAGTGCCTGCGCGCCGGCGGCGTCGTCTGCGGTACGGCTTTGTCGTCTGCTTCAGCGACGATTGTTTTGGGCCTGTTTTGGTGCAGCTTCGCGTTAATAGCCAGCTGCCTTCGCATGGCTTGATTAACTCGTTCGACGGCAGCTCCAGCGTAACCCGCACCCGACGGGATTAAGTGGTCGTACGGCAGACATGCGTTAAGGATTGGTTTGCACGCCGGGAATAATATATACAAAGCACATACAGGCATCTGGCCACTAGGGAAACGCTACCTTTTGCACACTGCTCACCGCGAATAGAACTGCGTTTTCTAAATTGGTGAATACCAATTCGGTTGTGATTTAAGAGTTATTACAAAAGGCAAAAGAATTAACTGGTTCGGGTAAATAGCGATTACAAAAGTTCCCTCAGCTTTCTCGCTATTGTCAAACTTACGAAACTAACTATACTCGGGTACAACTTAAGAACGGTAACGGAAGTTGACGCTGTGCCTCATCCCCGCAGCCGGATGTTACTCCACACTGGGCAAGTAGTGAGTCACTGGGAATATTTTGAACATGGCACAAACGGTTTCCGCGATTTTGTGGACTTCATATGCTTATAAACAACTCCAGCGACGACAAACAAACTACGTGAGAAAAGGCAGGTGATATCACGCATTCATCGCCATCTCCTTTCAAAACGCGCGCGCCTGTTGACATGCGGGTCTGTCGCTTAGGCGGAGTAATACCGTGCAGGAGCAATTGCTGTTCTTGGCTTGGTAAATCGGTATAAATGGGAATCTTTAAGCTCACATGCCGAACTGTTTCGGTGTCTGCGATTGTGCCGCGCGGTGGTGTAGCCCCAAGATAGCACACCAGGACGGCTAGATTTCAGTGTCTCACCCTTCTAAACACGATCCTCTGTATTTTCTTTCTCCCGAGTCAAGGCCCGGCTACAGCGGCGGCGTCCTCTGCTCTAGCCCGGCATTGGCCGACGCTGCTGTTGTGTTCGGGACGCTGCTCCAGTGAATTCCAGGTAACGGCTGGCAGAATCTCTGGTTTCACTCTTTGTAAAGCCACGTGTGTGAATTCAAGGGACTTTGCGTGGGCAAATGCTGTTGGTGTCGTTTGGGAGGTGTGCGAAATGTGTCGGATTGAGGTGGTCCAATGCCAAGGGTGGCAGTGCGGTGGGTAAGAAAGGTCCGTACGTAGTTGTATGTACACGCACGAGGTTTTATTTTTCTTCACTTTACCGACAATAATCCTTATCATCACCTGAAAAAGTTGGCTTTCCAGCAGGGCGCTGTGTGTGGGCAACAGAAGAAATCAGCGAGAAAGTAAACGCTTCTCTTTATAGAGTGCAATCGTAGATATTCACAGGTCTAGGTTTGTGTCCTGGTTATATTACACAATGGTATTTTTTCCGGTGACGCTATTCCTGGGTAGTCTGCAAATAGTGCCGAGAGTCCGCCCACGGCTGCCGTTGCCCAACGATGTTAAACTTCAGGCATGCGACGGCGAGTGCAGGCGTCAACGTCGGGCCGAAGCTGCATCCCACCAATTGATGAAGGTGAAGCAAAGCCTTACGCGCGGCAATTACTTAAATATTGTGATGAACAGCAACCAAACTGGTCCGTGTCTTCACGGGTTGTTTCAAAGCGGCGAGGAAATTGGGACATAGTTTATTAACACAGTTGAGAAACACTTTTACACACCCGCGTGATGAACGTTAGGACAAAAACCGTCACCACCGTTTTTCAGCATCGCTCGCCAACCATCTCCGAAAGATGTAGGTGCGGAACTCTTTTTTTTTGCTTCGAATTTGTTAGGTAGGAAAAGCATCTCACAACAAAGAAAAGGTACAAAATTTGCATGTCTAGAAACGCATGGTTATAAGGGCGCATCGATACAGTAGAGTAAAGAAATGCAGCTGAAACGAAAGTCGGCCCAGCTTATAACTCGTAAAACTCGGGCTTTTGAATTGAAAATATCTATTGCCTACATAGCCATACTTCCAATTGGGAAATATTATTTCCTAGCATAAACTTTAGCGGGCAACATTAGATTAAAGAATAAGTGGAGGTGCTGTAAACATTTCAGTACTTACCTTGAGAGCATCCCATTCGGTGGTAAAATTACGTTCTGTGCAGGGATCAAAAATAATTGTATCTTGAGCAGACGTTGCAAGCGCTGAAAATAATATAGTGAAGCACACAATGTTGAACATGTTTCTCTGCACACACATTGTAGTGGAGCAGTGTCGAGCAACGCTTACAGAAGAAGGAAGCGGCTTAGACGTTGAAAGTCTGGTTAGAAACCGAATTATATACCAAACGTATGAATAGATTCGGAGTACGAGATAATTGACTCTGACGTCATAAAGCTGATTTGGGAAGGCCATCAGCAAGTGTAGGTAGAGGTAAAGCTGTTATGTTGCGCGGCGCAGGAGTAATTGAGGAGTCCTGTCATGTCCATGAACAGAAAAAAAGCAATAATCGGTGCTCTTAAATGATTTTGCCGATTACCCGAGTGGGCGAGTACCACATGCCACTACTTTTACCTGCGAACAGCCAATTATAATGTAGGCGATTCGCTTATTACAGGCGAGGAAAAAGGTACGAACAATTACAACCGACACAATGCAAACAACAATGACAACAACAAAAAACAATTGTGATGCGCGTGGAACTGCTATTACTAAGACTTACATAGTGACAATAATTTAATTTGTGAAGCATGAGCACTTTTGGTTAAACCTTTTGGTTCGAAGAATTATGACATCCCCGTCGAGTAGGGGTGGCATTTTCTTCTACATTGTTCAGTTTAAGGTGACACAAACATGTTGCTTATAATGTTTGTGCCATTACTATCGTTTGAAATGTTTGCTGATCACGCGATAGAATTGTTATAAACGATTGATTTTTTTTCCAAGTTTTGCTATAGTTTTTTCTATGCTACAATAAAGAGATGACATTCCTACGAGGAGCAGCTGTAAAAAATATTCGCCTTACGCCGAGTAAGCTGTCATGCAGTGGGCCTGTGTAAAATTGGTGTGCCTTTCGGACTAAAACGATTCCTTAAAATGAGAGTTTCAAGTAAGGAGGATTGAGAACTGAGTGCTCCAAGTTTTATAACGTTGGGACTAATAGTAAAACAATATTTCAGGGTCGAGCTCTTTTGTTGAGAGTGAAATGTGCGCTGAAAATTCATACCTTGCGCACCCTTTACCCTTTCTGTGGGGCTTGAAACTTAGATGAATAGGCTTGTAGTGTTTCTTACCCTGCCTTCCAGGGCGATTTAGGGAAAGCGTCGTCACGACGAACGCTCAGTTAGCGACGGCGGCTGGACAGGCGCACCCGAGAAGAGGGAACCACCCCATCTAGCGCTTAAGCGCTACATGCTCAATAAAGTTGTTCCTCCTCCTCCTCGCGAAAGAGATAAACAACATGGCATTCCTGTGCGTCTCTTTTTCTTTCTTAGATGTGCTTGCGAGTCTAGGGGCTTTCTCTTCGAAACTAGAAACACACCTGCATAAAAATGCTGTTTTTGGATCGACACATTTCTCAGATGCGGCGGGCAAGGAAGGGAAGAAAGCCAGGCATTAGGGGAATAGATGGTAGGATAGTTCAGATAAAAAAAAAGGACTTGGGCTGGCCACCTAGTGGAAAGAAATGACGACCGGTGTACCACCAGGGCAAGAGTGGAACCCGGGAGATGGCTGTAGCAGAAAGGAAAAGCCAATAACTCGACGGAGGGAGGAAATAAAGAAATTCGGGGGGAAAGATGGACTCGAGCAGCGCAGGACAAAGGCAGTTGGAGGTCAATGGGAGATGCCTTCGTCCTGCAGTGGACCTGGGTAGGCTGATGGTGGGGGTGATGATGCTTAGAAGCGTTGTAATCAGCTAGAAAACACAGAAAGGTCATTAAGTTCTTTTCAAGCCAGTTGACCAGTTAAGTAGGAGTCGGTCATCTTTCCTATCACAATCGTCACTGAAAGTGTGTGTCATTGTTTGAAAGTGGGACCATTCTTGGAGATGGCAGGACAAAAATACAGAGGGAAGTACTTTATGTGTTATACATCGGCCAAAGGAGAAAGTAAATTTGTCAGTTCTGCTTCCATCTCCCTGAGCTACAGAGAGATCACCTTCCTACGAGGCTGTGCCGAAGTTACACGGCAAAAAAACTCAAGGGATGCTGAAGTAATTTTTTAAGCATTTGTTTTGGGTTTGTATTCAATAGACTGTCTTAAATAAACACTTTTTTATGGTTTCTGCGCGCGGTAAAGCGGTAGTTAATTTAGAGACCTTGAAAGAAGAAATAATACCATGTCACATTTGAGGCGGCCGCAACAACTTGCAGCAATGACGCGCATACGAGGTGCGACGTTGACTGAATGATGACCAAAATTAGAATTCAATTCCGTTTGATTTCCGTTTTGCAAAAAAAAAACATGCTTGGAATCGGACGTCATATTTTGCTGATCATTCTCGATACCTCAGTAATCCGCATACCGCGCTTCTGCCATCCTCTGCTGTGAAATGAGTCAATGACCGCACGGCTTGGTATCGTAACAATCACTAGCCGAGCGAGAGAGAGAGAGAACACATTATTCCGATGGGAAAGAAGAAAACAAACAGGGGGGGGGGGGTGGCCCTGGGGGGCTAATGGCCGCCTTGCTGCAGGCAGCTCCTGGCGGCCTTAACGATGATGTCCGCCCGGTTTCTTCGCTCCCCCAACGTGGTTGCCGTATTCAGCCACTCTGTTTTTTGGTGTGCCTTTTTGGCTTTTTGTTTCGGGGGTCCCACAGGATGCAGTTTTGATCCTGCGATATCCTACAGCGTGAACAGTTGGGAGGGGTGTGTCTTTACGGTTTTTGTAGAGGTTAAGTACAGCAGGTGTCAGCAGCGTGGTTGCCTGTGCTCGTTAAAGGGTTACCTGTTGTTGCTGGATCAGTGCAGATAAAGGTGACGGCAAAAACATCTTATCGTATAAGTAGGTCTTGAGCCTGAGGGTGGGCTGACTCGTGACTGCGTTCGGATCAGACGGCGCTTATAGCAGCACCATGCCAACGAGAACTCGCCAACGCGCCAGTGTCAGTCAGCATGAGATCTATGAACTCGCTTGTGGAGCAAACAACGTTGGGGCGCAAAAATGCTGAATTCAGTATAGAACACATTGCCTCAAAAATGACACGAACATGATGAAGCGATGTATTTACACGACTATTTACAATTTACCATAGCCCAATCTTCTTCCTTGTCATCTTTAAGTTCGCCTAGAAGTCCATCCTAAAACAAAGAAGATCCGCTATCGCGGATTGCAACTCGCGAATTGCAAAACAACGCACCAATCGTGCTGCACACCACTCAGCCGTAAACCAGGGATATAAGGAGGGGAAATATAAAAATTTTATTGTATGCCGATGCATGCAGGAAAAGAGCGTAGGCCACAACGGGCCAAAGAAAGGGGGGACGACGCAGGCCACTGACCTCGAAACTGAATTTTTATGAGACAGAACACACGTATTTTTACCCGAAACCTCGTGCGGGTACAGAGAGCGTGTTATACGACTTGCGATTGGTAAAGTACGAAAGTGGGTAAAATCTGGTTCCGTACCACGCACGGAAGCAGAGTTTAGGAAAAAAAACGACTTCCGGGTCATGGCGCATGTGCACTTGTTGTCGCACAATTAAAAAAAAATATAGTGGAAGGTTACGTTGTAACCATCCGGTTTTCGGCTCCAAAAAATAAGGAAATGTATATAGCGCCGTAGATTACAAGTTGGTAGTTACAGCTACGCGTGGACGCTGTAATGTAGATGGTGTGTCAAGTTTTGTGCCTCGTTGTGTTGGCGTGGGTATCTGTTTCGTTGTTTCTGCGATAAAATTTGTATTGATCCAACGGACCGATGCCTTATTATTCCACTGATGCAGCATAGAGGTTGTTGGAACGGAGATGAGTATTCACACATCGTACAGTACTTCAAAACGTTTAATGGTTGTTTTTCTGCCTCTAAGGGTACAAACGTAGTAACGAAGCATAGAAACAGCATGTCAGAGAGATAATAGAAGCTTTCCATATTAGGAGGACTAGGGTAAGTGCATTCGTCCTCCTTTTGCGTTCTTAATGGACAAGAAATTGACAATTTATTATCCTCTAGCATAGTGTATTCACTTCTTGGATGCAAAGCAACGTCACGTGCCACAATGTTTGAGGAGATCAACTTGTTGATTACATGCACACCCCGTGTTATCTGTCCACGCGATTTTAAGGTTGAGTGTATAAATATGCGTTTTCTTTCCTAGAAAAATTCAGTCCGTTTTCAGTGCTGTGTGCGGTTCCTTCTTCCTTTGCCCCTGTGTTTCTTGCACTTTTAAGAATATTATTTATTCTGAACCGAGTAGCCCAACTTGACATCTTACTTGAGCATATCGTGTAAACTGTTTACATTTTTTTTAGTTTTAGCATTCAAAGCAGCGGAGATTACTATTTCTTGAATACCGCTCGTGCAGTAAGCGCCCCCAAATTAATAAAAATGTCTCATCTCCAGAGACTGCATATCTCAGGCAAGGAAGCGTCCGCAGATGTGTGGTCTAACTGCAGACTGCTGTTCTAGTTCACCCAGCGCAAGAAAAGTGCTTCCCGCACCTTAGCTTTACGCCTTAAAATGACAGTTTCGATTGATTTTACTCTTTTTTAACTGTATTAACTTATTTTACTCTTATTATTTGGCCTTAGATGTTTCTACTATCATACCAGTCAGCTGCATGTGCGCTTGAGTGGATAAACTTGGACTTCAAGCTCGATGCGGTCCATAAATAAACTAAACGCACACTCTTTAAGGCACAAATCGTATGGTGGCTTAGTTTCACCTAAGCGAACGAACTGCGACGACGCGCCGGTAGCCGACCGAATAAACGCTGGCCGACTGACTCTTTCGGAAGGTCGGCGAGATGGGGCAGGGGGAAGGTTTTCTTTCTTAGAAAGCAAAAATAACAACGAAACTAAAAAGCCTCGTGCGCGGTTTGTATGTGCAAGTTAACCCAACCCACGCATTAGCACGTTCTGCCTTCCACTTACGGCTCGGAAAGTAGAGCACAAACACAATTATTAAGAGAATACTGTGCCTCTCCAACGTCTTTATTTTGAAGTCCCGTATGGCCACAGAGATAATTTTGCGACGGTCTTTATACTGACATACACACATACTACTTTTTTATGGAATTTCATCCATACCAATTTAAAACTCTCTTCTCGTCAGTGTTGTTGCTCCGAATTTCTTCAAATTTGCGTCGGCATAGCGCTTTCACCCAAAATTGGCACCGCCTCTGGTTGAGACTCTACAAATGTCTTGGAAAGGCCATATTCTTATGCCGGCCCTGCCACGTAACTGCACCTCATTTCTAACCCGCCATCTTCTCACGCGGTTTCCCTTCTGTCTCGGTGCACCCATACTAGGCTTGCGGAGTTCACTCTTGCCGCTCGCGCTATACTGGCGCTCCATCTTTCCGGACTTAGCACTGGAGCTACGAGCTTAAGGCTCGGGCACCAGCTCTATGTGCATTTGGCGGTTAAAACATTGTTTTTAACCCCTTTTTTTAAATTTGCTCTCATATAAAACGACCACACAGCCACTTTTAATTAAAAGGACTCTGTAATGACGGGTTATAACTCTTCGTTCTCCCTCAAGGATGCTTATGTTACTTTTTGCTTAAAAATGCTGATTAGTGAACATCACCACCACCACCACCAACATTATCATCATCATCATCAGCCTGTCTACGACCACTGCAGAAAAGGCCTCTGCCATAGATCTAAAATTATACCGGGCCTGTGTTAACTGCGCCCAATTTATCTCCGCAAACTTCTTGACCTTATCTGCCCCCCTAACTTTGTGCCACCACCTGCCACGCTTGCCTTCTCTAGGGATCCACTATGTTACCTTTAATGACCAACGCTTATCGCTTACCGTGCCTTCACATTACATGTCCTGCCCCCATCATGTAGTCTTAATTTCTACTAATATGTCCTTAACTCGTGTTTCGGGTCATGCCGTCAATGAGGCATAGAAAGTGTCACTTTAAAACTCCAACTAGACTTTCCTATTTATATTCTAGAAAAGTTTTGATCTTCCAACATTATTTTTTTAGGATGTTGGCGAGTCGAGCTCTTATAAAACGCATTGAAATTTGACACTCAATATGATTACCATAAAGCTGTGTCAAATTGCTCACCAAACATAACAAAAGAAGCTGCTGTGCATTCTGAATATAGAGCTGTATGTTGACGCAAAAAATGCACCTTTGCATTGGAAATTCGCATTATGTTGCGAAATAAAGACAATGAAGCAGCCAGTGGGGAAAGCAGCAAGTGTAAACCTCACCAAGTTTAATATACTAAACCCGGTGAAATCTGATAACGCTCCGGACACTCCGCTAGTTTAGCTTTCGTTTCGTCAACTGACTTTATTTATGAATCTATTGATTGTGGGAATCATGTGGGTTCAGTTTTTAAGACTTCACTAAAGCAGTTGATAGAGATATTCACGAAATTAGGCGTACTGGACTGGTATTACAAATTTCTGAAAAGTCACTTAACAAGCAATACAGTGTATATTTTGCTGATAGCTTTTCTGATCCAAGAACGTTAAGGAGTACCCCAGCGATCAATGTTTGTCCCTTTACTTTTTATTTTAATAATATTGAAATTCTAGATTCTGTTAATTCTTCTCATTGCGTCTTGCTTGCGGATGACACAACTATATCTAATAAATCAATATTTCCCTTAACTTCGAACTTGTATGCAGGGCTTAACAGTGTTGTAAGCTGTTGCCATGACAACTACCTAATTATTTGCCCGGAAAAACCCAAGGAATGATTTCTGAAATCCTAATTGTTAGAAAACTATGAGTATTTTATCAGAAATAAAACTTGGGCCTAATGTAGTTTCACATGGTGACCGCGTTCGATTTCTTGACATTCATGTCGACCATAATCACACATACAAATCTCAGTTTTCCAATCTTCAGCAAAAAACCGGCTTTGGCATTCGAGCTTTAATCAAAGCTCGGCGGTTTTCCCTCATCATGCTTCGTTGTCATTATATTTTTCTTTTGTTCGCAGTTAGTTTCATTATGGCATTGTGTCATGGGGCCACGCGAACTCTTCTCACATTTTACCGCTTCAACGTATTCAGAATCAGTGCATTCACATTATGACGTTTAGTTCATGTTGTTCCTCTGCCTCGGGTCGACTATGTCGGAATATCAAACTATTAAATAAGGCGGTATTTTAGTACAACTTGGAAATATTTTTTGCCAATTACTGCACTTTTACCATTCATATGATCTTCACAGTTCTTATTACTTTACGAAGCAAAAGCTTCACCACATTTCCAAGTAATAATAATTTCTTGTTACTAACTGTTCACACTAATTACGGTAAGAACGCATCTTGTCTCGCAGCTGCCACATTGTGGAATTTTTTCCCTTTAACGGTCAAACTGTCGTAATTTATTGTACGCTTTAAAAAGTTTTAGAGAGGTTCTTTTGGTTTAATTAGGATCCTTTCCTTGTTCTTATTTATAATTTTTATATTCTTATGTGTCGTTCTGCCTTTATTTCCTTCGTGTTCTGTACAAATTGTTTTTAGAAATTTTGGTATTTACATTTTAAGCTTTTTGAGTGGTATGCACATTACAGACTAGCTTTACATGTCTTTTTAAACATAATAAATCAATACTGTGAGCTGTTCCGCCAATTTTCTGCTTTCAGGAATTTGGTATTCATAACCGAGGGTATTCTTATAGTCTGTTGACTCAGTGACTCTCGTCTGTGTAATAATATCTTTGTATTGTTCTGTACGAAATAAACTTTCCCTTTTAGGGGCGAAGCTTTAAGTCATGGGTATGTCCATCCTTGGTCTCGTGGTACTGACCGCCGCATCTTCGGAGATGTCGCAAAGTGGGCCGCGTTGCACGCGCAAGAACCGGCTGCAACCGGCAGCGCAAACTCGGCACCGGGAGCGCGAGCTTTCTGTGTTCGCCAACGGAGGCGCGAGCGCACGTGCACTGCGAGGGGGAGATCACGCAACAGATCACGCCACGAACACAGGCAGTCGTTCTCGGAGATCGAACGAACGCAAGGACCTTTGCTCGTTTCCTCTCGTCTTGTTCGGGCAAAGTTCGCCCTAAATTCTTTCTTTACTTTTCCCATCCTACTGACAAATTGTGGTGGAGGTGCGGGGTAGTCCTCGATGGCGCGGGGTCTTTCGCCAGGTCTGGGCCTGGGAGCATGACCCGATAAAAGTTGGTTTGTACAATGTACGCACACAGTCTTACGTCTTTCTTATGATGTAATGGGCGAACTTTCACGGGAGAGTTACGGTTACCGATATCTCCCCCTCTCGACTTCCCCCAATATCATTCATTCCGTGTTGGCGTGATTTTTATTTTAAAACAATGACCGCATGTTTTTATTGATATTAATTCAAACCCAATTGGTTCACGTGGCAATTGAACCTGGATCGCCAAAGCAGTAGGCAAATGAGGAAGGCAGTGCTCCAACCCGGCACAGTTCCAGAATAGAACAAGAGTTATTCTGGTGCTTGCATTGTGACAAGACAATGCGACGGCAGGTGTGCGGAATGCCGCCAACGGAGCGGAGGAGACTTGTGACTGTGGCGAAGCTGCCGCGCGATTCATGGCGTCTGCATATCGTGCAATTTGCGTTTAAACACTAGGAAATGAAATTCCACATAGATACTGGACCCGATGCAATAGCGGAGAGGTGTGATATTAGCTGGCTTTGGCCTTCAAATCACATGTGCAGACCTCAGTGCTCCCGAATTGTGTTCTTTGGTTTTAAAGTACCTGTTAAGGTCGAGCTGTCACATGTCCTTCGAACCTCCTCAGCGGCAGCATATTTCTTCCTCATGAAAATTAGAAAGGCGAATTTATAGAGGTCTAAGCAATGATTTGTTGTTCTCTCTAGAGTAGTGAATAAAACAATTAGTCATGGCGCAATAATACTTACGTAGAGGAAACTGGACACCTCTCGCTATATTGCAAGAAAATTGTTGTGGATAAAAGGGATCTCAAACCTTAGGTTGATTGATTAAAATACATATTTCGGAATGTGTATGTGGAATATCAAACATTATACTGGTCTGCAATGTTCCAAAGAATATATATTAGAGGTCAAGGGTTCCACACTGATCGCGGCGGTACAAATTGCTAAGTTTAATAACTTTGATGCGGAAAACATTTTTCAGGGTCTGTAGATGTCGATGTAGACCTGTGGTATAATCTCTCGGGTGATAATTACCAGATAGTGCGGAAGCGTTATTTCGTGGCTCCTCTCTGCATATACATTATGCTCAGCAACAAGCACACTTACCGCGTCGTTCTTCATCGTGAACTGCTCCACACAAGACAAACTTTTGCAGTGCACACAAACTGCCTCGCCATCACCCAAAGAGGATTTTGGAGGCTGAGTGTGACTTGTAAAGTGGCCTTTCGTTTGACCCATATGGCGAAGGTACCTATCGGTGACGTCCTGTCACTTGTAACGGGCCGACAAACGGTGGAACAGAAAGATGCCAGGTAGAAGTTACATTAGAATAGCTACCAAATATTCTACGGGGAGCCAGGAGGGGTGTCATGCGCCTAGAAAGCATAGGAGTGCTGTGGACAAAAAATTGAAGCATAAATATTCGGGTTCCAAAATATAATTCAAAACACAAGCCAGCATGCTACATTTCAGAAAAACACTAACGCTTCAAGCTCTAGAAGCTTTGTCATAGAAGCATAGAAGCTTTGAAAGAAGCTATCACAAGTTATTACGTTTTGATGCCTACTTCCAAAGAAATAGGTTGTGTTCAGATTCTGCGTTGTGAGATATTTGAAAAATAGTCAGTTTGGTTTTAGGGGCGAAGCACCTTTGGGGCTCGGACTCTCGGCGCCTCATGTCGCCGTAGTCTCATGACGTCGTCGTCTGATGTCGTAGTATTCTCATCTGGCAACGGTACTAAAACACCGGGACACTCGTTTTCTGGAGCTTTGCGCTAGAACGTAAAGTGTACTAAAAGAGTACACCGGGACATCGTTTTCCAACACCTCGTGCTAGAACGCTTAATCTTCATGGGTAAATGCGGTACTAAAAGAACACACCCGGACAATAGTTTTTTGTTCGCGGTTGCTTGCTTGCTTCTATTTCGCTCCGTACTCCCGTTAACTTTCAATTTGCAGTTGTCCGTTTGGAATTTCAGTTCTCCTCCGTCTTTGTAATTAGAATGTCGCGTATATCAGCGCGCGCCGTGGCGCAAAAGAGAGACTTTTGTACACGCCATGCTTCGCGGTTCCCCAGGTTTCACGCTAGTGGAGATGGCCCGTTTTTTTCTGACAATAAAATACGCGGTTGCATATGGGACTGGCACTGGTTTGAAATTTCCGTTGCCTTGATACACCTTGGCCTCAAAGACATTGTAAAAAATGTAGTGTGAACTGGTGTTATGTTGAAGACACGTTCCATCGGCGGGGAGATGTTCGAGCGGCGCCCCCTGGCTCTGACGTCGGCTTAGGGACTCGCGCCGCTGTCGTCTCCTGCACTCGCGCTGCTGCTACACTCCAGCCCCTGTGGTCTGTTTGTGAGGGGCAGCAGTGCTTGTGCTAGAAATCACCCGCTTTGATGCTCTAGTGCGCTAAAACGCGCATTTCCAGAAATTCAGTATTTTTATCAGCTTCTGACACCTCTGACTAATTTTCAAGCTGTATCCCGCACATGTTGGCAACACACAAGAGACAGATAACAAGTTGCTTAGAGCATCGCTCAGAACATCGCGTGTAACTCGCCCTTTCCAGCATATTTGCGAGGTACAGTGCTCAGACCTCTTTGATAAGTATTCGAAATGCGTAAGCTTCCATAAAGTGTTTCTGAGATGATTTTAAGAAGACCCAACCGCCTAATGCAACACAGCAAGTATAGGGTCGCACACCGGCATCATACAGCAGGAAACAAAACTGCTGTCGTCTATTTCTTTGGTGGTCGTTGATTTTTGTCAGATGAATGTTTTCTTTGTGTGCCCGACGCATTATTTTTCTGCATCGTCACAAACGTCTTATTAGGAGGATTGCGTGTGTTTGGTATGCTCAGAAAGTTGGTGCGGATATTTTGTTGGGGCTATAAGACATACACTACATTCTTCAGAAATCGGATTTTGTTGTGGCCGCGTACAGGAAGGTGCGTAGTCGCAGCGTGCGTTGTTTGTTCGCATGGAAATGCAATGACAAGGTTTGTGCTACGCCGCCGCCAAACAGCGGAGACAACGTTGTCGAGTACTCGAAGGCGGCTTTTGTGCCCCGAATTTCTATCGTAACCATCGTTATCGCAACGAACTGAATCTGGGCCCGAACAGTTATGCCATGATTACGGTATTGAAGGTTTGATATACTCGCTAACGAACGCAATAGCTCGTATATGTGCCGTTTTTCAGTATAACAAGAAACGAAACCGATGAATGTGCCCAAACAGCTGTTTGTTGTTTTCCAAACCCCTTCAGGCGTAAAGAACCAATCCTGGCCCACTGGGGATGACCTTCGATGAATTGAAGAAAATTATTCTTACTCTCTTGTACTGGACCCAGGAGTCCGCCCACCAGCTCAATTTTTACTGTTAAAATTTTTTTCTCTTCCTTATTCCCCCTCCATGCCCTCCTCCTCTGCAGTGCAGTTGTCTTTAACGATTATCAGAATATTTAGAAGATATGGTTGTGGGAAATGTACCAAAATATCCCCTTAGTGTTATTGTAATTTTACCGTAGACGTGACTTGTTTTGCTCAATAAGCCTCCATAGTCGTTAGAATTTCCTGGTATATAATCACGCGCCTATACACACAGTAGGTTGTTTAGAACTCAACCTACATTTTTTTGCGCCCCATGGTGCGTGTCGGCATACTTTCATGCCATCACAACGTAAAGTGATGTGATACAATACTTTAAAGCGTTCGGCAAGGTCGCAAAAACTCTTGCCGCTAATCGTAATGCCTTCTGCCAAAGCCGGCCGCCCCGAAGGCCTGGAATTTCTTTTTGTCAAGCATTTTCGCAGTTGTCGGCTATAAGACTCAGGCTGTTCCCTTTGTTCGAAAGATTGCTCGATACACAAGCTAGCGCCAACCTCCGGCTTTTCGCGCTCCGCGCAGGACCAGCTTCGCGAAAATTGGGCGACGCCGGCTATATTTCTTCCGAAGCGGTATCAAAAAATATACTTTAAATCACGCCTTCAGATAGTGTACGCAGTTTTAAGTCTTTTAGTATAATACAAAGTTACGCATGCGCAAGATCTCATGCGGACAAGCATCAAAATTCAACCGCGCGCAAAGACACAGCAGGGAGAGCGAAACCCCAGTGAAGCAGACGACAAATGCGAGAATCCCTAAGCCGACGTCACGGAGATACGCTTCGCAGCGCCGCCCGTGGTAGCGCTCGCCGCCAATGGGGGTGGTTTGTTCGGGTAGGGAAAGACATCTATAAGCAGGAAGTTTAGGTGCAGAGCACTTCATGAAGGGGCTCGCCTTGTCGTCTTAGCTCGATCGCTGTACCCAAGTAGGGCCGCAAGGCGCCCGTCGTAGCGGCTGTCATCGCGGCGTTACCCAGAGGCTTCAAAAGCCAACAGGATCACATAGTCATTAGCGTTCGAAACTCGTAAACCGCCGGCGCCCGTCATACATCTCGCCGTTTTTCAGCGCAAAGAAACTTGTAGATACATTTGAGGCACAATAGACGTAATTAACCGGCAGCGCTCGCGTTCATTCCGTTAGGAAGGCACGTCGGGATGGTTTTTACGATTACATAAGCTAAAAAAGTGGCAGTGCAACGTGGGCACGTGTGGTACGAACAGAGCTCCGCATAACGCGTTATGCGGAGATAGTGGGTTCAATTCCCGCTTCCGATCACGGCGAACTTGTTCTAAGCTTCGATTTCTTTATTCCTGTATCATACAAAAATGACAATCACATCATTCGGCGCTATAGAGCATCTTCAAGTTGCCGAATAGCAGTGGCAGTAAGGACGGTATCTTTGATGTGTCTTCTTACGGACTTTTTCGTCCTATATGTTTCTATTCTGGACAATGCATCACGAGGTTCCGCCTTCAGCAGTCCGGGAATGCCATTGGCTTACCCCGACGTCTGACCCCGTTTCACGTGGCGAGCCGCTAGGAAAACGAAAGACGCTCAACGTCTCCCGCCAACAAAGAACTGGTGATCGGTCACCACGCCAAATGTGGCGCTCTTTGCCCTTAGCTGGCTTTCCGCCATTAAAATCCAAATATCATCATCATCATCAACCACGTCAAATGGGTGGCCATACAAGCACGGTCGGATCTTTCCCATCACCCATATTACGGCCAAACATTCCCTCTCAGTGACGAAGTAATTTGTTTCTGCTTTCGTCAGCACCAAACTCGTGTACGCAACAACATATTTCACAGCCGGATGTCCACTGGGCGACCACGGCACCAAGGCCAATCCCACTCGCATTATTGTGCACTTCTGTTGGGGCTGACGGGTCGAAATGCCATAATATAGGGGGGGGGGTGTCAACAAACGACGGACTGTCGCAAACACCTCGTCGCAGAATGGTGACGAAGAAGAAATTCCGCTGTCGTTACTGAGGACCTTGGTAAGAGGCGAAATGACGGTCGCAAAGTTTCATCCAAACCGTCGAAAGTAAGAGCTCAGCCCAATGATGCTCCGAAGCGCCTTCAGTGTGGTCTACTTCAGCAACTCACAGCGGCTCAAAGCGTTGTCGCATCGGGGCTGATGCCGTCTGTGGAAACCACATGGCCCAGGATGGTAAGCCTGCGTGCTGCCAAGTGGCATTTTGTGAGGTTGAGGTGCAGCCCATCGTTCGCAAGGCAAGTTAGGACTTGTTGTAGGCGGATCAGGTGTTTTTCGCAATCAGGATAGAAAACGACTACGTCGTCCAGGTAACAAAGGCACGTCTTCCACATGATGCCACGCAGGAGACCGTCCATCATTCGTTCGATCGTTGTGGGGGCGTTGCAAAGCCCAACTGGAAGATCGGTAAATTAGTAAAGGCCGTCTGCGATATGTTTTTGTTTTTGCGCGATCAGACTCGGCCATGGGAACTTGCCAGTACCAGAGGTGTAAGCCGAGGGCTGAGAAAAATTCCGCTCCCTGCAAACAGTCTGGCGCATGGTCGATAAGCGGAAGAGGTTACACGTCTTTTCTTGGGATGGTATCCAAGCGGCGATAATCAACCCAAGACCGAATAGAGCCGTCTTTCTTCTTTACCAGAACCACTGGTGAAGCCAACGGACTCTTTGAGCGACGCATAACACTGCGTTGAAACATATCTGTGGCATCGTCTTCAATAGTTCCCCGCTCTGTCGGAGTCACATAATATAGGCGCTGTCGAAGTGGAGCATGGGATCCGGTGTCTACTGAGTGCGTTACAGTAGACGTGCGGCCCAGCGAGGTTAGCGTGCTATCAAAGGAAGAACGAAACTTCGAAAGCAATAAAGTAAGTCGTTCTGGTTGGGTTGCATCCAGATTCGCGTTGAGGCAGTGCGAAAGGCATCGGATGGCAATAGCCCGGGCGAACAATGCGAAGCACTCAGTTCACTGATCTCAAGATGAGGACGATCACCTGTTACGTCAACAAGACGAGAATCTACAACCTCTGCGAAGACAAGTGTTTCTCCCTGTATAAGAGAGCACGGGGTCACTAATGGATTGGTCACCAAATAGTGTTGGCGCCATCACGAACAGTTAAAACGGCAGCAGGCAGCGGAAGGCATTTGCGGTGGAAGAAAATGCCGGAAGGCGTAAACAAAACAGTGCCGTTGGAGACAGAGGTACAACACAGGGGCGCGAGGGCGGTGGAGGAGGGCGGGACGTCGATGTCTTCAGCGACGAGTAATGTCATGGGGCTTGACAGAAATCGTCTAAGGGAAAAGAAGAAAGCCCGACTTGTGCAAGGGAACAATATATGATGGCGTTATTGTGGGAAATACAGTACCATTCGAGGATGATATCGCGAGAGCAAGATGGCACCAAGATGAATTCAAGGGTGTACAAATTGTTCTACGAATTCTATGGTGAACGAAAGTGCCATACCATTTAGCTTCTACTTAAGGGGGGAGGACTCCCAGGGGTCAAATAGCTTTGGGGCGGAGGCCTTTGGGGAGTTTCCTAATTTGGAGGTAAAATTAATATGTGTTGAGGTGAAATCTATAGTGCGTTTGTTTGCCGGGGAGTTTTCGAACACTAAGGAAAGCGCGGGATTTGAAGGCCAGGGCATCCGGTCTACTCGGTGTAGGTCATTTGCGCTTGTTTCGAGCGGACCTACGGGATGGTTTTTTTTGTTCGGAGTCTATTGTTTACAGCGGCTGTCAGGGGCGATGTCAACGTCGATGTCTGTTGGGGTGCTTGTTTGCGTTTTAGTGCGTGTTGGTGTCTGTGTGAACACTGAACGTTGTGTCCTTGTTGGGACGGGATGTTCACCCACGTGCTTTTCGGCTGTTGTGGCTGCGTCCAACTCACCGCTTGTGTACTCGCATCGTATGTGGTGTTCTTGGGCGACACGGTGGTTCGCTGCTGTTGACAATGTCAGGTTTGGTCTGCTGCTCTTCTCGGTGCTGGTCAATAACGGGCCGGTGATGCCCGTAGTGGAGAGCGTCACCTCAACTGACTTGCTCAGCCTGTACTTGATGTTTTCGGCCAATATTCAAACGCCTCAGAACTTACGGTGTAAACTGTCTTTGGCCAGGTGTCCCTGGGGGTTATGGTAGATTTGTGTGTGGTGGATGATGCCAACGTTTTGTTTGGTGAGTTCTAGGTCAAGAAGGGAGTCGTTGAGCTAAACTGCTTCCTCATAGTGACCTATGAGTCTGTGAACCTGGGGTGTATGTGGCTGGTGAGTATTTTCAATGCTGGGAAGCACTGTACTGAGGGTTATCTTCACGTTGGTCCGTACGTTTACCCTGAACATCGCGTACAAGATATTTCATGCCCTCGAAAGGGTTTTCACCGCTGTTGTACTTTAGGTCTTAGGTCCGAAGTTAAGTATGAAGTGGGTGATGTTGCGTGGGAACCGAAAAAGTGACGGAGGCTCTCCTCGGGGTGCTTTGAAGAGTTGGGCTTCCTCAAGAAATTTTGAGCGAGAAAGAGCGAAGTTTGTCCTCCGAGCTCATGCGAGCAATAAGTCGATTACTCTCTATACAACAGCTCACAACACCGTGCCATACTATGTGCAATGGACTCGTCGAGCGATCCAATGGAATCTTAAGTGCATGCTCTCTCGCATGTGCCAAGGGAAACCAAAGGACTCGGACAGGTATTTGATCCCGCTGCTCTTCGCGTACAGGGAAGGCCCGCAGGCTAGCCCCGGGTTTTCGCCGTTCGAGTTGCTGTACGGCCGACTTGTGCGGGGACCTATGATCATGTTGAGAGAGTTGTGGACAAAACCACTCGACAAGATAACTCGAACAACGTACGAGTACGTAGCCTCCCTGAGAAACCGGCTTGAAGAGACCTGCCAAGCCGCAGATGAGGAACTCAGGCGAGCCCAAGAGGCCCAGCAATCCGGATACGAGGTAAAATGTCGGCAGCGAGCGCTCAGGATAGGAGACAAAGTACTTCTTGTTCAGCCCACCGAGAAATTCAAGCAACTGTTGCAATGGAAACGACCATTTGTTGTGAAAGAACGTAAGAACCATGTTGAGTATCTCATTGACTTGGGAACGAAGTCCCGGCTTTTGCCCATCAACCTGCTCAAACGCTATGAAGAGCGTGACAAAAACTCTGCCAATGCATCGTCTGCCGTTAAGGTCATCAATTTGGACGTTTCGGAGGCGGAAGACTTTCCTGACCCTCAGTCGCCGAGTACGCAGATACACAAGGACGTCAAAATTTCATACGAGCTGGCGCCATCACAAGCGGTTTCACTGAGAAATATTCTGACCGAGTTCTCTGACATTTGCTCGGATAATCCCGGACGAACAAACCTCTTACAGTGTTGCCTTAAGCTAAGAACACAGGAGACCATCCAGGTCAAGCGACACCCAGGGCCATTCGCAATGGAAGAGCAGGTGGAAAAGGAAGTACAGGAGCTGCTCCAAAATGGCATAATCGAGAAATATGCGCCCCAGTACACAACTCCCTTTGTTCCCATCAAGAAGCCGGACGGAACGATGCGACTGTGCATCGATTACCGGTAAGTGAATAAAGTGCTGGTTGATAACTCTGAACCAATACCCCGCCACGACGTTTATGTTCGGGCACGCCTTCGGAGACGATAGTTTTCGAAACTTGACTTTACGGAAGGATATTGGAAAATACCTGTAGAACCCTGTCTAAACACCTCACCACATTGTCCACACGCTCCAGCTTATACCAATTCCGCTACATGCCCTTAAGACTGAAAACTGTACCAGTGGTTTTCACGCGAATGATCCGGAAGGTGGTGGACGGGATCCCGAACATATTTCACTATTTCGACGACGTCCTCATAGCCACCGATTCGTGGGAGGAACAATTGGACACTGTGAGCACGCTTTCTCCCACGTCGGAAGGCTAACCTAACCATAAAACACAAGTAAACGATGCTGGAAGCTACTTCTGTTGAGTTTCTTGGTAACAAGATTAGCGAGCGAGCGTATTGTAACGCCCATGACTCAAAATGTTGCTAAGATTCCTCAAGCCTTCCAACCACAAAAGAAGAAGCAAGTGCAGTCGTTCTTAGGACTAACTGGCTACTACAGAGACTTCATACGTGATTATGCTCAAATTTCGTACCCCCTGTCAGAACTGATCAAGAAGCGTGCTCCGAACCGCTTTACATGGACACAGGAACATCAGCTAGCATTTAGAACCTAAAAACAGCTTTGACCAACCGACCGGTCCTACGAGCCCCAGATCTATCAAAAGAGTTCGTCCTCCGTACTGACGCTTCGGACAAGTGTTTGGGTGCTGTGTTTTTACAGGAGTATGACAAGCGACTGCACTCTGTCAGCTACGCAAGCCGAAAACTGTTGCCTCGCGAAGCTGGCTACTCTGCTATAGAGCGCGAGTGCTTAGCTGTAGTGTGGGCTATTCAGAAATTCCATGTTTACCTCTACGGCAAGAAATGTACCGTCGAAACTGACCACCAGCCCTTATTGTATATCAGCTCTGCTCACCAGATGAATTCAAGTATGCTCCGCTCGAGCCTTATCTTGTCAGAATGTGACGTTTCCGTTCGATATATCCCGGGAGCTAGTAACGTGGGTGCGGACTACTTGAGCCGCCTTCAATAAGGGGATGGAACGGTCCCGATTCGTAGAACTGTTGTTTGTCAGTATTTATGTGCATTTTAGTGTTTCTGTGCATTTTGAGTCATTGCTAGGTAGTTTGATAGCGATGAAAGTGAATGTCGGACGTGTAAGTGTGGTAGTGATATTAGTGACTGCAAGGAAAGTCCGCGTAGACCAACAGACCAGTACCATCAAGGACTGTTACTAACCAACCAACTGCTCACCGGAAGTTTTTTCCCAAAAACACTTCTTTCGATGGGGCCAGCTGTGAGGACAGGGGTTGGCAGGTCGAAGCGAAGAAGACGAGGTGTGTGCGGAGGCCGACGAAGGGCGCGGGAGGGAAAGAGGAAGAGGAAGCCGGAGGATCGTGGCACGAGGGCTGGTGGAACGCGGTTCGAGGAGCGACCTGCCCGACGAGAACGTTCGGGGAATCTCCGTTACGAACCCGAGAACGTTCGGGGAACCTACGTTGCGAGGCGCATCTTCCCCGCGGACATCGAGGCAGCTCAGCCGAG
Source organism: Haemaphysalis longicornis (assembly GCA_013339765.2). NCBI lineage: Eukaryota > Metazoa > Arthropoda > Arachnida > Ixodida > Ixodidae > Haemaphysalis > Haemaphysalis longicornis. Next base: position 30,245,988 of record CM023452.1, on the reverse strand, counting down.
ACTGGCCACGGAGCACCCGGGCAGATCGCTGATCAGTCGCAGCACCGGCATCGACAAGGGCACCGCGGCAGCTCTCCGAGCCTAGCGCATGGGACCCGACTTTACGGCGGCCAGCGCCAGCGTCAAGTAGACAGCGCCTGCAGCCATCACACCAATCAAGTGTACCGCCACAGCTACTTTCCGCCTAGTAACTGCTAGACGTGAGCGGGAACTCTTTTGAGTTAAGAACATTGTCTTGTCGGACATCTAGTTATTTGATTAGATTAGCTCCTAGTTAATTTGTGTATTTTTCTAGTTTTGCCCGTGAATAGAGTCTGTCCTTGTCTGAGGTCACGTGCCTCGCTTCTTCGTTAGTTAAACTTGCCCTCCTCATCCACGCAACAACCCGCATCACACCAGTTTTTATTGACTTCCAAATTATGTAATATGCTTTCGCAACAGAACCGCTTCAATTTTGGTTCCTATCTGCCCTGGCCCACAGTTTACGGATGTATAATTGCAAGAATAGCCCAAATATTTATGACTATAAATAAGTCTTACAAACAGCCGAAAGGTTGAAAAAAAGAGAAAAAAAAAGCAAACATGTAAACCCTGAGAAAAAGCACGATTGCTATGCAACTTTATATACCTCAAATTAAGGGAAATGGTTGGAAAACAACGCAAGAACAGTGTGAAAACAAAGAAATAATGGAATGGTGGTTACAAAAACAAAGCAAATTTACGAAACTAAATAGTTAACATGTAGTAAAAAGTTTGGGGGAAAATAAAACAAAAGCACCTTGGAAAAACAGAAGTGGTGTTGAGTGGTCGTTGTGAGTGCCATACAAATTGAAGCTACTCTAAACAAACCAACATCTAGGGAAATGGTTATGAACACTAGAAGAGCTGTGTAAATAGAAATGACTGTACGGCGGTTACAAGAGCAGTAGAAATTTCCGTGATGAAATGATTCGCAGGTAGTGAAATTGCAGGACAACAATAAAACACCAAAAAATCTTTAGAAACAACTTATTGAATTGTGGTTAGGAAAACAATACAAAGTTACACTATTTCAATATTTCACACAAAGTGATTTGATTTGGGAACAAAAGACAAAACGGGGAACACGGAAATGATTGAATAATAGTTACAACAAGACATATTTGCAGGACTACGTATTTCAGGCCAAGTGATACGGTCAAGGAACAATAACACAACATAAAAACGCATAGAAACACGGAAATGATTCAATGGTGGTTTAATGGTGCATGCCTCCATCATCAGTTAGGTAGGGATTCTTGAACAGTTGGCGTTCTTCGTTTGTGGTGCCAGAAACTGCCAAAGTAGTTGCAGACCGGATTGGTTGGAAACTGAGTAAACACTTCGTGGTCTTAAAGGCTGAAAAAAATTTAATACCACTTCTTGCAATAAAAACTAAGAAGGCGCAGGTTGTAGACAGAGCTGATATTTGCAGCAGATGTCGGTGACAAAAAAAATCTGGGCCCTATACATTGTCTGGTGAAAGAAGTTTGATGTCTGTAACAAGACGAAGATATCTAGTTACAGACAATGCAGGATGCCACTCGCAGGTGGAAAAAAGCGTGCTTCCCTTTTTCCCAAACCAGGAGAACTCCTGCGCCAAGTTGACCGTCAACAGTAGCTTGAGCAGGCGCCTTGTGCAGACTGATGCCGTAGCATCTCCCTTGCAAGCCAGTTCTTGAATCTTGGCATGGGTACACGAAAATCTGTTGTAATACGACTTTTAAGACCGGTGTAATACAGAATGGCCGCCTACCATTGTCCCTGAAAAAGACAGTGTATGACAGCTGCATCCTACCGGTACTCACCAACGGGGCAGAAACTTCCAGGCTCACTAAAAGAGTCTATCTTAAATTAAGGACGACTTAGCTGGCAATAGAACGCCAGGTGATGGGTGTAACATTAAGGGACAGGAAGAGTGCGGAGTGGATAGGATTTATTATCAGCATTAGCACTACTACGGCAACCTTAAAGCTAACTTTGACTGCTAATGTTAGGTACCACTATTTATAAGACAATATTTCGTGAATGGGGAGTCTGAGGATATTTTAGCCAAGGTGCAGGTCCCATCTGAACTTGCAAAATATTTTTCTGTGTCTATCCTAACCGATTGGTTGGATTGAAGTGACAATTCATACATAAATGAAGCCATATCTACAAAATGTTGCAAAAGTAAACATGAACAAGCCCATTAAGGCTTACTGCCATGGACGTACACATCCTGCCGCAGAATCGAGGTGGGCTAGTTTGTATATACGCAAAACTAAATCTTCAAAAAGCTCATCACTTAAAAACTCGTATTGTTGTCCCGTTCGCTTGTCCGGTTAGGCCTACATTTTTAGTTGAAGTAAACATTGTACACCAGTAAGCATCAAAGTAGTGCAAGAAATGTTTACTGCACAATCACCTTCAAACATGGTTTTCCCTTAATTTAAACTCTATGCCAAGTTTCCAGTGGCCACTGTATTCGAATTGCCGAGGTTAGTATTCGATTGCAGTCGGTTGTGTAGGCAGGCTTTTATTAAATTATGTGCATTTTGCTTATGTTTTTTCAGTGGCCTTTCCGTTTAAACAACGCCCATGTGACGGTGGTGCCTGAGGCATTGCTTAAAAACTGGGTGGGAATGAAACAAAAATATTAGATCCCCCACTCACTTTGGCTACTACTGCACCTACTATACCCTGATCCGAAGCAAGCTGAATATTTTTGCAACTCAACTTTGCATAAATGCACAGTTAATGAGGCCACATAAGCACACCTATCCCACAATTCCTACAATGCAGTGCAGGGTGGGGCATGAGACGGCATTTGCTTGCACCAGGATCTGCATGGGGAAAAGAAGTTAACAAATCTTTGACTGAGCAATAAGCACATGCACAATATAAGGACTTGGGTGGCATTTAGGCAACCAACATGACTGGCAGACGGAATAATCAGGACGCAAACAAGATGCACATGCAGTAAAACATGATACACGCAATCTGCAATTGATACTGGCTCAATTTTACGGCACACAGCAGGCTTTGTTTGTTGCATAGGTGGGATGACTTGACTGTGTAGCATGCTATTCGGGGTAGGTCTTCCCCAAGTAAAAGTTGGCAGTCAGTCTTGTTACCAGTTTGGTGTTGCATTTGCACTTCAGCGCTAGACATAAAGGTGACACCAACTTGTGCTAAAACATGGTTGCTATATTAAGCAGAACGGCCTGCTAAAAATAGAAAGGTCAGAATTGGATTCTTTTAGGCTGCTTATGCCTAAATTGGTGAAGGACTGAAAGTGAGTCATCCTCATCACCAGCCAATGTACGCCCACTGCTGGGCAAAGGCCTCTCCCATTGATCGTCAATTACCCCGGTGCTGCGCAAACTGCGACCAATTTACCCCCGCAAACATCTTGATCTCATCTGCCCACCTAACTTAATTTCTGCCGCCCCCTGCCACGGTCGCCTTCTCTAGGGATCCACTATGTTCCCCTAATGAGCAACGGTTATCTTGCCTTCGCATTACATTCCCTGATCACGTCCATTTCTTCTTCCTAATTTCTACTAATATGCCCTTAACACGCTTTCGTTCCCTGATCAACCCCGCTCTCTTCGTATCGCTCAATAGTACACCTATCATCTTACGTTCTATTGCGCGCTGAGTAGTTGAGCGCTTCTGTTCGATTGCGTGCTGAGTACCATAGCAAAAATTTTGTCATTCCTCAATTCCTCAGTTTCTCCGCCCAAACCGCAGAAATATACACAGACCGGATGGAAAAACGGAAATGCCTGCCACTCGTGTTCATTACATCGCTGCCGCGCATCAGGGTTTTACCGTTCTGGTAAGCACTCTCTCGTCCTGTTTTTTTATTGACTGTACAAAAGGCGCCTTCTATGCTGCGAACAAAAACAAATACCAAAGACACTTCAATGGCATTGTGCCTTTACGCACGACTGGGAAACGAGGCTGCGCTAAAGAATATGGGCAAAACATCCACACAGCTAGGCCACTGTCGCAAATCAGCATTGCGTCGCCAGTAGGAGCAACGGGTGTAGCTGGCAGTGCGCGTGGTGATGTTTACGTTAGGTGGCGTTGCCATTCGTATAAGATGTTGCCCAGTTTGACTTTCTTGTCTGAATAAAACTCAGTTATAGTTCAGCGCTTTGTCCTATCTTCTCTTCTTGTTATGTCCTCGTCTACGTGCGCTGTTATTCCATTGAAGATCACGTCCCCAACAAACGTTTTTCTGGAGGCCCGCTTCACAAGAGTTTGAACTTTGGCTGGTTGGTACATACCTTCGAGAGAAGGCGGAAGCCAACGGAGCAGACGGGGCCGAAACTAAAGAAACAAAGCGCAAGTGTTTATCCAATTATCGCTCCGTCCCGTGTGTAACGCTACCGCTTTATTTCGGAGGCACGTTTCACACAAGGTCAGCAACAAAGTACAACTTATATGCCTTTTCACAGATATGCTGTCAAAACTCATAAAGCATGATATTTCATTAGTAATGACTTTGAGATGCACAATACTCACCAGGCGAAGGCGATGAACAATGTCGAAACAGAAATGGCCCAAATAGCGTTGCATCGCTGACAACTGTCGTCGCGCTTTTGAGTCGCTGAGCTCTTGATGACGAATTCAGTTCACAACACAATTGACACGGCTGCACACAGTCTTCATTTTTTTCTTTTCTCCAGTATAGCTCCTCGCCTATTTCGACATAGCACGCGCACTCGCCTCTCTCGATCTTCGGGACTTCGTATGACTATCTGCTTTACTCACACACGCAAAAAAGGGGAAAAAAGTAAAAAAGAAAAGATGTCCTTGAATATAACGCAAAGCTCCCAGTGGACCCTACTTGGGGATACCCATTCTATTGTTCTATGAAAACTGTCCTCTCCACCTGGAATTCTTGGGACTCTACGGGAGTTTGTTGCTAAGGAGGTTTTTCTGTTGCATGCACTTCAGTAACCTTGAAATTGCACCCGCAAGACGCCCCCGTTGGCACCAGACTTCCCAGAAGCCTCTTTTGAGCTCGCCCGGCACCACCGCAGCCCAGCTTAAACCATTCTTCCCTATTCCCCCGGCGCTCTCACAGTCTTCCCTGTTTCTCGCTTGCGGGATGCTGTCGCAATAACCACAGCTCCGTTTCTCTCTCAGTATTTCGCTCCTTTCAACAGACCACTGACCCACTCTGCTTTCTCCCAGCCAGCCTCGCTCTAAAGAACCTCCCCCTCTCTCTCCAACTCAATCTCTTTCTATACAAACAGTGTGCCAGAGATGAACCTTGATGCCTTGAAAAAGACAAGCCCTTGTCAAAACATTGAGAAAAGTGTGAGAGGCCGCTACCTTCTCGAAAGTATAGTTTGTATATATATATATACCGAAGACAAAATGGGTTAAATAATTTCCTTCGGGTTCAGTGGCGATTCAACTGAATTACATAGCGAAATGGTTTGCGAAGCGGTTCGCGAACAGGTTGGGAAGAATTAATTATAGCTAAGCGCAAAAACATTCAGTTTGCAGTTCAAAGAAACCGTGACAAAGAAAATACATTTCTTTCATACAAACGATGGCTTTCCCAAAAGACCAGAGATGTCGATTATAACAACAACTTTAAAAAACTTGGCTAGATAAACGGGAAAATTAATGAAGTTGTTGGTGTTTCAGAGGCACTTTCTTTCACAGCCCTTGTGACGTTACATGCACTAGTTTGCGTGATTGGAGCAGCGGACCAAACCTACAGCCAGAAACCAGGTTTGTGAAATTTAGTGGCGCCTCCAATCTGGTTTCACTGTACCTCTTGATTGCTAAAATGAAAGTAAGGGATTGATACATCTGTTTTCCCACATTCCGTCACCGCTGACGTTGGTTAGAGTGGAACTGGAAGGGTTTTCAATATTTATTGTCGTATTTGTTGAATGCAATGTCCTGCTGGGCCGGTATAGCGCAGTTTGTGTTACAAATAGGTATACTTTCAAATAAGAGAAGGTCATGGTTTATTTTGCGTTCAGGGTTGCTTTGAACTCCCGTTAGTTCGTGTAATAAGATGCAGCAGTGTAATCGCGCCGACCGCGAACTTAGGCGACTTCGGTATGGAGCTTCGTGTCATGGCCAGGAAAAACAAATTATAGCTGCGTTTTTATATCAGTAACAGGCTACAAGAAATGGTAAAAAAATCATGGTAGTTGTCTAATAATGTGTAAACATCCTTTGCAGTCGCTATTTTATGCAACAAGACTCAGTGGAGTCGGCTACGCCCCCGTAAAAAGCGTGAATTGGTTGGATGGCACTTTGCCAAGAGCAATGTAGGCTGCCTAAATAACCATATGAAAGCACCATGCTCCCCTTTCCATCCCCAGGAATTCTTAAAATGCGACAAATATTCACTTTTTGGGTGTGGGTGTCTGTTTCGCGGTGCAGCAGTCTGGTGGCCTGCCGGCCCCTACACATTTTCTTGCGGGGGCTTTTTTTTCAACCGGGATGTGGGTGACCTCTCCCTTATATGGGCAAGGAAACGCATGACAACATACCACAAGATAGATGTGCACAGAGCCTAGACATAAATAAATGTTATTTCTCTCATAAATTCCTCAACCATATGCAGCAAACCACCTGAAGGCAGCTTTAGACTAATCAAATCTATGCCGCCTGAAAATTACCCTTTATTTATCTAGAAGCTCAAAGACCCGAATGCTCTCTATGTAAAGCACAAAGACGGCATTTAGCACACCCCCTTCCTAGCAGTCGGTATTCACCTAATTCAGAGCATTTGGAGGGCGCGATGCTAAGCACAGACAAGTGGATGGAAGGTTGGGCTTTGACACGAGCGCTGGGGTTTGCTGGAGGACATGGCCTTGTCGCCTCCCACCGCGACCAATAACCCACTGTGACAAAATTACAGCTTTGCTTATCAATCCTTTAGGCAGGCGAATACATAGTCACCATTCCCCTGTCAACAAACAGGTTAAAAAATTGAACCTGAAAATTTCGTTTTTGTGGTATCCATAAAAGTAAGATATAAGTAAGCCAGCCATAAAAAAAATTTCTTCGTTGTTTTAGCGTTGGTTTGTGTTGATGTACAATGATTGTATAGTCGCAGCGAAACCTGTACCTGGAAGCGCAAACATGTGTTTGATATTGCCTGCAAGCAGCCAGTAGTGGAATATTGTACATGCGACCAATTGAAGCATACGATTTCAATATTGGCTCGTATTGCTTTCCACCAGATGCGACCAAGCATAGGGAGGGCGTTCATAATGTTGTGATTATTCTAAAGGGTAAAAGTTTGTGGATGACCACTAATCGGACGTAAAGAGGATGGTCGAACCGTTTATTCGTCAACCGTTAACGGTTATTTCTTTTTTCGGTACAGCTGCGGTTCGGCGTCAGCGTGCCTAAAAAATAACGGTTTGGGTTCGGCTTCAGTTCCTGGAAAAACATCGGTTCGGTTCCTGTTTTCTGTTCGGTTCTGTACAGGTTGACAACCTGATATATATACGCATTTATGTGAAATAAAAGAAGAAACCCCCAAACCGCCTAACCATGCAGACCATAGTATGAGTCAGGAGCCATACGCAGCTGTAAAATCATGGGCAATCTCCACTAATGTGAGACCTGGGGAGGAGCGAAGCGTGGAGTGTGCACTGGTATTTCCCACAGAGAAATAGCGGCGAATGTGCACTGCGAGACAGAAGACGATGTTGTTCAAACTATATACATATGTACATTTATTATATACAATGAGCTATCGCGTAGCTAATCTAAGTAACTATGTGTGCTGAATTTCCTAGATTCTTTTCCGTCGTCCTAATTCTCCTGGTGCTGATGAAACTCCTGCGCTTACAAGTGGTAGATTGTGCCGAGTTAAGGTAGAGGTACACAGTTTTGCTGGGAAAGTCTTGTGTCTTTGAATCACGAAGCGTGCCAGCGCGAGGTAATAAAAATGGGTTCTTTGGTGTGTTTTTTAGTACGGTTTTTCGCCCATGGATGAAAACCTTCTGGCACGAGTTGGAAAAAGAGTGTCCCGGTGTTTTTACTGTTACTACACGAGAGAACGACCGAGGCGCCAACATTTCGAGCCTCTAATCTGCTTCGCCCCTAAAAAACATCATATTTCACCTTTTCCCTTTCGGTGGTTGCATTACATTTAATCAAAATAGTATACAGGCTGACGACAAACTGGTATACGCGACCGTGACAGCAAGGGGGAAAGCGGTGCAGGGAAATGGGTCTATATATACCGTCCGACTAGAATAACGGGGCAGCGAGAACGCGGGAGAGAGAAAAACAGCACCGAAAGCAGGGGGCCTAAAAGGCAGTTGTCGGACTGCTTTCCCACCAATGTGGCAATGGACAGTAATGGACAGAGGAAGGGCCTGAAATACACGTTTGTTTGGTGGAAGGAAATCGCTCTAATACGGGAAGAAAAGAAGTTCTGAGTTGAATGGAGCTTGTGTTTAAGAAAAATGGCGGCGAATGAAAACAATTTATCATCACAAAACGGTGTGGTACAAAAGACAGCTATCAAGGGCGTCTAGTGCTATATCAGCAGTCCCGGAGAGGATGGTCGGCCAAATGAAGAAAACAAAAGAACACCACTTTACACACATCTCTAGGCCTATTCGGTAACACGGGCAACACGTTTTCAGGAGGTTTATAGTGCACAGCAGGATTAAAACTTATAGGGAACAAAAAAAAAAAAACAGACAAACACAAACACATGCCCTAAAACAGATGTCACGTAGAGGGTAAAAACGTTGAAACTAGCCTTAGGAAGTCAGCCGTCCTCCTAAAACAAAATGCGTCAACTATCTGGCGGGATTGAGTTGGTGAGGCCACTGTGCTATAGGCAAGCGATGCCAGCACCTGAATTCATTCCCACCATCGCGAGCGCATCCAAATTCACTGCAGCACAAAGGCAAGCACCTTTCATAGATATCCAACTCGTACTGGCCTTCGCCTGCTCAGACCTACTTTTTCCTCCAAAATTTCTTATTTCTACCATCTATGAAGTTAAAGGTCTCCCCCTTCATTGAGCCTCATTTGTAGGTAGCCACTCTGTTACTTAGGTGGGCGATCGGTTGTCATGTCATTGCTCTTCATTTCCAGTCTAGGCCCATTTCTTGCTCATAATCTGAACTATAATACCGTGCTCAAAACGTTGGAGCTGAGCGAGAAACGCAACAGAACAAACAAAAGCGAAGAAAACAAAATCACTTGCTTGTGGAACGCCTTGATTCCCTTTTGATCCAAAGTATCACTGGCGTTGGTATAATAAATAAGATAACATCGGGAATTCCTCTATGTTATTATCTTCCCGATAATAACCAGTTACAGGATACAATGTTTATTGACTCCTCGTGGATTATCGTTAGTTCTTTTGAGCAACTTATATAGCACGCCAGTTTGGTTAAACAACTTGAGAAGTAAAAAACATACGTTAGCATCTTTTCTCCACGCCCGGTTTCCTTATTTTCTAGCTCAAGCTCTTCTCCAGAAGCTGAGGCGAAGCGATAGCCTTCACGAACAAGAAGGGCCGAAAAAGAAAAGGGCGCGCGTCATACCGTATCTACAGCAATTGTCCCATACTGGAAGAAAGTGGAACAGAAGGACGGTGTAAATATCGTTTTCAGTGCCCGAGAAAAGCTATCACAGGTATGCCTTTTGATGAGTAATGATCAAACGAACAAAAAACCAGAACCCTGCGCAAGAAACCATGGTGTTAGCTACCAAGACTGCAGCATGGGTGTAGAGTACGATATTCCCTTCATAATGATGACGATGATGGTTGAATTTTTATGCCGCAAGGCCAACTGGGGCAAAGACTGCCAAAACAATAGTTGTATATGAGAAATGAAGGCGTGAACCATAAAATCGGGGAGCAAGAACGCAATTAAAATGAGTCAAAGGCAATGAGGTTGGCTTGTTTAGAAGGCCAGGCTGTGATTATGCGTGGTATAAAATTAGGTCTAAAATTTACCTTCTGCTAAATAGTTAAAAAACACGCTGGACGGAAACCATGGGGTCGTCTGACAAGACGAACGCTGGGTGTGGTCAGATATGTTGTCTTTAGGGTTGGGCGAAGTGTTTGTGTCGTGTTGTGTGGAGTGCTTTGCATTGAAGTATCACGTGGATCACGGACAAGCCGTCTCCACACCTGCTCCACAGGGGTCTTGGAGATCCTGTGAGCAGGTGGAAGTGTATTGCATGCGCGTGGCCCATCTGTAATCGAGCCAGGGTAACTTCATTGTGTCTGTTGAGTGTGATAGTGGAGTATGGTCGCAAGAGTACCTTTATTATGGGTAGTTTGTTGTCTGTCTGTTCATTCCAGTGTTCTTGTCATGTTGTGCGAAGGTGTCTGATGTTTGACTTCACGTCGGTGTAGGGTATTATTGTTATGTCAACTGTAGTTGAAAGTGCAGCACCGTCAGCCGTTTGGTCTGCGGTATCATTTTGTGCAATCCCAGAGTACCCTTTCACCCAGCACACGGTAACTTTGAGATTTACCGCACATACACACAGAATAGTAATAATGAGATGAATGACCGCATGGTTTTTCGAAAATTTTTGTTGTCATAATGCACGCACAACACTTAGGAATCATCATAGCATATGTTTTTCTAATTGGAGATATAAGAATATGGTTAGCTACAAGAAGTATGCCGTAGGCCTCTGCAGTAAAGATACCTCTATTCCTATTCACAGTGTTACAGACAACAAAGGTGCCACCATGCGCAGCACAGGAGACAGAGGTGGCCGTTTTTAGGCGTCAGTGCAAAACTCAGCACACTTATATTTATGCTGGAGAGGCAAAATATGTTGCAGGATCGCGCTCCTAGGCACTCCATTCTTCTCGACACTTGTGAAAGATACGTCACATGATATCGAGCAAAGCTGCCACGGTGCGAGGAAATCGGTAACGAAGGCTTTGAAGGTGTCTGAAAATGTGGGGTTAAGTTCTGACGCTTCTTCTCTTACTGTGAAAGCGAAGACAGCGGAGATAGATGGATGATTAAGAAGTAGAGATATGAATGTATCGTAAAAAACTGACTTAAAAGAATGGTAAGGCATTTATGAGATTTTAAAAGCATAAAGAAGATCCGTGTATGCTCGCTGACGTTGGAGGCTGCATGTGTGGCACCCTAGATAGAGGCGTTCAAGTGGACTAGTGCGGAAGGCACCACACGCCAGGCGGAACCCCAGAAGAAGCACAGGGTGAAGCGTTTCTAGGGATGTTTTAGCGGCTGACCCATAGATGACACAACCCTCATCCAATTGTGAACCTATTGAGCTAGTAAAAGTACAAAAGAAGTTGCATGTCTCAAAACAAGTTCAGAAGTTGTATGTCTCACCAAAATAAATGTGCGATAGAACCTTCAGGGTAGTCAGTGTTTTTTAGTTTTAGTTGTTTATGCTTGGGATGAATGGGGGCTTTTTGTCAAGGAATATACCTAAGGATTTGTGTTCCTTTTTCAGAGGAATCCTGACACCATTAACTTTGATGTCTCGATCGGGCCAGATGCCACGCCTCTTGGAAAACAAAACACAAGTGGACTTTCCGGGAATAAATTTAAATCCGTTGCTATCTGCCCATTCATCTTGCTTGTCCACACAAAGCTGGACTGGGTGCTCACACAGAGACAAGGTACATAATTTAAAGAATAGTTCAACGTCATCTACATAGATCGGAAAGGAAATTGATGGTGGCAATGCCCTCCTAAGAGAATTCATTTTCAGAATAAACAAAGTGCAGCTCCAAAATCCACCTGGTGGCACGCCATTTTCTCCACATGTACTCTAGAGAGTGGAGTTCGAACAGCACGTGAAAGGTTCTTTCAACGATGTAACTGGCAATCGTGTTAATCATGTTACCCGACACGCCAAAAGACTTCAGGTTGCTGACGGTGCCATACCACCAAGCAGTGTAGTGCGCATTTTCAAGATCAAAGAATACTGTCATATAGTACTGTTTATGGAAGAAAGCATCATTGATATAAGTCTCTAATGCAACCAGCTGATCGTTGGTAGATGGGCCAGCACTGAAGACTGGCTGGCAGCTTTCGAGAAGACCACCGTACACGAGCAAGTACACGGGCATCGGGTTTATAATCTTCTCAAGAAGCTTGCACAGGCAGCTGGTCAGGGCAATGGGTCGATGGCTAGCGGGAGAGGAAGGGTCCTTCCCCTCTTTCAGGAAAGCTAGAACTATGTGCCCCAATGTCATATCTTGCTAAGTAGGTGGCGCAGTGTTAGAAGAGTATCTGAGTGTAGGTTCTGTATCATTGTATATGTGATGTTGTCTCGACCTGGAGCTGAGGGTTTGCAAGTGCTCAGAGCGGCCCTCAGCTCATTAGGTGAAAACTCGGAGTTATACGAAGACATTGATTTGTCGATATAAAAAAACTTGTTTTCGGCCAATTGTTTGTGTTTCATAAAAGTGTTTGTGTAGTGGGCTGAACAAGGCACGTGTTGGAAGTATTGTGCTAGTGTGTTTGCCTGGTCTTCCAGTGGGTCACCTGTTGTACTAACCAGGGGCAGGCTGTGTGTTTGTTGTCTTTTGAGTTTTCGTATACGTGTCCAGACTGTGTGACTGTGGGTGAAGGAATTAATGGATGTGAGGAAGGTGCGCCAACTGTCCATTTTTGTTTCCGGCTAACGCGCTTCCCAAGTGCTTTGGCAAGTTTAAAGGAGTTGAGGTTATCTGTCGTGGGATACTGGCGAAGGACACCCAACGCCTTATTCTGGGCCTGTCGTGCTCGCCTGCAGTCCTCATTCGACCAGGGTCTCCTTGTTTGTGCGGAGAACCGATGGCTTGGGGAATGGACTTTCTGGCAGCATCGAAAATCCGCACCGTGTTGAGTTGGGCGGCTTCCTCTACGTGATGTGCACTGTAGCTTAGATGTATGAGTGAATATATTCCAGTTTTCTTTCGAATTATTACACCTGATATAAGAAGGATGGACTGCTTGGGTCTTTACCTATATATGTTAGTGAGGTAGGGAAGTGGTCACTAACATACAGGTTAGTGCGAACATCCCACGCAAGAGATGGATAGAGATCTGAGGAACCCATTGTCTAGTGTAGGTGGAAGAAGTGGTTGTGTCCTATGTTATGCTATGAAGGTTGTTGCTTATTCAAAAGGTATGCTCCTTATGAATTTACGAATTTTTCAATTAGGCGACCATGGGCATGTGCGTGCGAAGAATCCCTGAGAGAATTATGAGCATTCAAGTTGCCTATAAGAATGAAAGGTTCTGGAAGCTGATTTACCAACGCCTCGAAGTCGGAACTGGATAGCTGAAAATAAGGAGGTGTGTAAAGAGAGCACATCGTAATTACCCTACTCAATATTATTGTACGCATGGCAACAGCCTGAGGAATGGTACGTAATTAGATTGCGCGACACGCCAAGGATTTTTGGGCAACGATGTCCAAACCACCTTAAGATGTGCCACCAGCATCTCTGCCTTTTATAAATACCGTATATTTATTGAAGAAATTTGTGTGCTTTAGAATGATAGGTTTCTTGGAGATACATCACACCTGTCTGATTTGAAATAAATAACTCATAGACATGACCAAGATTTTTAAGAAGGCATCTGCAGTTCTATTGCATGATATTTTCTCTTTCCAATATTTAAGTTTACAGCAAGTGGAATATTTGCGTGTTCATGTATCGTCTTTCGGGGCTTAAACTCTTGGAAAGGTTTTGTTACCTTCTCAACTGACCTGGACGCTGCAGCCCGTTCCTTTCGCTGTGATGCAAGGGGGAACGGCTCGACGTCGATGTCGTCCCCTAAAAGCAAAGGGATCCCACAGGAGTGGACCCCCTAGAATTGGCTGCCATTCGGGTGTTCTTTGCCTGCGCTGCCAGTGGCGAGTGCGTTGGGAGCAGTGAGGTGGGGAGGGGGTCGCTGCGGGTGCCTCCATCTCCATCTCCCCGTGCCCTCGCGTGTTCTTGGGGCCGGTAGATAGGCAACAGTGGATGCTGCGGCATCCCCAAGTGAAGCGGTTGCCACCACAGCCGCTCCAGTCTCAGCAAGTGGTGTGGGGGCGGAACTGGCCGCCAGATAGAACCCATGGGTGGGCGGGGGCGCGAGCAGGTTTGACTCGCGGCAGTGGGTTCCTGTCGAAACCAGACGCCGCTCCGCCCCCAGGCGAGCCGCGTCGGCGTACCTCCCCAGACAGAAAGAGGCGAACCTCTTTCGTGCCTCTGGGAAGGTGATGTTTTCCGTGACTTTGACGTTTATGAGTGTCCTTTCGAGTTTGAATATCTCGCAGACTCACGAATACGCGCCGTGCGGTCCTTGGCAGTTCACGCAAAGCAATTGATTTGAGAGACAGTTATCGTTGGCATGACCTTGTTGGCCCCGAAACAAGTTGGTACCGTGCCCGAACCGTTGGAACTTTAACAGCACCACGGATTGGGGATGTATGCTCGGACGGAGCACCGGATGAAGCCTGCGTTCATATGATCTGGAAGACTTGAACGGTCCATTGTCAGGACGAATGTGTTTTGTAGGTATTTCCTTATCATCTCGTCCTATTGTCATCTTCCTGACTGCTGTGGTACCCTGATTGGTCAGGCCTCCTTGAAGATCTCCTTCCGTCTTGTTGGCCAGATCTGGCTCAGAGATCACGTCCTGCCGTCTGTTGAGGTTTTTGTGGGGCGTGCCCGTGATGCGCAGATCGGCAATTCGGGTCTGGTTCAGGAGGTTTGTGGCATTTTGCTGGTTGGCGACTTCCACTAGCAATTCTTCAGTTTTCTTTTTGGCTTTGTAGCGCTCTCCGATTATTCCTTCTATGAACTTCGAAATTAGAAAAACGGACATTGAGGCTTGTCTTTTTTAAGTGCTTCGATCACCAAAAAGGGGGATAGTTATCAGGTTTACGGGATTGAATGTTAGAAGGACTGCATGCGAGACGTCTGTGGGGCCATTTTCAGGGACCGATGAGGTTTACGGGGGGTTTTGATTGATCCATGAGGCATTGGAAAAAAGCAGAGGACTGGGGTACTTTCTTCTGAAACCATACCTTTATAGCAAGAGAGGTCCCGGACCTCCCTGCCTGGTAAATAAGCAGGGAGCCCATCCGCCGTATCTTGACCATGGCTCTGACGGCCACTTTTTGTGGTTTCTACCCTTCACCTTAAAACACATCGTCAAAGTAGGCAACAGATTATGTATGGAGGCTTGGGTCCGCGGTGTAGTCAATACTGTCACGAATATTACTTAAGGGGCCCCGTGCCCGGTAAATTCCCCTGAGCGGAAAAGAGGGTACATATGGCCAACTGGAAGGTGTTTGAGTGAGAGGGCGAGGTAGCACAGCTAGACAATTGTAAATAGGGCTAGTGGCCACTTTTCTGAGCACTGCTAAAGATCCAAGTGTAGCACCCTGATAGATTGCACAAAGTTCTTGAGGAGAGCAAGCGGAAAGCTTGAGCGCGAAATTGTTGAAGCTCATTTTATCAGAAAGACAGGAAATAGCTCTTTTGGTACTCCTTCCAGGTTGCTGGCAGCCTTTTTAGAAACGTGATGCACTTTCACATCACAATGTCCTTAGTATTTTAGTTTTTTTCAAAGCGTTTTTTTAACCGAGTAACTTTTAAGCGTTTGGTTGTTTGGGTTCTTATTAAAAACCAGTGCAGTTGCCCATTCAGCTGCTCTTTTTCTGCTCTCTCAGGCACAACTTTGTCTTCTTTCCTTATTCACCTCGTAGGTGAGGAATTGTAAACTCAGCGTGTGCTTTGCTAAAATGAGGAGGGGTCTGAATAAAACAGCTATCTCTTCAAAATCACTCTGTTGTGTGCAATCGTCGAATAGAACCTTTTTGCCAGTGAAACAGGCAGAGACTATAAAAAAGCAAACCGGACAATCACTAGACTTCATCAGAGCAGCTTTATTTGTGACACGGTTTATATTATAACGCTAAAAGGCAGGAGTGAAAAAGATGTAAAAAACATACAAATGATATCAAACAATAGTAATAGATTCGTGGCACCCCACATACCTTAGCTACGTCACGCGCATGCGCCCTTGCAAGAAGCTAAGCAGTTTGGCCGTTATACCGATGAAAAGCACGCTGATACAGTTATCTATGACTCTATTGCTACATGTAACTTGTACGTTTTTTTTATCTCTTCGCCCTCTGTTGTAGCTTTATCATATAATACGTTTCCCAAGTAAAGCTGTTAAGTTGAAGTCTAGCGATTGTCCTGTTTGCTTCTTCCTAGGTCCCTGTCTTTTCTCGCTGGTAAAATGGTTCAATATCCACACCAACTAGCCCAATTTTCAGCCTTAATCGTCGAAGCGGTTTCTGATGACTGTACCCACATACCGGACTGATGAGCGTACCCACGGACCGGACTGATGACATACCCTGTACCGGACTGCGTCCGTGCAACGACAAACTTACGAACGAAACACATTCCAGTTCATGTCACAGCAAAAAGGCTGCCCCGGTCGCTCCTTACCCGTGGTGATGTCGATGACGATGGGGCAATCCTTACCATATGTTGTGTGCTACGTATTGATTGCACCTCTGGTGAACTGCGCGAGGTTTGCAACAGATACCTCTTTCCTATGTGGCATGAGTTTCTAAGCAAGTGGGAGGGTAGATATTCGTACTGCTTTGTAGCGTCAGCTTGTCTTGCAAGATCTCCACCTAATTCTTTTTTTTTCTTATTTTCATGTCGTAGGTATATTCTGTGTTTTGAAAGTTATTGGAGGTCAATTTCTTCTCGAAGTCCGGTTTGGTTTTATAGTCCGTACTGAAACGAAAAAAGTGTGGTGGTCCTGATGATCTTAGCAGTCTGATTTTTCGGCGTAATACCGAATGCGTTTAAAAGCCCTTATTTATTACTTCTGATGACTTCTTGGCACTTCCCTTTCCTGTACACACTGTACACAGTGTACACACTGAAAAAAATTGTCGTTGCCCAAACACTGACAGAAGTATTTATCGTCCTTTTGTTGCGGAATCTTAAAACATATAAACGTTTTTAAGAAACACTTGTATTAACTGATTTAAGGGAGATTTCAAAAAGAAGCATGTGAGCGTGAAGAGGTCGCTGCTGTTATTTCTGGGTTTTCCAAGGTTCTTGATCATATTATTTGGGTAGCCCCAATTTTGTATTTCTTAAAAAGTTTGTCAACGTTCCCCTCCACTAAGCATTATCTGGAACAAATAAAAAAAATTCCGAAGGTGTTCGTCGCACTCGTATCTGCATACTTGGGAAATCAGGCGGAGCACGTCAGTGATGAGGTGACCTGCTGCACCTGACGTGCTTCACGCCTTGTCATAGTAACATCGGGTGTACCACAAGCACTGTCGGGTTTATAGATAGCGGTAGACGCGGAGCGCTCCATCGGGTTGCGCAAAATTCATTCCCCAACTTTTCCACTTTCCCTTCACTCGGTGTGATACCTGCGATGGCTTGCATGAAGTATGGCGGTCCTACCATTTATTACCGATTGTGTCGATCGCTACCAATAATACCAGGTTGCACCGAGACTTCACGGCTCAGTCTAGACCCGAATTTCAGCTATGCAAACTTTACTGCGTACAAGTAAACAACACTGGAACCATATCTGCCTGCGCGTTAGCACTCCTAATTTTCGAGCATTTCTGTTCGTATGTACATTCGCAAACGTGTTTGACGCTTTTTTACGCCGAGAAGATTTATTCCACGTGAAGGGCGTTTTTCCCAGTGCAAGATT
The DNA here is from genome assembly GCA_013339765.2 of Haemaphysalis longicornis. Classification (NCBI taxonomy): domain Eukaryota; kingdom Metazoa; phylum Arthropoda; class Arachnida; order Ixodida; family Ixodidae; genus Haemaphysalis; species Haemaphysalis longicornis. The sequence goes on along the minus strand of CM023452.1, from coordinate 30,228,268 downwards.
TCAAGCGGAAGGCTTGAATTTGTATAGAAGAGCTCCAAAAGGGTTATTCTGTACGTGAAATCGCCGTCATTCTTGCCCGAAGGCATGTTGTTTGTCCACTGAATGGAGCACTTACCGACGCAAACTCCGTGAAAGGCTGCGGTGTTTTCCACGAAACTGCAGCCGCGCTTGTAGGAGCTCTATCGGTGTGGCTGGCAAGTCGAATAAATGTCAAAGCTGGCATGACAGCCGTCCCCGGTCAATGCCTGCAATGAGAACCGATGAGCCCCCACCACCGTTACGAAGCGAAGGGAGCCTGATAAAAGGAGAATGCCATTGTCTAGCGGCTGCCAGTCTTGCTCAGCTGTCCGCAGCAAATACCATCACGAACGATATGTTCAGTAAAAGATCTGTACCAAAAATATTACACCATCTTCCCGTAGGAGAACCATGAGTAGTATGGGAAGCAGGCATGGGGTCGATTCAAGTGGCCATTAGTTTTCATTTTGTTGTTTCCGTAAGGTTGAGGTAAGTAGCTTCCGTTATATTCATCGTTTGGTTTCTATGATAACTACCACACCTTTCACTCACCGCAACTAGGAAATGGGAAATTGCTTTGACCCCAGGCTGTTTCGCATGGTACTCAGGGTTCCACTACGGGAAGATGGTGTAATTTTTAGGAGGGGGGTGGAGGGGGTTAGAGTGGAGAGGGGAAAAAAGAGAGAGTGAGAGAAAGAGAGAGAGACGTTGTACGTGGTATGAGTTGGCCTTTATTTAAGCATTATCATCATCATGTTCAACGTAGGTCACGAGCTGTGGTTTGCGTTCCGCTTTGATTATCACGCCTTATGGTCTGTGAAAATCAAAGTCGAGGGCTGTTGTAGTGTATGAACCATACACGTTCCCCGGATGGTTGTGGGCTGCTTGTAATCACGGCCCGCTGAGACTCGCTGACTTACGCCGCTGCCAACAACGATGAAACGTCGAAGGCGCGTGAAGCGTGCTCGTCTCGTGCGGGTCCAGGAAGACGCCGGCAACACTGTCAGTCCAGGAGCACTTAAAGCGAAAGCGTGCTCGTCTCGTGCCGGCCCAGGAAGACACTGTCAATCCAGGAGCCATTGAAGGGATTGGCCGTTCAGCAAGGCGGTCATGCTCAGTGGGGGCGTGGACGGCGCAACAACAAGGACAACGACAAGGAAGGGACATAACCCCGACCATGAGATGCTTTGCATCTAAAAGATGCACATGACGTGGCAGCATATTCTCTTACGAAAGCATTTATTTTAGCTAGGTTTGTCGTCCACCCTTCTGCCGATGTCGACAACAGCTTACAACCCCTACATCAGACACACTGAGGCAATTTTTGTTCGGAATCACTAGCCATATTGCAACACTACCTCTACGGAAACTGCAGGCTAACCAAATCTGAGGGAAAATTTCCGATGCACAATCACTTTTTGTGTTTTTCTTATACTCCTTCTATGTAACGGCACGTCGTAAACAAATGAAAACTAACCACACGCAGAGTGCATCTTTTTCCTTTTCCTTCTGATGCACTACATGAAACTGCACTCCGAGTGCTTGTTCGTGTTTATTTTTATTGATGAATGCTGTGGGATAGAGCGCGCTGTATATGTGTTTGTGTCTTATCCTTTCTAGTGTACGAGTGCTATGCAACGCGTGGAACGCTACCGAAAACGTTCCATCAAATGCTTTAGCAGCTGCTATTGAATGCGTTAGTAGCTGTGTACGTTTTTATAAAAACGATCGTCTTTCTTCGGCCACCTAAAACCAGAAATTTTGGTCTGTCTGTCTGTGACTCGATTCAGCCACCTGACCAAAGTAAAATGGTTACGCCGCAATAGTCTTATATACTCACATTCAAATGCAAACGTCTAAGCCCGGTTTATATGTTCATACTTGTCAACTTTGTTGAACAAGAACAAAACATTACGTAAATATAAAACAGGAAATTAGTGCAGAAGGTATATTTACAGTGTTAATTTAAAAAAAATCATGGATACTTGGTTTTTTGATAGCAAATGATATGTTACATCTAATCCAGAAACCTCCACCTGCTGTTTCTCGCCCCACCTTCTGGCGGCATATAAGAAAACACGCGGCAAAATCAACAAAAGGTCCCACTAGCTAGGTTTCACGTTCTGCTTGGAACGCGCGTCGAGCACGGAAACGCGGTTCTATAAACCTTGAAGTCGGCCATTTCGATTCCTGCGTGTCTCCGCCGTACTGCAGCGCTGGCATCGAGGAACCCGGCCTGTAGCAGTGGAACGCGGTAAATTAAAATCGCTTTAAGCAAACCTTTAGTGTGTTTACCTTGGGATTAGCGCGACGGTACAGAAACAGCATGAGAGGTGAGCGGGAAAGCAAAGAGGTGATTTCCTTGGGAAATGTCTACAAAGACTATCGTGTTACGACATTTGCAACGAAAGGAGCAGATACGCGGCAATTTTTTGCAACAATATCAGGGTGGGCGCGCATTCGGTGGATGCCAGCCGTGTGCATGCTTTTGCCTACATATCCAAATATGATTGCGCGATAGAAACTCTCATTTATGCACACCGCCCGGCACAGAAAAGGTATGCGCTTACCCCATGGTTAATCGCGAAAGAGTGAGCACAACGGGCGTAGAAAAGAATGAAAGAACACGCTGACAGGCGAAGCAAACGCGTATACAGCAAAGAAATGGTGATCAAATGCAGCACAAACTGGTGCAGCGGGATTGAAAGGAACTAAAAAAGCCAAACAATCACACATTCAGCAAGTGGAGTAGCCGAGCATTAGCGGGTAACCATATATAAAGCCGGTCGTGGCCTCAAGACACTGTACTGGGGCCTCTGCTCTGTGTGTTTTGTTATGGAAATCATTGACCACGTCATCCATGTGTTTGCATTCGCTTGATCGCGGATGCCTCTATACGTGTGAGGTTTGCAGGCCACAAGAGCAAACACAACTACACGAAAGCTTTCACCACATATACCAGTGATACAACACATGGTGATATGGTGTAGTATTTTGTATCTTTAAACATTCTGTACATTTCGTTATTACCTACTCACGTTTTCTAAACCGGAATTCATGTTCAGTCTTATCGTAAATTTAAACAACCACCTCGCCTTGACGGCCTGATGTTAGCTGCAATACCTACTAAATAAACTAAATGAAGCCGATGCGTGCCTGTACCATGGGTTCAAAAGACACACCTTCGGCCAGCTTCGGGCATCTCATGAATAGCCCATAAGGCGGCATACTACCTTTTGCAGAAAGCCAAGGTTGTATACCCTCGGTTGAACTATTGTTACGGGGTTTTGTTTTGTGCTTTATCTGGCAGGTAGGGACAACGGAGAGACAGGTGGGACACGCGGGGTCGCTTTTATTGTGTTTTAGTCCTCCGCTTAGACCCGTTTCGTTTATTGTAGTGTACTGTGAACGCCACCTTCGCTGCGACCTAGGCATAGAATGTAGTAGTGGGTATGTCACGTTCCTGCACCCGGCCTTAACAAAAATTCCATTTCCATAAAGGCTACGGCTCTTTAGTGATATAGCTTATTGTGTGGACGGCACATATTGCGGTGGAATCAATTCCGGTACATGATCAGACGTGCTTTCCGGACAGAGTTTGTGAACGCGTTTGCCGACTTCTCATGACTGCACGCTTTCCCCAGCGTGTCCAAATAACGCTTTTGTCTCAAAATAATACTAGAAAATATTAATTGTCGTGGTTGTAAAAACATTTCTTTACTTGCAGTTAATCCATCCACTGGGTTGTTGAAATTGTAATTATTGCAGAGATCACGGCTATTTGCATTTTCAGCCGATACCACTAGTGCTGATAACAAGGCAGTGAGAACCTCCACGCTGAATATCGTGCTCATCCCGAGAATTGCATTGTACAAGCCCTATGAAAGTGGGCATAAAAACCAAATGCAGTCTTTCTGTAATAGTCATATCATAATTGGCAAAACCTTTATTCTTTCCCAAGCAGCCTAAAAGCATAGCAGCGTACGTATCAGCCTCGAAGCATTCAATAGTTTTTTTTTTCATTTACTTAAATGGAAGTCTTAAACTTAATGTGGGAGTTCGTATACTCTTGAAAGTGTTGTATTGGTTTCGAAATGCTCATTGTTTAGGTCTGTCATATGGATGAAGAAAATAAACAATGAGGGGCTTTGTTGTTACCTCTCGCCGACGGGCCGAGTGCGCGAGTGTGACGCCCCACCGCGTTCTAAGCATGCGATGAGTCGTAGGTGGCATGTCTGTCATTGGCGTAGTGCCCGAGCTACAGCAGGTCTGCTAAACGCGAAAAACATCTGCAATATAACTATAATTTCTGCACACAGATTGCATTAGAGACAGTTGCTGGAAAAGTAGCTATTGTTTTGATTTCACGTTCTCTGCCGAGGAATTATGATTCAGCCTTCGCTAGAATTCCAAATTACGTTAAAAAATTGAAGTATACGATGCCAGAAACATACCGGGTTTTATTTTGAGAAGTAGTTTTCTTCACCTGAAGCGCTAGTTAGTGACTAGATGGTAATGTTTAGGCAATCTTTTCTACTTTTTTAATCTGGTGCGTAAGGAACGAGTAGAAAAGCACGTGGGCTTTCGGTTTATCACTGACCTTCTGTGGTTCCATTGGTTTATTTGGTTGTATAAAAAATTCCAAGAATTTGTATTCATGTATTCATTTACAAAATTTCGAGTTTTGCTTTTTAAAGTCGCCTGGCGGCCGGAGAGTGCTTAGTATATGGTTCACTAGTTCTTTTTTGTTTGGGTAAAATGTTATTGGAATATATATGACGTACCACGTTACAATCGTATGCGTGTGACTGAAGGAGGCCCTTCCTCTATTAAAGTGAAGGCGGTAATAGTAAGAAATAATGACGATGTTAAGGCGTCAAGTTCTCGTTTCCTGGAGAACTCAAGTAGTGATTGGTGCAAGATTAGTGTCACAAATCCTATACCGGAAAATCGCAATGAAAGACAGTTAATTAAAATGTTCTGTTAACCCACTCAACTGGTGAAAGACGACGAGGAATTGTGACTTTATAGCTCGGAAGAAACGTTCTTCGGACATCCAACCGGGGTACACACATTACCAAACCACAGAAGACCGGCATTCGTCCACCCAACTTTTTGTTGCAACAATTTGGGACCCGCATTAGGCAAATAAAAAAACTGTCTTAGAACCCCTGCAAACCCGCTTCACCTTATCTGATTATTCGCAATACAACAGTGTAGCAGCACCAAAAATCGTGTTAAGCTGGAAGCCTTGGCCCGTTGTCAAAATATATCATGTTTAACACTGTTTCCTAAAGTGTACCAGCAAGCGTCTCTTTATAACAACTTCATCGGGGAACCGAGAGCCATTCTTCCGTGCCGGGATCATTCTTGCAATGTCAAACACATGACATGCCGTATAGATAAATCTGGCCAATAATTTGTATATCGTTTTGCAATAGACTAGAATAATCTACCATCGTACATTGTGACTCAATCAAATGCAATGGAATATGCTGATTCGGGCGCAACAATGTTCGTGTATAATATTCACAATTCCACTACCTCGTTTGTGAATGTGTCGCTTTATTTTCTTTTAATAATCTACATCAGTAAGCTCGTTCATAGTCCGTGTTTTCGTTTTAGGTATTGCAGAAATACCAGTTATTCTATTTTTCACTTTCCTATTAGTTATACTGATGTAAGGTAACCTATTTTTCTGTTTTTTTGAGATTGGGATTTTTTATAGTGCTTTCTATATCCATGTAACCATGTTAACCCATGGTATATCCTTCCCACATGGCCTTTAAAATGTTTGTGAAAAATATAAAAAATACCATTTATAAGATAGAATGCGTACAAATCGGTGTTATGAGAGCGTTTTGCATGTAGATATTGCCTTACATCAGTTGTCTCTGTCAGTACAGGGTTTGAGAGACAAAAATTAATATTTTATAGTGCTCAATCCTGTTCGGGGTGGTGGATTTCAGCCAACCGGGTTCACGTTGTAGTTACTTTTGCTGGCATGAATCCGGTACACATGTTCGCACAAAGCTTGCTGGGCTGCCAGGTTGGGCACTTTCGGCAGGAAGAGAGCCAGGAATCATAGGTAGTGATCGAGGTGAGGGGTTGGGCAAAAACGGGTGCAATTCATTTTCACTGAAAATCAGGCATTGGTGGCGGGAAACCAGGTGAGACAAAAGAGGAGGGGTGGAGGGTGGCAACGGATGTATGCAGGAATATGTTCGAAAAGGTGTGAAGAGGTTTGGGTCGGCGAATTGAGGGGCACGAAGCCTTTCGAGCGCGACAGGGAATGGAGGAGTGGTATATGTTACTTGGGGGGCGCTTTAAAAGTCTATCAGTAGAGTACGTCTTTTTTGCGTTTTGATACGCAGTTCCTGTGATCCACTGCGGCTGTAACTAATTAGGAGTCTATCTTCAGAAGTGGTTTATGCCCTGTTACGAAACCTACGGTAATACCATTGGGATATAAGTTCCCTGGAATATCTCCGTCAGAAATTGTCTTCCCCAAGTGTTAGCTCTTTAGCAACCGGGGAGGCGGTTGTTGCTTGTTTCTGAGTATTGGGTAATACTACAGCGTAATAGGTAGGTCACTTGTTTCTTTTTTTGTTTTTGTGAATGATTTTATTTGTCTTCCGGTACTGTAATTTTGCTACGACTCCCACATTGTTTAAAGAAAATACATTTTTGTTAACGGCTTAGTGTTCTGTGTTGCAGTCCCAATGACATTTTGCATAATTCATATGTAGAAAAACTGCTAATTCCGTGGATTGTTCTTGTTCTCAAAGTGATTGAGCCAGGTGCACTGCGTCATACATACGTAGCATATTTGGGGTCTCTGTGTAAAAGCACTCTAGTGGTAGTCGTCCTGTAAGTACAAGAGTCGATGCAATTAAAGGAGCTAAGTTGAAATAAAATTTACATAAATTTGGAACTGAATACCATCAAACCTGCAGCTTCCAAATTTCCGTCGAGCACGCACGTCTTACACCACTTTCTATTTACCTGCAAAGTCTTTCGAGGTTGTGACTTCAATAGCGCAAAATCTGGTAACGCGGTCGCAGGGATCTGTAGAGGGCATGGCCTAGCAAGGAGGACAGCAAACGCTAAGCACACATGAAGAAAGAAAAGAAGGCTTGAACGAGATGTTTATAAAGGTGAAGTTTTTCGTGACTTCTAACTCTGGTGGCACTGTTTATATTCGTGAATATTGTTCAGGCAAGACGTCATCATCACCACAACTGCCAACCATCATTCCCATCATCAAGAGAATCGACCGCTGGGCTAGTTGATATCCGTGCATCCTAAACAGCGCTTAACAAAACAACGACAAGGAAGAAGGGACACAAGACGGCGCTGACTCTCAACTAAAACTTTAATCGGAAGAAAACACACACATATATACGATCATACACCACACGTGTCTGTAAACGTCATCACTACGCAGCAGTGCGTCAAACAATCTTATCGTGGCCTACTTCCCCCAGACAAAACACGACCTAAGGCATCGTCTTTGGCATGAAGGCAAATTCCTCATCATACAGTGTCACAGAAGCATGACTAATTCACTTCCATTCACTTTTTCTTAAATGGAACGCCTCTACCAACTTTCTTGTCAACTCGTCATTGTGGCGCCAAAGAATACTTGTGTCCTTTTACACTTGGTTGCATTTTTCTTGACCGCTTTCCTCGTGGGCCTTGCAGTGACGAGTGACATGTGCAAAAGGATTATTCCTCAGCGAAGCACGGTTCTCCATCAGCCGTACATTGACGCACCTGCCTGATTGACCGATGTACACATCACCACATGAAAACGGCAAAGAGTACACTCTCCCCGTCGAGCAGGACACAAATGGTGACACATGTTTCACACTGCACCCGGTGCCAGCTTGCTTTCCCCCAGCTTGTTTGTCTTGACAGCTTGTTTTCCACCATTTTACATATTCGCTCTAGTTTAATCGGTGCCCAAACGACAACCCGAACCCCGTATCGACCGGCTACGTTTTTCAGGCCATGTCAGATACGATGCACGTAGGGAGTAACAGCGATCCGGTTTCTTACAACCGGACGGCCAGCTTCCCACACCGCAGATGAATTCACAGCTTTAAGTGCCTTCTGTGCACCCCTCCGCATTATTTCCTGAGGAATACCAGCCGAGATAAGCCTGGTGATTTGGGCGTCAAAACTACTGCCGATGTTATGCATACAAGACTTAAAAACGGCCGACCTTAGCACAGAAAAGGCAAAACGGCAATCCCACATTTAACCAGTTTGGAATGCCAAGAGCTGTAATTCAAAAGTGGTTTGGCAGACCTAGGGCAATATGCGCAGCATACATGCCCTGGTTCCAAAGACAACCGCAAATCCAGGAACTGTAGCTGACCGCCTCTCGGAAGCTCACATGTAAACCGAAGCCCCAGGGCGCATTCTTTAAAACAACTTTAAGACATCAACCACTCGGCGAGACACATCGCAGACATCAACAAAGACCAGGAAATCGTCAACATATCTGACTACCTTCATAGCGAACATACACAGGTTCTGCTCAATACGTCTGTCAATCTCACTGAGGAAAATATTGCTAAGAACAGGGGCTACCCTAGAACCAATACATATCCCGGTTTCTTGCACATGTAAGCCCCCTCCCACTTCACAAAGGTTGACTTCAAGTAGAAAGACAGAATTTCCAGAAAACCGCTCACCGGTACCCCACAATTGTTAATGAACTTCATTTCATCATTTCCCTCTGTGATGCACCGCTTAACACTGTTCATTAATTCACCATGAGGAATGGAATAGTACAAATCTTCGACATCGATACTGAAAATTTGACACGTGCCTGGATTGTCCGTTCTCAAAAAATCTACAAGGTACTCCGAGTTAGCGATCAAAAAGGGATCGTGAAGGCGAAGGGATTCCAGGTGTCTCTGCAGATATCCCGACACCGCCCTCTGCCATGAGCTTCCGCTCCAAAACAATACCACGAAAAGGTACTTCGGGCTTATGTCGTTTAGCCGACAAGAACAGTTCTAGAGTTTGGCCCTTGTCGTGTTTTCCAGCGCCTGCAAGACGCTCAAGATTGTGGCTATTTAGCAGGGAAACAGCCCGTTCCTTCAGTTTCGAGGCTTTTACGTCAATACGTCAATTTGAAAATTCTTGCGAACAGCTTCTACAACCGTTACAGAGAACAGGTCATCCGGTACAATGACAAAACAACCTTCCTTATCAGAGGTCATGACGTGTAGGCGGTTACTTACAGCAAACTCGACACATTCTCGTACGGGTGGGGGCTTGCATCGCGTGCCTTCAGTCCTAGAGAGAACATCAACGCACTTTGTGGAGAATTGTGGACGGTCTTCCTCTGGAACCCCGCGTGCCATACTTCTGGTGAGGGCTATATTAGGTGGTTCCAACGCGGGTTGAACGCTGAACTTGGGACCCAGTCCCGAAAACTTCTTGTGGCGGTCACGAAGATTCTGTTCCCCCATAACGATGACCCTGCCTTGAGGAGCCTTAGACTTGTTCGGCCGGGGTAGGTGGGGTATGAGGTTATTCCAGAGCCAGTCCGCTGTCTTCTCTGACGTCTTGCACTAGTCCAGAAGGAACCTCCTGCTCTGGCCGTCTCCTTGGAGTTTAGCGCAGGTGACCCGCAAGCAGTCCTTGAAATGCCTAGTCTGTCTCCACCGCTCCGCGCTCAAAATGAGGCTTAAACGTCTGCTGTGTCCCCTTGAAGCCTCCATGAAGCCGCACAAAGCTTGAACTTCCCGGGGGCACAAGCCGTACCTCAAGTGCCATGACGCTATCCTCGCTCTGCACTCGCAAATTGCCATCTATGAGGCTAGCGTACTTGGGTTACGTAGGACATGAGTGTTAGAACAAAGAAAAGGACCTGATGTAATAAAAATATAGTTCAACTGAATCCACAGCTGGGCTAGTTGGTATCCGTCCATCCTAAACAGCGCTTGACAAAACAACGACGAGGAAGAAGGGACACAAGACGGCGCTGACTCTCAAGTAAAACTTTAATCGGAAGAAAACACACACATATATACGATCATACACCACACGTGTCTGTAAACGTCATCACTACGCAGCAGTGCGGGAAACAATCTTATCGTGTCCTACTTCCCCCAAACAAAACACGACCTAAGGCATCGTCTTCGACATGAAGGCAAATTCCTTACCATACAGTGTCACAGAAGCATGACTAATGCACTTCCCTTCACTTTTTTATATGGAACGCCTCTACCAACTCTTCTTGTCAAGTCGTCATTGTAGCGCCAAAGAATACTCGTGACGGCGGACTGGCTCTGGAATAACCTCTTGCCCCACCTACCCAGGCCGAACAAGTCTAAGGCCTCCTCAAGGCAGGGTCATCGTTCTGGGGGACCAGAATCTTCCTGACCGCCAAAAGAAGGTTTTGGGACTGGGTCCCAAGTTCTCCGTTGAACCCGCGTTGGAACCATCTGAGAAGATAGCCCTCACCAGAAGTATTGCACGCGGGGTTCCAGAGGAAGACCATCCATGGTTCGCCAAAGTGCGTTGATGTTCTCTCTAGGACTGAAGGCACGCCATGCAAGCCCCCGCCCGTACGAGAGTGTGTCGAGTTTGCTGTAACAGCCTGCACGTCATGACCTCAGATAAGGAAGGTTGCTTTGTCTTTGTACCAGATGACCTGTTCTCTGTAAGGTCATGGAAGCTGTTCGCAAGAATTTTCAAACTACTGACGTAAAACCCTCGAAAGTGAAGGAACGGGCTGTTTCCCTGCTAAATAGCCACAATCTTGAGCGTCTTGCAGGCGCTGGAAAACACGACAAGGGCCAAACTCTAGAACTGTTCTTGTCGGCTAAACGACATAAGCCCGAAGTACCTTTTCGTGGTATTGTTTTGGAGCGTAGCTCATGGCAGAGGGCGGTGTCGGGATATCTGCAGAGACACCTGGAATCCCTTCGCCTTCACGATCCGTTTTTGATCGCTAACTCGGATTACTTTGTAGATTTTTTGAGAACGGACAATCCAGGCACGTGTCAAATTTTCAGTATCGATGTCGAAGACTTATACTATTACATTCCTCATGGTGAATTAATGAACAGTGTTAAGTGGTGCATCGCAGAGGAAAATGATGAAATGAAGTTCATTAACAATTGTGGGGTACCGGTGAGTGGTTTTCTGGAAATTCTGTCTTTCTACTTGAAGTCAACCTTTGTGGAGTGGGAGGGGGGCTCACATGTGCAAAAAAACGGGATATGCATTGGTTCTAGGGTAGCCCCTGTTCTTAGCAATATTTTCCTCAGTGAGATTGACAGACGTATTGAGCAGAACCTGTGTGGGTTGCCTATGAAAATAGTCAGATATGTTGACGATTTCCTGGTCTTTGTTGATATCTGCAATGTGCCTCGCGGAGTGGTTGATGTCTTAAAGTTGTTTAAAGAATGCGACCTGGGGCTTCGGTTTACATGTGAGCTTCCGGGAGGCCGTCAGCTCCATTTACTGGATTTGCGTTTGTCTTTGGAACGAGGGCATGTATGCTGGGCGTATAGCCCTAGGTCAGCGAAACCGCTTTTGAATTTCAGCTCTGGGCACTCCAAACTGGTAAATGTGAGATTGCCTTTTCTGTGCTAAGGTTGGCCGTTTTAAAGTCTCGTATGCATGACATTGGCAGTAGTTTTGATGCCCAAATCACCAGGCTTAACTCGGCTGGTTTTCCTCAGGAAATATTGCGCAGGATTGCACAGAAGGTATTAAAGCTGTGAATTCATCCGCGAAGTGGGAAGCTGGCTGTCCGGTTGACAGAAACCGGATCGTTGTTATTCTCTAGGTGCATCATATCTCGCATGGCCTGAAAAATGTATCCGATCGTTATGGGGTTCGGGTTGTCGTTTCGGCATTGAATAAACTTGAGAGAATATGTAAAATGGTAGAAAACAAGCTTTTAAGACAGAAAGCTGGCACCGGGTGCAGTGTGAAACATGTGTCACCATTTGTGTCCTGCTCGACGGGGAGAGTGTACTCTTTGGCGTTTTCATGTGGTGATGTGTACATCGGCCAATCAGGCAGGTGCGTCAATGTACGGCCGATGGAGCACCGTGCTTCGCTCAGGAATAATCGTTTTGCACTTGTGACTCGTAACTGCAAGGCCCACGATGAAAGCGGTCAAAAAAATGCAACCCAGTGTATTAGGACACGAGTAGTCTTTGGCGCCACAATGATGACTTGACAAGAGAGTTGGTAAAGGCGTTCCATATAAAAACAATTCAAGGGAAGTGCATTAGTCATGCTTCTGTGACACTGTATGATAAGGAATTTGCCTTCATGTCGAAGACGATGCCTTAGGGCGTGTTTTGTTTTGGGGGCAGTAGGCAACGATAAGATTGTTTGACGCACTGCTGCGTAGTGATGGCATTTACAGACAGTGTATGATCGTATATATGTGCGTGTTTTCTTCCGATTAAATTAGTTGAGAGTCAGCGCCGGCTTGTGTCCCTTCTTCCTCGTCGTTGTTTTGTTAAGCGCTGTTTAGGATGGATTCCCATCATCATCATCATCAATATTCATCATTACCCCCCTTTGTGTCCACCTCAGGATCCTCTCCCAAAGATTAATGACGTGTATCGAGTTCTAGCTTAGTCTGAATTGCCCCCTATGTTTTTGTAGTTCATCCCTTCATCTAGTCCTTTACCGACCTCTATTGTATTTATGCTTTATTAACAACTACTCTGCTGAAGAGATGGTCTACGTGATGTCCCTCATCCACATGACTTAACAGCCCAGGACCATTTCCCTCGCTTAATTTGAGCTAGAATATCCTCCCAGCAAGTCTGCGCCGCAATCCACGCAGCAGATTTCTTATCCTTATGCGCAACCCGTAGCATTCTTTATTTCATAACCCGTTCGACCGATCTACATTTGATTTCAAGTAGATTCGTGGCGTACCAAGTTTCTGCCCCAATAAGCAATTACTGGTAGGACGCATTGGTTATAAACCAGGTTTTTGAGTGACGGCGGAAACTTACTATTCCTGCCAAAACCAATGCACCCCATGATTTTATGCAGGAATTTTTGTTTCATGTCTTCATTTGCATTTATTACTGTCCGAAATAACCGTAAACGCTTACCGTTTCCAAGATTTCGTTGCCTACTTTGAAGTCAGGTTTATTGGATGCTTATTCAACATAACTTTTGATTTTGGTATGTTTGTTGTTAAGCCTGCAACCCAATATTCCAAGCACAATTGGCGGATCATGCTCTAGAGTTTCCGACTGGTCTGGCTAAACAAAACGGTGCCATCTGCAAAGCTTAGTTGGCTCCGATATGCTCCGCTTATTCGCACCCGTGTCTGGATTCACTTACCTTTTCTGGACACATCCTCCGGACAGGCTGTATACCATTGCGGATACATCGTGGCCCCATGCGGGGCACCCTTGTGTGGGATGAATGAGGAAATTTATTTACACTATCCGTCTTGATTATGGTCCCTCCGTACCTGTGAGCGGGGTCTTCAGCCCAGGACTTCCTGTCTGTAGCCAGTCTTCTGTACCCTATTAGCAGCTTATGTTGGGAGCAGTGGTTGAAGGTGCTCAGCCTGGCTGCCCACGCTGTTGGGCAGAGTTGGGATTGGGAGGGAAATCGGCGTTTTTCTAGTTATTTCATGGAGCCGTGGCATTCCAGTGCATCCTTGGAGTACAGCTATGATGACAGGAAGGTACGGCTTGTCCACTCTGTGAACACGTGGCGCCCTAATGACTATGGAAGTTCGTACTGAGTCAAATGTTTTTACACAATCTATGAATTTCATGTACAACGGTGTATGATACCCAGAACTTCATTTGATTTCATGAATGACAGCGTGAATACGGTTTAATTTGAGAATTCTTTCCTAAAACACTGTTGTGGCGGTTGATGGTTTGTAGTGGAGCTTACGCAGATGAGGTTTAATTGTGTTAACAACTTCTAGGTACCTGAGAGCAGATGAATGGGCTTGTAATTTTAGAGCTCTTGGGCATCACGTCAATTTTATAAAGAAGCACATTTGCGTATTTCCGCGCCATTGGCATCGTTACAGTCCTCACGCACTGCGATAATAAGCCTGCAAGCTTTGTTAGCACAATATCCCCACTAAGGCGCTATATAGTGGCCTTAATGCCATCATCTCCTGCAGATTTGCCTTTTCTCATTGCTTCGAGCGCCGTTGCTACCTCGTTTCTCGTAACACCGGTGGAACCTGCCTGACATCACCGATTGGGATTCTTGTCTCTGAGTTAGGGTTAGAACTATATAGTTTTGCATAAAACTCCTCGGGTATTTTTAGTACTTCATCTATATTGATTTTTACTTTTGCATTCGCATCCCGGACTGGATACAATGTGTTTTTGCCGGTAGCGAGCTTCTTCCTAGTCGCTATCAAACTCTGTTTTTCAATGCTAACGCAACTGTTGCGACGTTGGATGCAGGGGTATTGGCAGTGTTAATATTGCTCGATCAATTTAACAATGGTCGCTCGGAGTGAAGAGCTTTTGAATAAGTTCCTTAGTTTCGGGAACTGTGTTTTACTTCAATGTTGGGAGCAGTGGTTGAAGGTGCTCGGTGAGTTGGGATTGGGAGGGAAATCGGCGTTTTTCTAGGTGGCATTCTAGTACAGCTATGATGACAGGAAGAATGTCTGTGAACTGGCGCCCTAATGAGGAAGTTCGTACTGAGTCAGTTTTTAACATGTACAACGGTGTATGATACCCAGAACTTCGATGATTACGGTTTAATTTGGATGTTGTTTGATGGTTTGTAGTACAGCTTACGCAGATGAACATGTTGCTGATTTAACCAATGCATCGCTCGCTTGGCAGTGGCGAGCTTGGATCTCGCTCAGGTTGGTTAACACCGGTGGAACCTGCCTGACATCACCGATTGGGATTCTTGTCTCTGAGTTAGGGTTAGAACTATATAGTTTTGCATAAAACTCCTCGGGTATTTTTAGTACTTCATCTATATTGATTTTTACTTTTGCATTCGCATCCCGGACTGGATACAATGTGTTTTTGCCGGTAGCGAGCTTCTTCCTAGTCGCTATCAAACTCTGTTTTTCAATGCTAACGCAACTGTTGCGACGTTGGATGCAGGGGTATTGGCAGTGTTAATATTGCTCGATCAATTTAACAATGGTCGCTCGGAGTGAAGAGCTTTTGAATAAGTTCCTTAGTTTCGTGTGGTAATTTCAATTTATATTGGGGCTGTTCCTCTCTATACTAGTAGTTCTGACTTTATGACCGCATTCGTAAAATGATTGCTGACAGTGGACTCATTATTTTCTTGACTGGACACGACGGATAACTTGTTACTCCGTAAAATCTGCTTTGTTCTATTTTCTTGCTAAGGACCGCAAGTAGGGCATTTTTCAGTTTAGCATATTTATTCTTTCCGTTCTTAAATTTGGGCGGATGCGACTTCTGACCATTTTGTAATCACCCATTTTGCCCATACCAATTATTTGTACATCACGCATCATGAGGGGGGTGCCTGTTAGAATGAACTGTATTTCAATTTTTTCACGGTATTAGCCATCCAAGGTCCATTTCCTATTTCTCCTTTTGCTGAAGATCGTAGTCACAATTCGAAGGGGATTCCTTCCGAAGAAGGCAACCAGCATTTCCCCACGGCTGTTCCGAGAGCCAAGGTAAAAATCAACATTACGTAATAATTGAACACATTATCGCATAAGACATATGCATACTGGAAGTTTGCATTGTTGTTTTTGTTGAAACACACGTATGCTTGATTTTTCCAACAAGAAGAAAAAAATATGGCACAAAAAATATCATACGTTCGCAGCCCCCTTTCGTGGCAGTGTTTCTAGTTTAAAAGTAACAAAAGGTTCCAGTAGAAGGCGTGACCAGCGCATCATGGCAAAAATAAATTCGCGTGAACCGGAATCGATCTGCTGGCGTTCAGTTCTACGAAGCTCTGTCTTGCAAACAGGGAGCGCCATGCAGCTTGCCTGTTAACCTCACCGTTCGCGACCTGAGGTCGGCGAAGGGCGGAATTCTTCTGTTATTACCGCATAGGAGAGCACGAACGAGTACAACGACCGTACTAGGACATAACATGAGTATAGAAGCAACAGGATACACCAAAATTCTAAAAATACAAACATCTCTGGGGTCAAAAGAAGGAGGGCGTGAGACGTCTCGCTATTGAGACGTCCTCCACCGACTGCCGTGTGAGCCGCGCTCTTGGACCGAGTTCCCGTTGTCTGCGCTCGTGGCTTTCTCTTTATTCAATACGCCCCCGCGGCCCGGAAGTATTTGGGTTTTCTTCGACTTAACACCGCCGCTGTAGTTTTAATACTCCGTGGGGGAGTATCAGGATACGATAAATAGCACAAATCGTGGAAGATATTGGCTCGGGTAGGGAGAGGGGCAAGAACCTAGGTAGGATAGTGGAGGGTGTAAACGATCCCTGCATTTTTCTTTAGTCCGCCGTCTTGTAGATTCTTAGACGATGAAACTGTCCACACTTAAGACGACGTTATCGTCTCAATGTTCACACTTCGTGCCAAGCATTTTCGTATTTCACGTGTTATCTCTCCGTACCCACAAAAAGCTCGTCTTCAACAACAGTCTCAAAGAGATGTTGCATTGGAAACGTTAAATTCTAGTACTCAAAAGGAGGGGGCACTCTGAATAATCGTTTAGTTCGTGATCGTCTTGTCCAAATTGTTGGACCGCAGGTTAGTTGAACCCGATGTTTTTCGAAGTATCCTGGGTTAAGATGGCTTCCAGACGTCACATGCACGGCAGATAAACGTCTCCGGCGGCGTCGCTCGGGTGAATGGTGTAAGAGCTTCGGTGGCCGGGTTGATATCCTTTTACAGTCCAGCCCATAACTGTCTCCACGGCTATGAGACGAGGTAGTGCTTGAAACGTGAACCTGGCGCTATATCCTCATATGTACCCGAAACCGATTAACACGTTGACATGGTTCTCTCGTAATGTGAACGCAATTCGGGCATCAGCATCATCCCCAGCAGCAGCATCCTATCTACACCCACTGCAGAGCAAACACCTCTTCCATAATTCTTTATTTATTTTTGTCCTGTGCTAACTGCAACCAATTTATTCCTGCAAACTTCTTGATCTCACCTGCCCATCTAACTTTCTTCCGCCATCTGCCACGCTTGCCCTCTCTAGGGATCCACTTTGTTACCAACCATTATCTTGCCTTCGCATTACATGCCCTGCCCACTTCTGTTTCCTTATTCTTAATTTGTACTAATATGTCCTTAACACGCGTTTGTTCCCTGACGCACTCCGCACTCTTCTTGTCCCTCAGTGCTACAACTATCATCTTCCGTTCCATTCCTCCCTAAGTCGTCCTCAGTTTAAGTTAAACTCTCTTAGTGAGCCTCCAAGTTTTTGCCCCATAGGTGAGTACCGGTAAGATTCAGCTGGGATACACTGTCTTCTTCAGCGACAATGGTAGGCTGCCATTTATTATCAGCATCAACTTGACCCTTATGACCTTTATCAACCATTGCAGGATTGATTGATTGATTGATTGATTGTAGGGTTTAACGCGCCGACGCAACGCAGGCGATGAGGCGCGCCGTAGTGGAGGGCTCCGGATTAATTTAGACCACCTGGGGATCTTTAACGTGCGCCGAAATCTCGTACACACGGGCGTTTTTGCTTTTCGCCTCCATCAGAAAAGCGGCCGCCGCGGCCGGGAATCGAACCCGCGACCTCGTGCTCAGCAGCACAACGCCTTAGCCACTGAGCCACCGACGCGGGTTCATTGCAGGATTGATTTCCGCGTTTTCGTGTGGGCTTGTGATGGCGCAGATGTGCGGAACCTCGAGAGCCCCAAGTTCGTCGTGCTGATCATTGTTCTGATTCTTAAATATGAAGGAGGCTCTTTTGCACGTAATAGCTGGAGATGTCCTCTGGCGACTGCTTCCGAACGTACAAAGGCTCAGATAGTGCCCCACTATCTTAGCGCGGACACGTCACGTCGAATGAAAGTTGTCTGATTTATTTTCCAGCAAAAGGCGAAGAAGCATTATGCAGCTCTTCCCTACCCCCATGTGTGGCCTGTCTGCAGGACAAGTGGCACGGTTCCTGCACCGCTGGTCGATGGGGATGTAACCCCGTCGGCTGTATCTACTTTTCCGACCTTTGCTGCGATGTAGATGAAAGTATCGGCTAGCAGTCGCGAAACCTCCTTCAGGGAGCTGGATGTCACACAGAGACGTGACGTGGCGACGTGAACAGTGTCTGCAGAAAAAACGTTTGGCTGGTTAGCAGTGTCGTGCAATGTGGCTGTACTTTCCACACCCAAAACAGCACATGTTTGTCTGCAGCTATTTTCAAGGTACTCTGGCGATACGGCTGCTGTTCAGTGGGGTAGGACATGATCCGCAGCACTGCAAATATGACACCTGGACCACTTCGATGCTGGAGACGGCGCACCGAGGGTTATCAACGCTGGAGAATCGATGCGATGAGGCGACAACTGGGATCCATTTTGCACGCGGCACCTTCACGGCACAGGAAATTCTTACGGGCTATCCTCCCGAATTTCTACCTGAAGGCGAGAGACTTCAGGATTGCTTTCGTTTCCTGTGACCTGGCCTTAGGAGACGCAAAGACCACAGACCCATACTACTACGAATCCTCAAGATTTTGCCAGTACAGGAGGACAAGATCCTTCCGCAAGGTTGGTATAGGACGCCATGGAGCACGAACAAGTACTGCTCAGGGGAGATCCTCAAGACCAACAACTTGTTTAAGCAAAACCTCACCTTGTCGTAGAGGACCCCCAATTTCTTGACGTCAGCGAAGCTGTGCACGGGCTCAAGGGCGAGCAATTTGTCCAGCTGGTCGTGAACGTGAAGGTCTTTATGTCTGAATAGATTAGTGATGACTCCGAATGGCGAAGTCACAGTTATTATCAGCTAGTCTGATGCAGTCAGTCGCGTCCTTGACCGGACTGCAGATGTACGATAGCAAGAGCTTAAATTTCTCGACGCGTGGCAAGGTTGGGTTCACCTGATCGCTCGCAACTTACATGTCCCAGAACCATTGCCAGGCGCGCCGGTCACCCGAGAACATCGGTTTTTGTACCTTCGAAAGTACGCGAATCGGGTTGCCTGCATTGCGTGAGAGAAGGCCGATGGAGCCTGCAAAAATGGGTTCCCGGAAGGCTTACCAGACTCCGATACGAAAGCGCCGGCAGTAGCAGCGCGGCTACTCATGGGGCACGTGCACGTAAGAAGGGCGCAAATGCGCTCGCCATAGTGTGTGGTGGCCACGGAGACGGCGTCAAATTCATTGTCTGTGAGCCCCGCCTGAATCTGGCTGTCGAGCTCACGCAAGACTTGCTGCTTGTTGAGGAGAATGTCTAGGTGCGTGTGCAATGGAAGAGTCGATGCGGCCGGGTTCTGCAACAGACCGTCGAGTGCCGTCATCTGTTACCTGACGGCCGAGCGCAGGACAACCCGTGGCGACAAAGCTAATACACGGCGCGAGTCAGCGTAACCAGATGGCTGGAAGTTTGCGCAGCAGAACTTGACGATAGTTGACGATCCCTGTGGTAGGTGCGATGACGAAAGCCTTGCCTGCTGCATTCGCTGCAGGGAAGCGCTGCACTCCCCACGCTCGCACTTTTGGTCTTGGAGTGACGAAGGATCATTTGTCCTGCTTATATCGTTGGGTATGAAAGTGGCATCTGATTTCTTCGGACACCCATATATACTGCACTTTTGGCGAACGCACGTGTTGCCTTCGAACATTTGTAGCCTGTTACAGTCCCATTTACAGCACAGGGTGGTTCACTAGAATAGTAATGCTGGGTAGTGCGGGCGCAACCCGTGAGAGGCAGCCCTCAAGGCCCGCCGGTCAGCCCCCTACTTCGGGATATTGTGATACACCACGTTCTGTACCTCCCTGTATCGCCGGATGTGCACCTGCAAGCTCACGCTGACGACACGGTCGTTGTAGTCAAGGGTAACACGCGCCGAGCGATCGCGCATCTTCCCAATGAGACCCTTGAGCGAGTATCAAAATGGAGACGGACGGCTGAGTTGCAACTCAACTCCACCAAATGTACTCATTCATGGATTCTAGGGGAGATCGTGGAGCGCCGCCGAATCCGACAATCACGCTGAGCACCACAACATCGCAGTAGTACACAGAAATAAAGCTACGGGCAGTCGTACAGTTGAACCAGGATAAACGAAGTTGACAAGAATTCATTATTTTTCGTTACCTGCATTTTTTCGTTACGTGCAGGTTTAGGGGTAATGTTGCCGGGAAGAAAGCAGAAACAAAACCAATGTGCTATACATTAGGGATGGTGAATTCGCCTTTCAAGAATTAATTTCATAGTGTAAAAATGCGTGTTTTCCGCCTGCTGATTTCCCACGACCTTGGTCACCACACGGCCTTCCCAAAGAGGCAAGGTCACTTAAGCTTGTATTCACAAACGTATCACTTCTGCTTTTGACGCTTTTAGGAACCTTAACGCGTTCCGATGACCGAACGTATGCACCAAGCACGCCTTTTCGCGAACTTGATGTCCTTTTCGCACCCAAAATTGCTTAGAGCGTGCTAGCTGCGACACTGTACCCGGCGGCGACGTTCTTCTTTCTCGGCCGTGGAGACAGCATTTAAAACTGCGAGCTTGTCTACAAAACTTTTCGTTTTCTGGCAGCAGAAGTCATCACCTCCGATCCGACACGACAGATAGCAGTGGATGCGGGCGACTACACGGCCACATGCCGGCATTGCACAAAACATACACCGCACCCATATATGGAAACGCACGATCTAGGTGTGGGCGAAAGTCGCTAAATTAGGTCGCTACATCTGTCACAACCCCGGGCGTTAGCGGCTCAATTAAATGCTTCTTCCCGTCCAGCTGACTTTTCAGGAAAAGGGCAAAATAAAGAATGGCTCACCAGCGCAGCCAGTTCGTTACATCAAGGTTTTCCTTCGCAGCGCCTTCATTACATACAGATCACAAAAATGTGGGTTTCAATTTGGCTCGCAATGGGGAATAGAAAAATTTCGCTAAATAATAGAATTCGTTACATGGCGGTTTGTTACATCCAGGTTTAGCTGTATTCTATAGGCACTTGCCATTAGTTGCCCACGCGAATAACCTTCATGGCAGAAATGAAACGTTCCAATCGTTTTCCGACCGAAACCGCCAGCGGCTCCTTAACCACCGCCCCACCACACTAGCGGTCATCACATATTTAGCACCGGCATGGTAGGGTTCTCGGCAGCATCATTCGCTTAAGGCGAGGATTCACTCCTTGATGCGCTCTCTGCTTTTTGTAGCGATCGGCGCTCACACGACCACCCGTACTGCAGCGCTGAAGGTGTTAACCAAATCACGTTTGTTCTTACTTTTTTGGGATGGACAAAAACACGCGCTTTCAATTTGTTTCACCTTAAACGGCATGTTTATTTGCACAGTACACGTGTTTCTGTCACGGAGGTGGCCCACCCTCGAGACTGGACGCGCTGCCATTCTGCTCTTCTTTTGAGAATTCCACACAACAGAATTGACTCCAAAATGGCTTCATGACTCTCTAAAATTCCGGCGTTAGAGACGTACACGAATGGTTCCTTCACTATGAAATCTGCTAGTGCTCCATTCATGGTGTTTAGTGCTCCGGACATTTTAGTAAAGGCCCAACGCTTCCAGATTATCCCTCCCACAAAATCCTTTGATTCGGAAGCAACTGCTCTACATCGTCTATTCCTTAAATTTCAAAATAATACACCCTCACGCACTGTTTCAATTACAACAACCGTTTCTTCCTATGTCTTTCTTTCGAAAACCCCGTGAACATCTCGGACACTATTCACCAAATTCAGAAGAGCAATAAATCATTGGTTTCCTGTGTTATCGTCCTTCCGTTTCACGTCGGGGAAATGAGCTTCTCGACTCTATTGCCTAAGCTGCGCCGACCATGAGCGAAGAGGTGGGAGCGCGTGCTTCAAAGCACATCGTAAGGGAGAGGCTCTTGAGGCTTCGTTGTATGCTGGCGAACTCTCAACTAAGTCGAAGATATCCCCAGTACATTTCTTTTCTACTTTCTCTTTCTATAAAGCACTCACTTCCTCATTCTTGAGGGCTGGTCGGTTAGAGTAGCAGGAGTGATGGAACACCGACAACGCTGACAAGGAGTTGTTTGGGTGGGTTTCTAGCGTGCTCGCTATACCGCGCTGCTTTCCTCCACCCAGGCGACTCGCCCACGTGCTTATCTGACAAGGCCGTTTACCGCAACTACGTTTACAGGTTCCACTCGCGCTCTGACAGTAGGTGTTTTTGTGGACAGCTTGCCTCTTCAGTGAGCCACTACCTCCAGGATTGAACTGAGACAGCGCCGACTATAACCCCACCTAAATGGGCTCCCAAGCGATGTGTGTTGCTTAGGAGTATAGTGCGTGTTTTTGTGATTGTTGATCCTCATTTGCAGCCTCTTCTAATACAAGTGAGGGGGCTGTGGGTGGTTGCTACTTGTGATGAAGTTGACCACTTGTGCTCATCCTCAGATCTTCGTGGCTGTACTGTTTTTAAGTGTGTGTTTCTCTGTAGCCGACTGTGCAGTACAGGCAGACTGCAGCAAGTTTTGGGCCTATTCAGGGTGCAGCGTTGGCCACGTCTTCTGCTCTTTTTATGTTATGTCGAGTAGTCGCCTCCGAAGGACGCCCAATAGTCCCCTCCCATTTTCCCTTCAAAGCGAATCGGCTGACGTAACACCTTCGCCTCCATTCACCGAAGTCAAACTGCGGCAAACAGAGATTCCTGATTGGAGGCATTAGAACTGCATGCCTCTTGAAGGCACCCCCTGGAAATTAGCAAAATGCGAGCGAACGAACGAGAACGGCAGTCGGCGGGCGGAATTCAGCAGAGGCACCAAGTTTATACGCGCCCTCGCCTTTGAGCGAGCCATGTAAAGGCCTTTGTACCCTTGTACGTAATGGCCCATATTGCCGGGCCTGCACTAGCTACGGACTGACTAAACTGAGTAGCCCCTACTACTTAATCACGACTTACGCACCTCAGCGCCCACTATTCATTGACTGACCGAAACCACATTTACGTCAAGACCCAAGTGTATTGACCATGTGGTCTAGCGCTAGTAGCGACTGTGGCGTATTCAGGAAACGCTGCGCATGCGCTAAGAAGATGTTCCTCTAGCAATGGTACAGCGGCTCAATGTATGCTTCACCATTAAACTTCTCTCGTTTCGGTTTTGTTGCCTGATGATGCATTCTCGGCTCTCGGGGCGACGAAAACATGTATTTTTATTTTCCCTCCCTCCGGCGTTTTGACCAATGGCGCTGTGGCTGAGGGTGGAAAAATATAACAAAAAGCACAGGGCGAAACCCTATTCCTGGCTCCCCCTCCCACTTCTGCCTTCAGCTTACACGACCTAACCAACCTAACCTTGATTCTGTGAACTGAGTCTCGTTTTTTATTGTTTTTGCAATCGAAGACATAGTCCATGTTAGACTGCAGGAAACGCGATGCTCGGCCTGCAAATGCAGGAGAAGAAGCTTAGTGGGGCCGACCATTAGAGTCGTGAGGCTATCGTCCTAGCGGAGAAAGTTTTTCTACGCATTCGTTTAGCAACCGCATTGCCACTTCTATTGCGGTGTTACGGGTTACCATGTTCCTTCCGATCAGCTTTTTGCTGTCAGCTGGAACTACAGATTTTCCCGCTCAATTTAATCCAACCGCCACACAATATAATCCAAGCGCCAGCCAATTTAATCCAAATGCCATCTAATTTAATCCAAACGCCAACGAATTTAATCCAAATACCAGCGAATTTAATCCTAGTGCCAACCAATTTAATCCAGCTGTCATAAGGTTGTTCAGGGGTGTTTTGTGTGGAATTAGGCGCAGCTTTTCGGGTTTTGATGCGCGTGGTGTGATGAAAACATTTTGTTCCTTGAAGTCTTATGTGCAAAATATCATATGCGCGCAGCTTAATGGACGCTTACTAACACCCACAGAACAGGATAGCGGTCTCGTTTGATCTGTTGGTGGCGTGTGGTGATCATCTGCGAAATCGTCAGAAGTATCGTCTGCTCGCATATTGGTACCATAGCATATTTGCCAGCGCATGTTTACGCGAACAGACGACACTTCTGTCGCCACCAGGTGCTATTTCTGACGATCTCGCAGATGATATTATAATTCGGAAATATTCCTTAACGATGCAGAAAAGCATTGAATTGTTTAAAATCAAAATGGAAAGGGCATTTACGTAATGTGTCTTTATCAAAGGAGCTTCTGAAGGCATTCTAACGCCAAGATCAGACGATACTTCTGAGATGTGTTATCGACGGCGCTGTTGCAGACGATTAGCTCGCAGCAACGGTCTGCGCGTGTTAATAAATGTATATTGAGCTGTTCGCATAAGATATTTTGCACAGAAGACGTCAAGGAACACCACCTTTTGATCACACCACGCGCATCAAAACCCGGAAAGCTGCGGCGAATTCCACACAAAACACCCCTGAACAACCTTCTGACAGCTGGATTAAATTGGTTGGCACTAGGATTAAATTCGCTGGCAGCTGGATTAAATTCGATGGGATTTGGATTAAATTAGATGGCACTTGGGTAAATTGGCTGGCGCTTAGAATAAATTGTATGGATATTGGAAATAATTGAGCGGGGAAATCTGTAGTTGTTTGGAGGTAAGGGTCGTTTTTGCAAACATGTGGAAACAAGCGTCAGCCGACAAGGATTTCATTGCTGAAGAAGGAAGATTACCCTTTGGCAATTGTTTGGATGTAGTATTGTGTCGGTGCAGCAGGTTGTTGTGTAAACATGTTTTTTGTGACAGCATATGCTGAGATCGACCCCGTTCGAATATTTGGATAAATACACTAAAATATAGGTCGATGAAAGGAAACACGGGAGCTTTTTTGTTATTTTCAAGTGTTGCCTACATGTGTTATCAACCTTCGGGTGTAAATAAAAAAGTTATATTATATTTCTTACTTATTCCGGCAGCGGTCGTGTCTAATGATTGTTTCATTACGTGGTGTAACGATTAATTATTAGGGAAGGTATGGCTAAATTTTTCTCTTTGTTATAGCATGTGTATATGTAACGTCAAGCAGTGTGGTCGCAAACATTCGTTGCATACCCATGTGGAACAAATTGGCAACGAGGACATAGAAAATTAGTTCGCTTTGAAGTAAAGTTCCTTGTAATGTTTGTTTTACGCTTCTAAATTATGTTCCGATGCCGTAAGCACGTTCGCGACTGTTATCGTCTGCATTCCTGATGACCCAAGTAAAGCAATAACAAGTCTTCCTACCATCAAATAGGCTAGAATGTGTTTTTGGTACTGACCTTTTCCGAAATCTAACCTGAACCCTTACGCGGTTTTGTAGCCATAAATATTAAGAAAGTGAAAGCGTAGATCTTCTGGATTTTTATTAGCGCGCGGGATGTGGGGCACATCTGCCGTGCTGTCGTGACCTAGACGACGCATTCTATTGAATTGAGCGGTTGGTTTGAAACTGAAATAACGCTGGTACCTTAGCCAAATGCAACCAGGATTTGCGCACTCTACCTGATTTGGTAGGTCGAATTGTCGCGTACACGTCAAAAAATGAGTACTGATGCGGACAGCCCTTGTTTCTTCGGGGGTGCTGCATCTCTCGCGGCAGCGCTTTGGCCTCGAAGCGCACTTTAGTAACGGCTTCGTAGCCCGCAGACGCCTTCACACATATCACCGTTTAAAACCGAAGTTCCTTGAAACATTCAGGGAGCATGTCGTGCGCGTTGCGGTGCAGATATTCGATTGAAAATTGACAAAACTAGGTAGCCTTGTTCTAATAAAGTATGGAAGCCATATTTAGCCACTTCCGAAAGACGGTGCAAAGCGGACTAAAATTTTCTTAGTCGCGCGCTATTTAGTCACCGCTTCTAGACCCTAATCACGATTTCTGAATGCAGTCGAATCCTCATTATAACGAAGTAGTACCGGGACAGCAAATTAGTTTGTAATACGCGATATTCGTTGGAAAAGTACAAGTAAGAATCAGTTCTGACAAATAAAAAATCTGGCTCGCAAAAAAAATACTTGTTACAGAAATGCATTTTTTCGGTCTTCGAATCCACTCTAAAGAAGGTAACCCTTATCTTTCCCCCTCTTGCATTTCAACCTCAACGAGCGAGACTATGAGTACGTTAATTACAAAAAAAAAACAATGTTCACTTACACATCAGGCCGTTGTCCTGATTTATTTGATGAAGGATGTCACCTTCGTCTGGTGGCTACTCACATCATTTACAAAGATGAAGTTTCCCCCGGTGTCTACGAGAAAGGACCTTTACACTTCTGCAGTTTCGAATAACGGTTTTTTTTTCAAGTAGATTCTTATATTCCTGCAGGTCAAGTATTTCTTCGTTATATTCGATGTCGCGCACGGCTCTCAGGGTTTCAGTTACGCTATGAAAGAATCGGTGTTATTGAACTAAAGCATGACCAACCAAAGTTTATCTTTGGTTCGTTATAGCCGATAATTCGTAGCATCAGTGTTTGTTATTACAATGTTAACTTTACGAGCAATTCTAGTACGGGCTACTTAAGCGGGTCACTTGTCGTACTTACTCAGTGACTTAGGATAGTTTCCAGCTAGTCACCCGTCAGTCACAAGACGTGAATGCAGCCAATTTTATACAGGGTGTTTCAGGAAACACTTCAGCTAACTTGATAAGGTAGCGCTGCTGGAGCTAAAATGTTTCGCTATAACGCGTTCCACTGCTATTTAGAATATATTTGTCACAATTTGTTAATGTTTTAATTATTTCTGTTAGATGTTTGCTTGTAACGACGACATTATAGGGGATCATGAGTGCATCCGGTATCAAATATTACATTTTCGAAATTCCTATTGCGTGGTGAGCCACAGCGCTCAAGTCCTGAGCTCTACAGGCACGTGCAACGGGCTTGATGTGGTTAAAAGCCATGCTTTGAAGCCACGCCCACACGTTCATGTCACTCAGAGCTGTATACGTCCACGCACGCCGCGCTTTGTCTTCAATCCGAACGGAGGAATGCGGCGTTGTGTTCATCGCCGACTTGAAGCTCCGCTCCCGCAAAAAATGTTAGCTGTCATCACAATAGCCGAGGGAGGCCGCGACCTGCTTCGGTTTGCGTTTGGCGGCGGCGATGCATGCGCAAATAATATCAAAAAAAATAAAAGTTAAAGAGACAGAGAACTTTGTAAATCATGAATCGGGCTATCAGATGCGCTTCGCTGATCAGGTGCCCCTTGCCTCAGTACGGGCAGAAGGTAAACCGCGTGTACCTGTTACGTGTACATCTCTGAGTGAAAGGAGCCGGGGCGTGGCTTTGCTGCGCCTAGCACCAAACGGAGCCCGTCGTACTCACCTGGAGGGCTGAGGTTCCGAACCGCGGTGGCTCTGCATGCAATAGCAATTTCGAAAATAAATGTTCGATGTCGGATGGATTCACGATCCTGTACAAATTCCTCATTGCAACCAAGCACCTTACTACCATAGTTAAAAAGGACATGAACATATACTAGTTAATTTTGCCTCTCAATATCAATTGGAACCAGTTTTCTCGTCCCCGCATTCGGCCTGATCACCCGGTGCAAAATAAGTACTTTTACTTCCCATAGTAGTCAATTTTGTAAAATTACTTTGTCTTCCTTGAAACGCGTTGCATAAACTCGGCTTCAACTCACCATCGGGTCGACAGATTTGTCGCTCACCTCTGCGCGGCGCTCGTAGCGGGCAGAACGAGGCAATTTCGAAACAACGTGTAGGTCCGCTTGTCAAATGCCTGCTAACATGACGGCTGCATGATAAGAAGGACAGTAGTCCCCAGAAAATCGGCGAGAGCAATGCGACGCCGTCTGTGTGCGCAGCTCACTTTAGACCGTGATATCTTAAGACAGTCATTGCTGGTGAGATGTTTGGAGTGGCGCCCCTTGGCTCCTGACGTCAGCTTAGGGCCTCACGCAGCTGTGTTCTGCTACACTCCGCTTGTAAGGGGCAGCTGTGCCTGTGCTAGAATGCGCCCTTTTTGATATTTTGCTGCATTGAAAAGCGTATTTTTAGCGAGGTTCAGTGCTCAGAGCAACTCCAGAAGTGTCCAAATGCGTAGGCTTCACTGAAGTATTTTTGAGGTCTCATTGGGGTTAACAGTTTCTAATGTTACGCACCAAGCATGCGTGTGTGTACGGGTTCGTGTGCATGCGTGCATTCGCGTGATCCTGTATGTACGCGCGTTAGCGTATGCGCATATGTCCGTGTGTGTGTGTGTGTGTGTGTGTGTGTGTGTGTGTGCCTGCGTGCGTGCCTTACTGCGTGTGTGTGCATGTGGTGTGTGTGTACGCGCGCGCGTGGTTGTGTGTGTGTGTGCATGCGTGCGTGCATGTGTGTGTGTGTGCGTGTGTGTGCGTGTGCGTGCGTGCGTGCGTGTGTGTGTGTGCGTGCGTGCGTGTGTGTGTGTGTGTGTGTGTTTGCGTGTGTGTGTGTGTGAGTGTGTTTGGCGGGAACATGTTTTGATGGCGCAGCAGCAGAAATGATGGAAACCGACTATTATTAGCTCCCCTCTGTACTCACTTTTACTCTCCGTACTGATTTTTTAAGGAGAGAAAAGCAGCAATGAATAATAGGTGTGCCATTAGTAAGTCTCTAGCACCTAGGCTTACACCTAGAACTATCAGACCAGAAACCCTGATTGCTTTGTTGGATGAAGCGGTCGTGACGCGGTGCCGCGTATACGCGAATAGCCTTCCAACATGAACCGACACGTTTGGTATCGTGCTCAATTGCTAACGTTTTGCTCAATACACTTTTATTCCGGTTAGAAGCCTGGTAGAAAACCAGCATGCGCATATAAACAAAGCAGGTTATTTGAAATGCAACCTAATTTTTTTCGGCCCATAGTTCACTTCGGCCAACTTTCAGGCAATGACAACATTAATGATGTGATACAATACAATAGACTTGAGTGTTCACCAAGGTTGCAAAAACTGTTTATCATCTTCTTACACGCAATTACCGGGAGTCGTAATACCTCCTTCCAAAGCCGAGAGCCCCCGCAGGCCTGGAATTTGTTTTCGTCTTCCATTTTCGCTTGTTGTCGGTTGTTAGCAGCTGGCTGTTCCCCTTGTTTGAAAGGTCGGTCGATACAGAAGCTGACGGCCAGCTCCGACTCTCCGCGCTCCGCACAGGACCGGCTTCGCAAGGAATGGGGTGACGCCGGCAATGTTTCTTCCGGAGTGGTGTCAAAAACTGTATTTTGAATCATGCCTCGAGCTAGTGTAGGCGATTTTAAGTCTGTTATTGTGAATAAAAGTTGCGCACACGCAAAAGTCTTGTGTGGAGAAGCATTAGAAGCCAACAAAGCGCAAAGAGACAGCAGGGAAAGAGAGCCTAAGTGAAGCAGACTACAAATGCGAGAAAAATCAGCGGGCACCCGTTTAGTCCTCGCTCTAGAAAGCTTCATGCTTCAAAGACAAGAGACTTTTACAGCAAAGCTGTCTCCCTCTATCCCCAACGGTTTTATCTTCGTTGGTAAAATTTTCAAGGGGCAAGAATACACTTGTACACTGCATACTTCTCCCCTTCAGAATTCTTTAGTGAAGATGGCCCAGGATTTTTAGAGAACTGTAAATAGTGGTCGCATTTCAATCCTCGCGTTTCGTTACAGCTTGTGACGTATAGACAGCTATTACGCTGAAGGTATTTTACTTCTGCCACGGATATGTCTTTGTTGCATCTCGAACGCGTCTCGAAGGCATATTGCCACGTTTACTTCGACAGAAGATGAAAATCGAAATGTACCGTGTGATGTACGTGTATCATGCCCAAATAAAAATACTCAACAGAAAAAAATACTCAACGTAGCTGTCTCTTCAGGTTCATTTGTAGACAATTTGAGACGGCGACACCCTCTATTAGCTTGCGCCACGTGTTCTGAGCGAGCGAGTGAGTGAGCTTACGAAATACCCATTTTCACAAACCGTAAAGTTCCTTTCCAGTGCCCCATTGTCTACACCACCCATTTTCATATCGCGGTGAATGTCAGCGAGGAATATAACTTTTGTTTAACTCGCGTACCATGACTCAGTCATGGTGGCGGCTCGTTATAACAACCGTCAAAAGTACAGCAAAAATAGCAAAGCACAAAGGGAACAAGGACCCGGTCCTTTCCTCCTTCGTACTTTGCCATTTTTTCTGTGCTTGACTGTGTTTTAAAGGAGAGCCAACTAACTCGTACCGATACAATGTCGCGATAAAATGTCGGTCCAGGCGGGAATTCGCACTTCCCGCCACTACGCCCGAAGTAGTGAGAGTGAGTGAGTGGGTGAGTGAATGAGTGAGTGTGAGTGAGTCGTTGGCAACCTGGCGGACCTCGGCTTCTGAGGGGTTCCGGGAATTTTTCCGTGCGAGTGGCATCTGGGTGAGAGTACCTCGGTGAGGCCACTTTTAAGAGGCAGAACATTTGGTTTAAAATATGGCAGACGATTACAAAACTACCGCATGCGAAATTTGTCTGCAAATCGAACAGCAGTCTTCTCGGTCGGAGCACATAGCTGCTTGTCTCAGGAAGTAACTGCATGACCAGCAAATGCACGGCTGTATGCACTACTCTGCCGTTTTTGCAGCCGCCCCTTTCCATAGGGGCGATTTCCCGTGCAAGCCGGGTAAACTTCCCAAGTGTTGTAGTCCTACACAAGGGCCGAGCACCAGGCCGGGGAGCCACTTGTACCTATTTTACCGGTAGGTGCGCGGCGCCACCAAGGAACACGAATTCACATGGTGCCTTCTACTGCCACGATGGACTCAACTCGCAACCGCCTGTGGCAGGACATGTCGCCAGACGTTTTCACCCCCGGCAATAATTTACGAATAAAATAGTATGCATAAAATTTCTGGAAGCATACAGCCTTATAGACCACGAGTTTGTTGAGAACGCCCACACAACATGGTTTTACGACATGCTTTTTTAATGGCACTCGAAGAGAGCCAGTGTTTGAAACAAAGGTACGTTTTCTACACAGGACTAACGAATCCCTGCACTACTTCAAAAGAATCACGTCCGGAAAAAAATCACTGATTGTATATTGGTTGATTTTACTTCGGTTGATTTGTTATCTGTACCTATGTGAGTGTCCTGAGCGTGTATATAAAATAGCAATGTATTAGCTTGGACAAGCTATGTTGATCTGTTTTTTTCCCGCAGTGATGTTGTGCCATGTAATTCTGATTCAAGCTAAAGACCAAATTTTCAAGTGGTTGATCCTGCTTCACGTTATAAGTGTGGAAAGAGTTCAGAATTTTTATTTGGTCTTCTCGAAAGTGCCATAGTGAGACTTCTTCCTCGCTTATCAGGGTTACGACAGCATTTCGTATCCGCTCTTGGTTATTTTGCCTAATCGCCACACCCTAAGTAGCAATAAGCAGTAGTAACGTGTGCTGCAGTATCACATTCATACGTATGCGGTAAGCAAGGCGAAGGTGGCTTTCTGTAGATCACCAACTATAAAATACTTCGCTTAAGGTGACGCAGCGAATCTTGAACAAGCTTCTGGGAAGAGTGAACGAGGGCCAAACCCACCTACATACATAAAGACCAGAGGGGGGCAGGAGCTGAAGAGCTGAAAGTTGAGAGTGGTTACACTGCGCACACAGAAGACCTTACTG
>CM023452.1:30096428-30196428 GCA_013339765.2 Haemaphysalis longicornis | reverse complement strand
TTTTCTTCGACTTAACACCGCCGCTGTAGTTTTAATACTCCGTGGGGGAGTATCAGGATACGATAAATAGCACAAATCGTGGAAGATATTGGCTCGGGTAGGGAGAGGGGCAAGAACCTAGGTAGGATAGTGGAGGGTGTAAACGATCCCTGCATTTTTCTTTAGTCCGCCGTCTTGTAGATTCTTAGACGATGAAACTGTCCACACTTAAGACGACGTTATCGTCTCAATGTTCACACTTCGTGCCAAGCATTTTCGTATTTCACGTGTTATCTCTCCGTACCCACAAAAAGCTCGTCTTCAACAACAGTCTCAAAGAGATGTTGCATTGGAAACGTTAAATTCTAGTACTCAAAAGGAGGGGGCACTCTGAATAATCGTTTAGTTCGTGATCGTCTTGTCCAAATTGTTGGACCGCAGGTTAGTTGAACCCGATGTTTTTCGAAGTATCCTGGGTTAAGATGGCTTCCAGACGTCACATGCACGGCAGATAAACGTCTCCGGCGGCGTCGCTCGGGTGAATGGTGTAAGAGCTTCGGTGGCCGGGTTGATATCCTTTTACAGTCCAGCCCATAACTGTCTCCACGGCTATGAGACGAGGTAGTGCTTGAAACGTGAACCTGGCGCTATATCCTCATATGTACCCGAAACCGATTAACACGTTGACATGGTTCTCTCGTAATGTGAACGCAATTCGGGCATCAGCATCATCCCCAGCAGCAGCATCCTATCTACACCCACTGCAGAGCAAACACCTCTTCCATAATTCTTTATTTATTTTTGTCCTGTGCTAACTGCAACCAATTTATTCCTGCAAACTTCTTGATCTCATCTGCCCATCTAACTTTCTTCCGCCATCTGCCACGCTTGCCCTCTCTAGGGATCCACTTTGTTACCAACCATTATCTTGCCTTCGCATTACATGCCCTGCCCACTTCTGTTTCCTTATTCTTAATTTGTACTAATATGTCCTTAACACGCGTTTGTTCCCTGACGCACTCCGCACTCTTCTTGTCCCTCAGTGCTACAACTATCATCTTCCGTTCCATTCCTCCCTAAGTCGTCCTCAGTTTAAGTTAAACTCTCTTAGTGAGCCTCCAAGTTTTTGCCCCATAGGTGAGTACCGGTAAGATTCAGCTGGGATACACTGTCTTCTTCAGCGACAATGGTAGGCTGCCATTTATTATCAGCATCAACTTGACCCTTATGACCTTTATCAACCATTGCAGGATTGATTGATGTTGATTGATTGTAGGGTTTAACGCGCCGACGCAACGCAGGCGATGAGGCGCGCCGTAGTGGAGGGCTCCGGATTAATTTAGACCACCTGGGGATCTTTAACGTGCGCCGAAATCTCGTACACACGGGCGTTTTTGCTTTTCGCCTCCATCAGAAAAGCGGCCGCCGCGGCCGGGAATCGAACCCGCGACCTCGTGCTCAGCAGCACAACGCCTTAGCCACTGAGCCACCGACGCGGGTTCATTGCAGGATTGATTTCCGCGTTTTCGTGTGGGCTTGCGATGGCGCATATGTGCGGAACCTCGAGAGCCCCAAGTTCGTCGTGCTGATCATTGTTCTGTCTCTTAAATATGAAGGAGGCTCTTTTGCACGTAATAGCTGGAGATGTCCTCTGGCGACTGCTTCCGAACGTACAAAGGCTCAGATAGTGCCCCACTATCTTAGCGCGGCACACGTCACGTCGAATGAAAGTTGTCTGATTTATTTTCCAGCAAAAGGCGAAGAAGCATTATGCAGCTCTTTCCTACCCCCATGTGTGGCCTGTCTGCAGGACAAGTGGCACGGTTCCTGCACCGCTGGTCGATGGGGATGTAACCCCGTCGGCTGTATCTACTTTTCCGACCTTTGCTGCGATGTAGATGAAAGGCTCGTCTAGCAGTCGCGAAACCTCCTTCAGAGAGCTGGATGTCACACAGAGACGTGACGTGGCGACGTGAACAGTGGCTGCAGAAAAGACGTTTGGCTGGTTCGCAGTGTCGTGCAATGTGGCTATACTTTCCACACCCAAAACAGCACATGTTTGTCTGCAGATATTTTCGAGTGTACTCTGGCGATACGGCTGCTGTTCAGTGGGGTAGGACATGGTCCGCAGCGCTGCAAATATGACACCTGTACCACGTCTAAGGAGGAGACGGCGCACCGAGGGTTATCAACGCTGGAGAATCGATGCGATGAGGCGACAACTGGGATCCATTTTGCACGCGGCACCTTCACGGCACAGGAAATTCTTACGGGCTATCCTCCCGAATTTCTACCTGAAGGCGAGAGACTTCAGGATTGCTTTCGTTTCCTGTGACCTGGCCTTAGGAGACGCAAAGACCACAGACCCATACTACTACGAATCCTCAAGATTTTGCCAGTACAGGAGGACAAGATCCTTCCGCAAGGTTGGTATAGGACGCCATGGAGCACGAACAAGTACTGCTCAGGGGAGATCCTCAAGACCAACAACTTGTTTAAGCAAAACCTCACCTTGTCGTAGAGGACCCCCAATTTCTTGACGTCAGCGAAGCTGTGCACGGGCTCAAGGGCGAGCAATTTGTCCAGCTGGTCGTAAATGTGAAGGTCTTTATGTCTGAATAGATTAGTGATGACTCCGACGGCGAAGTCACAGTTATTATCAGCTAGTCTGATGCAGTAAGTCGCGTCCTTGACCGGACTGCAGATGTACGATAGAAAGAACTTAAATTTCTCGAAGGGTGGCAAGGTTGGGTTCACCTGAGCGCTCGCAACTTACACGTCCCAGAAGCGTTGCCAGTTGCGCCGGTCACCCGAGAACATCGGTTTTTGTACCTTCGAAAGTACGCGAATCGGGTTGCCTGCATTGCGTGAGAGAAGGCCGATGGAGCCTGCAAAAATGGGTTCCCGGAAGGCTTACCAGACTC
Source organism: Haemaphysalis longicornis (assembly GCA_013339765.2). Classification (NCBI taxonomy): domain Eukaryota; kingdom Metazoa; phylum Arthropoda; class Arachnida; order Ixodida; family Ixodidae; genus Haemaphysalis; species Haemaphysalis longicornis. The sequence continues at coordinate 30,193,525 of CM023452.1, read as the reverse complement.
CGATACGAAAGCGCCGGCAGTAGCAGCGCGGCTACTCATGGGGCACGTGCACGTAAGAAGGGCGCAAATGCGCTCGCCATAGTGTGTGGTGGCCACGGAGACGGCGTCAAATTCATTGTCTGTGAGCCCCGCCTGAATCTGGCTGTCGAGCTCACGCAAGACTTGCTGCTTGTTGAGGAGAATGTCTAGGTGCGTGTGCAATGGAAGAGTCGATGCGGCCGGGTTCTGCAACAGACCGTCGAGTGCCGTCATCTGTTACCTGACGGCCGAGCGCAGGACAACCCGTGGCGACAAAGCTAATACACGGCGCGAGTCAGCGTAACCAGATGGCTGGAAGTTTGCGCAGCAGAACTTGACGATAGTTGACGATCCCTGTGGTAGGTGCGATGACGAAAGCCTTGCCTGCTGCATTCGCTGCAGGGAAGCGCTGCACTCCCCACGCTCGCACTTTTGGTCTTGGAGTGACGAAGGATCATTTGTCCTGCTTATATCGTTGGGTATGAAAGTGGCATCTGATTTCTTCGGACACCCATATATACTGCACTTTTGGCGAACGCACGTGTTGCCTTCGAACATTTGTAGCCTGTTACAGTCCCATTTACAGCACAGGGTGGTTCACTAGAATAGTAATGCTGGGTAGTGCGGGCGCAACCCGTGAGAGGCAGCCCTCAAGGCCCGCCGGTCAGCCCCCTACTTCGGGATATTGTGATACACCACGTTCTGTACCTCCCTGTATCGCCGTATGTGCACCAGCAAGCTCACGCTGACGACACGGTCGTTGTAGTCAAGGGTAAGACGCGCCGAGCGATCGCGCATCTTCCCAATGAGACCCTTGAGCGAGTATCAAAATGGAGACGGACGGCTGAGTTGCAACTCAACTCCACCAAATGTACTCATTCATGGATTCTAGGGGAGATCGTGGAGCGCCGCCGAATCCGACAATCACGCTGAGCACCACAACATCGCAGTAGTACACAGAAATAAAGCTACGGGCAGTCGTACAGTTGAATCAGGATAAACGAAGTTAACAAGAATTCATTATTTTTCGTTACCTGCATTTTTTCGTTACGTGCAGGTTTAGGGGTAATGTTGCCGGGAAGAAAGCAGAAACAAAACCAATGTGCTATACATTAGGGATGGTGAATTCGCCTTTCAAGAATTAATTTCATAGTGTAAAAATGCGTGTTTTCCGCCTGCTGATTTCCCATGACCTTGGTCACCACACGGCCTTCCCAAAGAGGCAAGGTCACTTAAGCTTGTATTTACAAACGTATCACTTCTACTTTTGACGCTTTTAGGAAACTTAACGCGTTCCGATGACCGAACGTATGCACAAAGCACGCCTTTTCGCGAACTTGATGTCCTTTTCGCACCCAAAATTGCTTAGAGCGTGCTAGCTGCGACACTGTACCCGGCGGCGACGTTCTTCTTTCTCGGCCGTGGAGACAGCATTTAAAACTGCGAGCTTGTCTACAAAACTTTTCGTTTTCTGGCAGCAGAAGTCATCACCTCCGATCCGACATGACAGATAGCAGTGGATGCGGGCGACTACACGGCCACATGCCGGCATTGCACAAAACATACACCGCACCCATATATGGAAACGCACGATCTAGGTGTGGGCGAAAGTCGCTAAATTAGGTCGCTACATCTGTCACAACCCCGGGCGTTAGCGGCTCAATTAAATGCTTCTTCCCGTCCAGCTGACTTTTCAGGAAAAGGGCAAAATAAAGAATGGCTCACCAGCGCAGCCAGTTCTTTACATCAAGGTTTTCCTTCGCAGCGCCTTCATTACATACAGATCACAAAAATTTGGGTTACAATTTGGCTCGCAATGGGGAATAGAAAAATTTCGCTAAACAATAGAATTCGTTACATGGCGGTTTGTTACATCCAGGTTTAGCTGTATTCTATAGGAACTTGCCATTAGTTGCCCACGCGAATAACCTTCATGGCAGAAATGAAACGTTCCAATCGTTTTCCGACCGAAACCGCCAGCGGCTCCTTAACCACCGCCCCACCACACTAGCGGTCATCACATATTTAGCACCGGCATGGTAGGGTTCTCGGCAGCATCATTCGCTTAAGGCGAGGATTCACTCCTTGATGCGCTCTCTGCTTTTTGTAGCGATCGGCGCTCACACGACCACCCGTACTGCAGCGCTGAAGGTGTTAACCAAATCACGTTTGTTCTTACTTTTTTGGGATGGACAAAAACACGCGCTTTCAATTTGTTTCACCTTAAACGGCATGTTTATTTGCACAGTACACGTGTTTCTGTCACGGAGGTGGCCCACCCTCGAGACTGGACGCGGTGCCATTCTGCTCTTCTTTTGAGAATTCCACACAACAGAATTGACTCCAAAATGGCTTCATGACTCTAAAATTCCGGCGTTAGAGGCGTACACGAACGGTTCCTTCACCATGAAATCTGCTGGTGCTCCATTCATGGTGTTTAGTGCTCCGGACATTTTAGTAATGGCCCAACGCTTCCAGATTATCCCTCCCACAAAATCCTATGATGCGGAAGCAACTGCTCTTCATCGTCTATTCCTTAAATTCCAAAATAATACGCCCTCACGCACTGTTTTAAATTATACCAACCGTTTCTTCCTATGTCTTTCTTTCGAAAACCCCGTGAACATCTCGGACACTATTCACCAAATTCAGAAGAGCAATAAATCATTGGTTTCCTGTGTTATCGTCCTTCCGTTTCACGTTGGGGAAATGAGCTTCTCGACTCTATTGCCTAAGCTGCGCCGACCATGAGCGAAGAGGTGGGAGCGCGTGCTTCAAAGCACATCGTAAGGGAGAGGCTCTTGAGGCTTCGTTGTATGCTGGCGAACTCTCAAATAAGTCGAAGATATCCCCAGTACATTTCTTTTCTACTTTCTCTTTCTATAAAGCACTCACTTCCTCATTCTTGAGGGCTGGTCGGTTGAGTGGCAGCAGCGATAGAACACCGACAACGCTGACAAGGAGTTGTTTGGGTGGGTTTCTAGCGTGCTCGCTATACCGCGCTGCTTTCCTCCACCCAGGCGACTCGCCCACGTGCTTATCTGACAAGGCCGTTTACCGCAACTACGTTTACAGGTTCCACTCGCGCTCTGACAGTAGGTGTTTTTGTGGACAGCTTGCCTCTTCAGTGAGCCACTACCTCCAGGATTGAACTAAGACAGCCCCGACTATAACCCCACCTAAATGGGCTCCCAAGCGATGTGTGTTGCTTAGGAGTATAGTGCGTGTTTTTGTGATTGTTGATCCTCATTTGCAGCATAGTGAGGGGGCTGTGGGTGGTTGCTACTTGTGATGAAGTTGACCACTTGTGCTCATCCTCAGATCTTCGTGGCTGTACTGTTTTTGAGTGTGTGCTTCTCTGTAGCCGACTGTGCAGTACAGGCAGACTGCAGCAAGTTTTGGGCCTATTCAGGGTGCAGCGTTGGCCACGTCTTCTGCTCTTTTTATGTTATGTCGAGTAGTCGCCTCCGAAGGACGCCCAATAGTCCCCTCCCATTTTCCCTTCAAAGCGAATCGGCTGACGTAACACCTTCGCCTCCATTCACCGAAGTCAAACTGCGGCAAACGGAGATTCCTGATTTGAGGCATTAGAACTGCATGCCTCTTGAAGGCACCCCCTGGAAATTAGCAAAATGCGAGCGAACGAACGAGAACGGCAGTCGGCGGGCGGAATTCAGCAGAGGCACCAAGTTTATACGCGCCCTCGCCTTTGAGCGAGCCATGTAAAGGCCTTTGTACCCTTGTACGTAATGGCCCATATTGCCGGGCCTGCACTAGCTACGGACTGACTAAACTGAGTAGCCCCTACTACTTAATCACGACTTACGCACCTCAGCGCCCACTATTCATTGACTGACCGAAACCACATTTACGTCAAGACCCAAGTGTATTGACCATGTGGTCTAGCGCTAGTAGCGACTGTGGCGTATTCAGGAAACGCTGCGCATGCGCTAAGAAGATGTTCCTCTAGCAATGGTACAGCGGCTCAATGTATGCTTCACCATTAAACTTCTCTCGTTTCGGTTGGTGTTGTCTGATGATGTATTCTCGGCTCTCGGGGCGACGAAAACATGTATTTTTATTTTCCCTCCCTCCGGCGTTTTGACCAATGGCGCTGTGGCTGAGGGTGGAAAAATATAACAAAAAGCACAGGGCGAAACCCTATTCCTGGCTCCCCCTCCCACTTCTGCCTTCAGCTTACACGACCTAACCAACCTAACCTTGATTCTGTGAACTGAGTCTCGTTTTTTATTGTTTTTGCAATCGAAGACAGTTCATGTTAGACTGCAGGAAACGCAATGCTCGGCCTGCGAATGCAGGAGAAGAAGCGGAGTGGGGCCGACCATTAGAGTCGTGAGGCTATCGTCCTAGCGGAGAAAGTTTTTCTACGCATTCGTTTAGCAACCGCATTGCCACTTCTATTGCGGTGTTACGGGTTACCATGTTCCTTCCGATCAGCTTTTTGCTGTCAGCTGGAACTACAGATTTTTATTTTCCCCCCAAAATCCCCCCCATCAATTTAATCCAAACGCCAACGAATTTAATCCAAATGCCAGCGAATTTAATCCTAGTGCCAACCAATTTAATCCAGCTGTCATAAGGTTGTTCAGGGGTGTTTTGTGTGGAATTAGGCGCAGCTTTTCGGGTTTTGATGCGCGTGGTGTGATGAAAACGTTGTGTCCTTGAAGTCTTATGTGCAAAATATCATATGCGCGCAGCTTAATGGACGCTTACTAACACCCACAGAACAGGATAGCGGTCTGGTTTGATCTGTTGGTGGCGTGTGGTGATCATCTGCGAAATCGTCAGAAGTATCGTCTGCTCGCATATTGGTACCATAGCATATTTGCCAGCGCATGTTTACGCGAGCAGACGACACTTCTGTCGCCACCAGGTGCTATTTCTGACGATCTCGCAGCGATATTATAATTCGGAAATATTCCTTAACGATGCAGAAAAGCATTGAATTGTTTAAAATCAAATGGAAAGGGCATTTACGTAATGTGTCTTTATCAAAGGAGCTTCTGAAGGCATTCTAACGCCAAGATCAGACGATACTTCTGAGATGTGTTATCGACGGCGCTGTTGCAGACGATTAGCTCGCAGCAACGGTCTGCGCGTGTAATAAATGTATATTGAGCTGTTCGCATAAGATATTTTGCACATAAGACTCAAGGAACACCACCTTTTGATCACACCACGCGCATCAAAACCCGGAAAGCTGCGCCTAATTCCACACAAAACACCCCTGAACAACCTTCTGACAGCTGGATTAAATTGGTTGGCACTAGGATTAAATTCGCTGGCAGCTGGATTAAATTCGATGGATTTGGATTAAATTAGATGGCACTTGGGTAAATTGGCTGGCGCTTAGAATAAATTGTATGGATATTGGAAATAATTGAGCGGGGAAATCTGTAGTTGTTTGGAGGTAAGGGTCGTTTTTGCAAACATGTGGAAACAAGCGTCAGCCGACAAGGATTTCATTGCTGAAGAAGGAAGATTACCCTTTGGCAATTGTTTGGATGTAGTATTGTGTCGGTGCAGCAGGTTGTTGTGTAAACATGTTTTTTGTGACAGCATATGCTGAGATCGACCCCGTTCGAATATTTGGATAAATACACTAAAATATAGGTCGATGAAAGGAAACACGGGAGCTTTTTTGTTATTTTCAAGTGTTGCCTACATGTGTTATCAACCTTCGGGTGTAAATAAAAGTTATATTATATTTCTTACTTATTCCGGCAGCGGTCGTGTCTAATGATTGTTTCATTACGTGGTGTAACGATTAATTATTAGGGAAGGTATGGCTAAATTTTTCTCTTTGTTATAGCAATGTGTATATGTAACGTCAAGCAGTGTGGTCGCAAACATTCGTTGCATACCCATGTGGAACAAATTGGCAACGAGGACATAGAAAATTAGTTCGCTTTGAAGTAAAGTTCCTTGTAATGTTTGTTTTACGCTTCTAAATTATGTTCCGATGCCGTAAGCACGTTCGCGACTGTTATCGTCTGCATTCCTGATGACCCAAGTAAAGCAATAACAAGTCTTCCTACCATCAAATAGGCTAGAATGTGTTTTTGGTACTGACCTTTTCCGAAATCTAACCTGAACCCTTACGCGGTTTTGTAGCCATAAATATTAAGAAAGTGAAAGCGTAGATCTTCTGGATTTTTATTAGCGCGCGGGATGTGGGGCACATCTGCCGTGCTGTCGTGACCTAGACGACGCATTCTATTGAATTGAGCGGTTGGTTTGAAACTGAAATAACGCTGGTACCTTAGCCAAATGCAACCAGGATTTGCGCACTCTACCTGATTTGGTAGGTCGAATTGTCGCGTACACGTCAAAAAATGAGTACTGATGCGGACAGCCCTTGTTTCTTCGGGGGTGCTGCATCTCTCGCGGCAGCGCTTTGGCCTCGAAGCGCACTTTAGTAACGGCTTCGTAGCCCGCAGACGCCTTCACACATATCACCGTTTAAAACCGAAGTTCCTTGAAACATTCAGGGAGCATGTCGTGCGCGTTGCGGTGCAGATATTCGATTGAAAATTGACAAAACTAGGTAGCCTTGTTCTAATAAAGTATGGAAGCCATATTTAGCCACTTCCGAAAGACGGTGCAAAGCGGACTAAAATTTTCTTAGTCGCGCGCTATTTAGTCACCGCTTCTAGACCCTAATCACGATTTCTGAATGCAGTCAATCCTCATTATAACGAAGTAGTACCGGGACAGCAAATTAGTTTGTAATACGCGATATTCGTTGGAAAAGTACAAGTAAGAATCAGTTCTGACAAATAAAAAATCTGGCTCGCAAAAAAATACTTGTTAGAGAAATGCATTTTTTCGGTCTTCGAATCCACTGTAAAGAAGGTAACCCTTATCTTTCCCCCTCTTGCATTTCAACCTCAACGAGCGAGACTATGAGTACGTTAATTACAAAAAAAAAACAATGTTCACTTACACATCAGGCCGTTGTCCTGATTTATTTGATGAAGGATGTCACCTTCGTCTGGTGGCTACTCACATCATATACAAACATGAAGTTTCCCCCGGTGTCTACGAGAAAGGACCTTTACACTTCTGCAGTTTCGAATAACGGTGTTTTTTTTCAAGTAGATTCTTATATTCCTGCAGGTCAAGTATTTGCTCGTTATATTCGATGTCGCGCACGGCTCTCAGGGTTTCAGTTACGCTATGAAAGAATCGGTGTTATTGAACTAAAGCATGACCAACCAAAGTTTATCTTTGGTTCGTTATAGCCGATAATTCGTACATCAGTGTTTGTTATTACAATGTTAACTTTACGAGCAATTCTAGTACGGGCTACTTAAGCGGGTCACTTGTCGTACTTACTCAGTGACTTAGGATAGTTTCCAGCTAGTCACCCGTCAGTCACAAGACGTGAATGCAGCCAATTTTATACAGGGTGTTTCAGGAAACACTTCAGCTAACTTGATAAGGTAGCGCTGCTGGAGCTAAAATGTTTCGCTATAACGCGTTCCACTGCTATTTAGAATATATTTGTCACAATTTGTTAATGTTTTAATTATTTCTGTTAGATGTTTGCTTGTAACGACGACATTATAGGGGATCATGAGTGCATCCGGTATCAAATATTACATTTTCGAAATTCCTATTGCGTGGTGAGCCACAGCGCTCAAGTCCTGAGCTCTACAGGCACGTGCAACGGGCTTGATGTGGTTAAAAGCCATGCTTTGAAGCCACGCCCACACGTTCATGTCACTCAGAGCTGTATACGTCCTACGCACGCCGCGCTTTGTCTTCAATCCGAACGGAGGAATGCGGCGTTGTGTTCATCGCCGACTTGAAGCTCCGCTCCAGCAAAAAATGTTAGCTGCCATCACAATAGCCGAGGGAGGCCGCGACCTGCTTCGGTTTGCGTTTGGCGGCGGCGATGCATGCGCAAATAATATCAAAAAAAATAAAAGTTAAAGAGACAGAGAACTTTGTAAATCATGAATCGGGCTATCAGATGCGCTTCGCTGATCAGGTGCCCCTTGCCTCAGTACGGGCAGAAGGTAAACCGCGTGTACCTGTTACGTGTACATCTCTGAGTGAAAGGAGCCGGGGCGTGGCTTTGCTGCGCCTAGCACCAAACGGAGCCCGTCGTACTCACCTGGAGGGCTGAGGTTCCGAACCGCGGTGGCTCTGCATGCAGTAGCAATTTTGAAAATAAATGTTCGATGTCGGATGGATTCACGATCCTGTACAAATTCCTCATTGCAACCAAGCACCTTACTACCATAATTAAAAAGGACATGAACATATACTAGTTAATTTTGCCTCTCAATATCAATTGGAACCAGTTTTCTCGTCCCCGCATTCGGCCTGATCACCCGGTGCAAAATAAGTACTTTTACTTCCCATAGTAGTCAATTTTGTAAAATTACTTTGTCTTCCTTGAAACGCGTTGCATAAACTCGGCTTCAACTCACCATCGGGTCGACAGATTTGTCGCTCACCTCTGCGCGGCGCTCGTAGCGGGCAGAACGAGGCAATTTCGAAACAACGTGTAGGTCCGCTTGTCAAATGCCTGCTAACATGACGGCTGCATGATAAGAAGGACAGTAGTCCCCAGAAAATCGGCGAGAGCAATGCGAAGGCGTCTGTGTGCACAGATCATTTTTGACCGTGATATCTTAAGACAGTCATTGCTGGTGAGATGTTTGAGTGGCGCCCCTTGGCTCCTGACGTCAGCTTAGGGCCTCACGCAGCTGTGTTCTGCTACACTCCGCTTGTAAGGGGCAGCTGTGCCTGTGCTAGAATGCGCCCTTTTTGATATTTTGCTGCATTGAAAAGCGTATTTTTAGCGAGGTTCAGTGCTCAGAGCAACTCCAGAAGTGTCCAAATGCGTAGGCTTCACTGAAGTATTTTTGAGGTCTCATTGGGGTTAACAGTTTCTAATGTTACGCACCATGCATGCGTGTGTGTACGGGTTCGTGTGCATGCGTGCATTCGCGGGATCTTGTATGTACGCGCGTACGCGTATGCGCATATGTCCGTGTGTGTGTGTGTGTGTGTGTGTGTGCCTGCGTGCGTGCCTTACTGCGTGTGTGTGCATGTGGTGTGTGTGTACGCGCGCGCGTGGTTGTGTGTGTGTGTGGATGCGTGCGTGCATGTGTGCGTGTGTGCGTGTGTGTGTGCGTGTGTGTGCGTGTGTGTGTGTGTGTGTAGTGTGTTATGGCGGGAACATGTTTTGATGGCGCAGCAGCAGAAATGATGGAAACCGACTATTATTAGCTCCCCTCTGTACTCACTTTACACTCCGTACTGATTTTTTAAGTAGAGAGAAGCAGTAATGAATAATAGGTTTGCCATTAGTAAGTCTCTAGCACCTAGGCTTACACCTAGAACTATCAGACCAGAAACCCTGATTGCTTTGTGGATGAAGCGGTCGTGACGCGGTGCCGCGTATACGCGAATAGCCTTCCAACATGAACCGACCACGTTTGGTATCGTGCTCAATTGCTAACGTTTTGCTCAATACACATTTATTCCGGTTAGAAGCCTGGTAGAAAACCAGCATGCGCATATAAACAAAGCAGGTTATTTGAAATGCAACCTAATTTTTTTCGGCCCATAGTTCACTTCGGCCAACTTTCAGGCAATGACAACATTAATGATGTGATACAATACAATAGACTTGAGTGTTCACCAAGGTTGCAAAAACTGTTTATCATCTTCTTACACGCAATTACCGGGAGTCATAATACCTCCTTCCAAAGCCGAGAGCCCCGCAGGCCTGGAATTTGTTTTCGTCTTCCATTTTCGCTGTTGTCGGTTGTTAGCAGCTGGCTGTTCCCCTTGTTTGAAAGGTCGGTCGATACAGAAGCTGACGGCAGCTCCGACTCTCCGCGCTCCGCATAGGACCGGCTTCGCAAGGAATGTGGTGACGCCGGCAATGTTTCTTCCGGAGTGGTGTCACAAACTGTATTTTGAATCATGCCTCGAGCTAGTGTAGGCGATTTTAAGTCTGTTATTGTGAATAAAAGTTGCGCACACGCAAAATCTTGTGTGGAGAAGCATTAGAAGCCAACAAAGCGCAAAGAGACAGCAGGGAAAGAGAGCCTAAGTGAAGCAGACTACAAATGCGAGAAAAATCACCGGGCACCCGTTTAGTCCTCGCGCTAGAAAGCTTCATGCTTCAAAGACAAGAGACTTTTACAGCAAAGCTGTCTCCCTCTATCCCCAACGGTTTTATCTTCGTTGGTAAAATTTTCAAGGTGCAAAGAATACACTTGTGCACTGCCTACTACTCCCCTTCCCAGGTTTCCTTTAGTGAAGATGGCCCAGGATTTTTAGAGAAGTGTAAATAGTGGTCGCATTTCAATCCTCGCGTTTCGTTACAGCTTGTGACGTATAGACAGCTATTACGCTGAAGTTATTTTACTTCTGCCACGGATATGTCTTTGTTGCATCTCGAACCGTCTCGAACGCCTATTGCCCCGTGCAATTCGACAGGTGATGAAAATTGAAATGTACCGTGTGAAGCACGTGTATCATGCCCACATAAAAATACTCAACAGAAAAAAATACTCAACGTAGCTGTCTCTTCAGGTTCATTTGTAGACAAGTTGAGACGGCGACACCCTCTATTAGCTTGCGCCACGTGTTCTGAGCGAGCGAGTGAGTGAGCTTACGAAATACCCATTTTCACAAACCGTAAAGTTCCTTTCCAGTCCCCCATTGTCTACACCACCCATTTTCATATCGCGGTGAATGTCAGCGAGGAATATAACTTTTGTTTAACTCGCGTACCATGACTCAGTCATGGTGGCGGCTCGTTATAACAACCGTCAAAAGTACAGCAAAAATAGCAAAGCACAAAGGGAACAAGGACCCGGTCCTTTCCTCCTTCGTACTTTGCCATTTTTTCTGTGCTTGACTGTGTTTTAAAGGAGAGCCAACTAACTCGTACCGATACAATGTCGCGATAAAATGTCGGTCCAGGCGGGAATTCGCACTTCCCGCCACTACGCCCGAAGTTGTGAGAGTGAGTGAGTGGGTGAGTGAATGAGTGAGTGAGTGAGTGAGTCGTTGGTAACCTGGCGGACCTCGGCTTCTGAGGGGTTCCGGGAATTTTTCCGTGCGAGTGGCATCTGGGTGAGAGTACCTCGGTGAGGCCACTTTTAAGAGGCAGAACATTTGGTTTAAAATATGGCAGACGATTACAAAACTACCGCATGCGAAATTTGTCTGCAAATCGAACAGCAGTCTTCTCGGTCGGAGCACATAGCTGCTTGTCTCAGGAAGTAACTTCATGACCAGCAAATGCACGGCTGTATGCACTACTCTGCCGTTTTTGCAGCCGCCCCGTTCCATAGGGGCGATTTCCCGTGCAAGCCGGGTAAACTTCCCAAGTGTTGTAGTCCTACACAAGGGCCGAGCACCAGGCCGGGGAGCCACTTGTACCTATTTTACCGGTAGGTGCGCGGCGCCACCAAGGAACACGAATTCACATGGTGCCTTCTACTGCCACGATGGACGCTCAACTCGCAACCGCCTGTGGCAGGACATGTCGCCAGACGTTTTCACCCCCGGCAATAATTTACGAATAAAATAGTATGCATAAAATTTCTGGAAGCATACAGCCTTATAGACCACGAGTTTGTTGAGAACGCCCACACAACATGGTTTTACCACATGCTTTTTTAATGGCACTCGAAGAGAGCCAGTGTTTGAAACAAAGGTACGTTTTCTACACAGGACTAACGAATCCCTGCACTACTTCAAAAGAATCACGTCCGGAAAAAAATCACTGATTGTATATTGGTTGATTTTACTTCGGTTGATTTGTTATCTGTACCTATGTGAGTGTCCTGAGCGTGTATATAAAATAGCAATGTATTAGCTTGGACAAGCTATGTTGATCTGTTTTTTTCCCGCAGTGATGTTGTGCCATGTAATTCTGATTCAAGCTAAAGACCAAATTTTCAAGTGGTTGATCCTGCTTCACGTTATAAGTGTGGAAAGTGTTCAGAATTTTTATTTGGTCTTCTCGAAAGTGCCATAGTGAGACTTCTTCCTCGCTTATCAGGGTTACGACAGCATTTCGTATCCGCTCTTGGTTATTTTGCCTAATCGCCACACCCTAAGTAGCAATAAGCAGTAGTAACGTGTGCTGCAGTATCACATTCATACGTATGCGGTAAGCAAGGCGAAGGTGGCTTTCTGTAGATCACCAACTATAAAATACTTCGCTTAAGGTGACGCAGCGAATCTTGAACAAGCTTCTGGGAAGAGTGAACGAGGGCCAAACCCACCTACATACATAAAGACCAGAGGGGGGCAGGAGCTGAAGAGCTGAAAGTTGAGAGTGGTTACACTGCGCAACACAGACCTTACTGCAAAGTGCAAATAATTACTCTCACACTGCTCAAAGAAGACCTTACTGAAACATGCAAATAGCTTCTTGTTTAACAATGTCCGCATACCTGTATTCCTTCTTTCAGGCTAGGCGGAAATAAAAAAAAAACAGAAAGCATGCTACGTTGGGCTGCCTTGGGAAAACCAACGACGATATGTTTCGGTGAGTCTTTAAAACTGCCTCCATTTTTAAAACCGCCTCCACGGGTCCCTGTGCTACGACCGATGGCCCATTTGAGCACGGTACAATACGTCGTCTTTTGATCACAGAGGGTTCAGCATATTTGAATTCAAATTGGGTTGATACAAGCGCTATGGTGCCTGCATTCAATTGTAATCGTGTGCATTGTAGACGTTTCTTGTCCTGGTTTCACGCTCCCGAAAATACTTTTTGCCTTTCCTGTGCACCAAATTTGCGCAGTAAAATGTGCAATAAATCTCTACATTTTATGAACGCACTCAATCCGCCGCGCAGTAGTTTCGATTACTTTTTGGCAGGGTTATTCCTCACGGGAGAACTAGGGGGCGACCTGAAATCTCACCATCTAAATGAACGAGCGTATGGGCACCCACATGTGTGAGCTCAGCACCGAAAGACATCCATGGGCATTAGTTATGATAAACCCATCCGTGTTTTTGAATTGCTTACCGTACAAATAGCGGGAGATTTTTACTTTCTTGCACCCTTAATATCTTCCAACTATTGAGTCCCTCCCTACACCTCACAGTATCCGATATTGCCAAGTTACCGAGGATCAAAACCTTATCTTTGAAGCTAGTAACACAGTTAAGGGTGATATCAATACTTCGATGGAGGCCGCGGTTATGGTGTAATTTGTTTGATTGATTGTAGGGTTTAACGCGCCGGCGCAACGCAGGCGATAGGGGGTGCTGTAGTTGAAAGTTCCGGATTTATTTAACCGCATGGTGATCTTTAACGTGCGCCGAAATATCGTACACACGGACGTTTTTGCTTTTCGCCTCCACCAGAAAAGCGGCCGCTGCGGCCGCGAAACGAACCCGCGAGCAAGGTAAGATTTTTTATTAGTTCTTCAATACTTTGGTAAACTGAAGAAAGGGCCCTTAAAAAAACATTAAACATTTTTCATGACGATATGTTGAATGCGAATGCGTCACAAATCTCCGAACATAGTTTCAAAAGAGGGCGTACAGTATACTACTAATAAATAAGGATTTCTTCTTCGAATGCCGCCTAAACCAAAGTTAACCATGTAATTATCGTTGATTATTGCAGTTTTTAGCGGATACCATGGAAGAAAGAGCCCTTGAAATTTTGGCACACCCGTAACATTGCCCCTTTGGAGTACACGAACATCAAACAAGATAACTTTTCTTGTCTAATGCAACGTGGTGCGATCATACGCGCAATGTAAATGTTGTCGACCGCACAGAGTCAGCGTTTGACTATTAAAGCGGAGGCCCGTTTAAACAGCGAAGCTGTTTAAGGTTATGCTAGATACGGTAGCACTAGCAAAAAAAAATAACAAAGGAAAAAACAGCACCGCCTATACAAGCTGCACTGCCGCAGCTATGTTATTATACGAGTGAATAAGGCTTTCGTGGCTGCTAGCACGAAGGCCATGAGCGTATGCGCAGTCCCCACTGTACCATTTTAAAGTCTTTCTTGGACTAGTAAAACCCAAGAAAATTGGTGCAGCTTGCACTACTTCTGAAAGGCTGTAGAAAGAGCGGAGCAGGAGTCCCACTAGCTTCTTCTCCCGTGGTTCCAGGTTCCAGTGATGGGTAGCAAACGATGGGTACAATACGATTATACTAGGCCACAACCCTCAACACTTAGTCTAGCCTAGCAAAATCTTCGCAAAAAGCTAACAAAACACAGAAACCCGAGAAAAGCCAGAAGAAACTAGGTCGACCATCAGCTGCTCTGTTTTTCCAGCGTTGTACCACGATTTCAAGCTGCGTCAATTTTTTTCGTGCCCTTTAAAGGTTTTGTGCGTTGAGTGAGAATTCTGTGTCATTTCATAGGGTCATATTGAACAGAAAGTGTAGAGGGCAGAAAATCGCACCTTAGCGTCAAAAACATAGTGGGCTTATAATTATATTCCATGCCGACTGGGTACGTTCTTTCAGAAGGCACTAGCGTATTTTGTAATAGAATGCTTATAACAGGGAAGCTGTTAGCCTCTTGTTGGTCGCAACATGTTGTGCCATAAAAAATAAAAAATGGCTCCACTTCGCATTGTGAATGTGGTTCGACTGCGAAGCTGTAAGCTGCACCCACAATGACTACACATGCGACGTCACTTGAATCCAGACAGGTCACTTCCAAAAGATATCCAGACACGTCACTTCCCAAAGATTAGCTTCCGAAAGATATCGAAAGTGTAAGATAGCGCTGCAAGAGAGAGCTTCTGATAACGGGAGGAGGTGCAGAAAGGAATGAAAGTAGGAACGTGGCAATATGAAACCCGAACATGAATGGCAAATATAAATATTTATACGATCATGAAGAGAAAGCATATTACAATATATTCTGTGAATAACCTCCTTTAAAATGCCTAAAAGGCATTTATTTGTGCCAGTCTTCATTACAGGCTCTCGAGGGTGACGGTGCCGTGGGAACATCTAGACCACTAGTGCAAACCTACAGAAGGATAGTACATTTTCCCATATAGAGCAACGGTTCTCTCAGAGCTCGACGACCACCTAGTAACACGCATTTTGTCTAAATAAATGTCGCTTGTAATTCAGCAAAATCTCTTCTGATGGCTTGTAGGAAATATAGGGTGTCTCTTACAAAATAATTAAGTGAACATTAGAGACAGATAACCTGTTGTTTTAACTGATAGGCCGTGGTTTTGGAAGTTTTCTCAGCTTTCGTTCAAATTCAAATGACACCTAATTAGCTAAACAATATATTGTAAGAGCTTGCGTTACTCTCTGCTGTGGCGTTTTTATTTTTTGTAGCATTTCAGAGCACGTTATAAAACGCCAACCGCTAACGTAGCCCAAATTTATTGCATATTCGCCATCTTTTTTATGCGTGTTCTTACTAGCTTTCACTTTCGTCGCAGCGAAACTGAAAGTTATTTTACTGCCACCTCAGTACTATGGCGTTCAGGAAAATCGCGCAGAAATTTCCTGCACTTGAGTATTATGAATCCCATCTTGTCCTGGAAAGCCCACAAAGTTCTCCTACTTCGTAGCAGATGTTGAAAATAGACTCGCCCCTGATCAAAGCAGCGGACGATCGTGTAGTGTTTGGTCGATGGCGCTAATAACTGCTTTTGCCGCCGGCTGTATAATAATTTAGAAGGACTTGTTGCTGGGCGAGTTGGTGCGTCTTGGTGAACAAACACGGGCTTTGCGCGAGAAAGACAACACACACCGGAAGGACGGGACGAGAGCAAAGCAATGATCTTAGTAACTTCGGTTACAGAAGGTGAAACACACATACCAGCACCCGATGTAGAAGAAACGCAGCTTAGCGATGATTTTAGGCACTTCGGTTACAGGGGGTGCGCTCATCCCGTCTTTACTGTGGGTGTGGTGTTTCTCGCTCAAAGCTCCTGTTTATTCGGTATCATAAAGATGCGCTTTTGGTCAGTACGCCCCCTTGCGTTCTCGCGCGTGATGCTTGTTTTGACCGCGCTTAGGCGCAAGCCAAACCTTCGCAACGAAATTGACAGTCGAAACTGAGACAAAGGCAACCACTTGGGATTATGCATTACATGTTAAACCATTTCATAGCTGAGGTAGTTCATAAAAATTTCTGACCTCTACATTTTTTGTATACAATTATTTTTCTCACACGTCTCGGCATCAGTTCTCGTTTCAAAAGGACGCTTTAACAATCTCCACCAATCCAGTGTCATAATTAGCGCTTTGAGATGTCGCATGTAGTAGTGCGGGAAAATATACGATGCCGCTGATCCTAATTTTACACTTTTGGCATTTTCTACGTTTATAAGCAGTACCCGCTGCTGCGATAGGTACGTCACTCTATTCCAACAATTTGAAAAACTTACTTTTAAAGTCTAATTTCTCTGAAATTAGAAGTTTGAGTTTTTATCCAACCACAAATTCTGAAAACCTTAATGCATGAAGCAACAGTCAACACAAATATAATGTCACAACTGCCTGCCCTACGACTATTCATGAGTGGAAGGTAGGGGCGGGAGCTCAAATTCAAATACAAATTAAAATTCAAATTTATTCATTTATGTATTTACATGTCACGTTGCAAGGAGAGTGGTCAAAAAGCCAGCACAAGCGCTGGCTTGACGAGGACCCTACCTAGTGTACACGCGTCGATGGCAGCACAGCATTGCCGTTCTCTAATTACAAAGCAAGTGTTGTATGTTGAAAAAATGAACAGAAACAAGTCGAACCTTAGTCGACTAACCAAGGGCGAAAAACGAAAAAAAAAACATGAAAAAAAAATGAACAGAATAATTTCTAAATGGTACAGTATACGCCTCGAGATTCGCGATCGCTGCGCCGCCTGCCGCCGCTTCTCCGCGGTGTTTGCGGGATTAGCGCTGCGCGACTGATAGGCGGTCATGCAGTGTTTTGGTTCTCTTTCGCTTCTCTTTGCCTTTCCGCGCACTAAACAACTTGTTAAGGTGACGTCTGTAAGCTAACTGCACGTTTAGGGCGCTTAAAAAAAAACAGCTGCGTCTTGGTAGAGCGCTCGAACGCCAGTAAGAGCTACCTGGGGAGGCGGTTCTGCGCGCTTCTTGGCCGCTCTTGCGGGCGTCGACGACGGCAGCAGCATATCACCGCTGTCACCTTCGAACACGTCAGCACAAGTGAATTCTATTTATTGTCACCTCGTTTAGACTTGATATTGGCACTGTAAGAGCTAGGTTGGTTCGTTTTGCAGCGCAGACAACACATGCGGCTTTGCTTCGAATATGTACGTCGTAGAAAAATATGTTTCGGGGATGTGATAACCCAATGGCGTACAAAAACTCGTGCCTTTTATGGGAATATAAACCACGCGAAAATGTTAAGTACACTCAAAGGCTGTGCATTGTCAGATATGTGCCCACTCATGCCTTATGCATGAACCAAGATATATGTTAATGAAACCACGGGAAAATGAATGGTCTGCAAGTCAGGAATAAATAGAATAGTCGTACGGGAATAAAAAAAACCGAGTCCAGCTTCTGAAATGCTAAAGACGTTTGTTTGAGCGAGGTAGTATTCACCAGACCAACTAGATGCGAAATGCACTGATATTTCGCTAGACATGGGGCGGGGGGGGGGGGGGGGGGGGGAGGAGGACGCTCAACTGTCGTTGTTTACAAATGCGGAGCGAAATCAACAAATGAACGTTTTATTAATCACACACACAAGCTGCGTGTTCACTTTTCGTTTGTTTTTTGCCTTCAACGAACGGCTGATCATTCGGCGGACGCATTTTTTTTGAAGAATACAGGGTAAGCAGTTCACAAGAAATACGAGGTGTCGTTGAAGGAGTTGATTGATTGATTGCAGGGTTTAACGCGCCGACGCAACGGAGACGATGAGGCACGCCGTAGTGGAGGGCTCCGGATTAATTTTGACCACCTGGAGATCCTTAAGGTGCGCCGAAATCTCGTACACACGGGCTCGTCGGAAGAGTGTCGTATCTGATAAGGGTATCTGATTTCGGTTTATGCTAGATTCTGAAGTCTCCCTGTGTCATACGACGATGTTTCGAAGAAGGGTTTGGTCGCGGACGCGGATTACTCTATAAGGCCATCTTCGCGCTTCTCGTGGAGAATAAATGTAAGAGATGAATCTTTGCGAGCGCTCACCTCGGGATAAGACGACCCAGCATTAAATTTGTCGCCGTGTGCTGATTTCCGGAGTGTAATTTTGCATTATCCATCGTACTTCTTTGGTACAATGTTTGCGAAATTTATGCCACATTGGCTTGTTCAGGGTACTGACCAATATCTGATATGTGATACTGT
Source organism: Haemaphysalis longicornis (assembly GCA_013339765.2). NCBI lineage: Eukaryota > Metazoa > Arthropoda > Arachnida > Ixodida > Ixodidae > Haemaphysalis > Haemaphysalis longicornis. The sequence goes on along the minus strand of CM023452.1, from coordinate 30,175,169 downwards.
GATATTGGCAGGCGTAACTTGCGTGCTGTCAGGTATGAGTGCTCCGCTGGATTTTATAGTGCACAAAGTCGATTTACATCAAAGTGTGTATGGCCACAACATGACCATCGGAGGAGACACTGCTTAAGGGGTATTCACACGACGGAGCGTTTCAGCGGAGAAATCCGAGGGAGGTCGTGACGTCACCGCAGGCGGAGTTCCGCTCGGCCAGCTCCTTCGCTCACACGGAGGATGCGACTTTCAGACGGACATCACTGTTTGCAGTCGCCTATCTCTAAAGCAGAGCTGCCGTAGCACCGCCGATTCCGCGACGGCGGCAATTTCTATTAAGCTCATACGTACTGATCTTGTCAACCGACCAAAAATTGGTCGTCGACGCGATGCAGGTGCTGCCGCGCGCAGAGAACGGCGCGCGACGTGGTAGCAGCCGGCCGGCCCACCTACAGGCCCGCATACAGATGTTAGGCTTAACACTGCGGCGAATATTCGATCGCCGCTCTGGCAAGCGGCTCAGGTGACGATTTTTAAAGCAAATTTCCATACATCATTACCCCATTTCTCGTATACGCAGCTTTGTTTGAGCCTTGGGGAGCAATAACAAGCTGTCGCTCGAGCTACCGGCGCCGGCCTGCGCCACTTCGCAGCCGCGGCCGCCGCTCGCCAAGCGCCCGTGCTGGTGGTATACGCGGCTCCCTCAGTGCGCCTGTCATGTGCGCAACGCATTTTCGCGTCCAATGTATTAAGAAGCGTTAAAAATAAAGTGGCTGCAACCGCTCTAGAACTTCAGCCGCGGCCAGCTGCCGGACGAGCAGACGAAATCCCGCCTCCTCCGCCGCCGAGCGTCGGAGGGTTTGTAGCTCGCGAGCAGAAGCTCCGATCTCCCATCGGAGGCGGTGCGCCGGAGAGAAACCGTGACGTAGGGGTCACGTGGCGCGCACTCCGAGGAGCGAAACGGCGGATTTCTCTCTCGTGTGAATACCCCTTTACGGAGACACTGCCACTAAATTTCAGGGCAGCGGAATTGCAATCAGCTGCATGCAAATGCTGGCTTTTGGGACGCCGGCCTGTGACACACGCCCGGCGCTCATATAGATCTTTCTAAGATCGCGTTATAAACGTTTATACTCTCGTGAACACACCAGGCTTGCAAACAGAGTGCCTGCTCCACGTTATTCGGTATTTCGAACGCGGACAAACGGTAAATCGCTGTCTTGAACGAGCCCCAAAAGCAACGGCGACAGGGGGGAGCGGGCCAGGGACTCCCGCGCCTGCTTTCGAAACGAGCCGCTAGGGGGATTTCAGTGGCGCCCCTACAGGCCGCGCTCGAGGCGTATACAATGCACAGTTCATAGGAAACAAATATGCCCCTTATTTACATCTTACAGAATTTCACAACTTGCGCCATGGTACAACATAAAAACAAGCATGAATGAACGTACATTTAACACGTGTGTACATTTGGCAGAAGAGCGACAAATCAACATTGTATTGCTTCCACGATTTAGGTGTTAGGTTTTCTGGCTGTATTTTACATAGGTATAGTTGGTTTAAAGGGGTCCTGAAATACCTTCCGTCGATGCATGGATGTACATGTACCCAAATAAAGCAATGTATTTGCAATCTCCTCCCGCAAGAATTTTGTTAAAGCGATGAGTATTAGCTGAGAAATCGTAAATCAAAAACCGCGCATTATCGTCGCTCTGCATTTCCTCCTCCTTTCGACTTACTCTCCGCTGTTGACGGCGCGCGAGCCTTGCCTCCCCATGATGCTGCGCTCCGCAGCGGTGACGTACTTCCGCTATTGCGCTGCTCAGACTGTCGTCTGCTACGGGCAAGCTTTGTTGACACTAGTGAATCCCGCCCTCCGCTTAAGGCTGGAAAGCGAACGAAAAATCTGGCCGCATGTATGGGGCGGCCTGGCCTTGCCCTTTCGCGGTGTACGTTGCTGGCGGCACATGACTTTTTATCGGCGGCGAACTCGCAGCCGCACAGGGGGGGTCATGCGCTCGTTCCCTTGATGCACCGCGCACTGTTTATCCAAAAAGCGCCGTATCAGATGTGGCCCCGCTGGTGCCGGGTCTTATTTTGCGGTGGTGGTAATTCCTGCCGGCGGCATGTGAAAAAGTCATATCAAACCAATACAGAACCCGTGCACAAAACGCTTCAATCATGTGACCAGTTTAGCTTGGGGCGACGCGTGGTGGAGAGCGGCAACGTTGGCAAAACATGCTCCTCCGCGGCTCTGAGCTTTCTAGCGCTGGACCGAGCGCCATTTCTTTGACAAAACATCGGTTGCCTTGGCAACAAGGCACAAACCGCTTTAAAGTCAGTTACGGTTGCGTGATCCCGGTTCAGCTTGGGGCGCCACTTTGCTACATGTGGGCACTGCAGGCGTACCACTCACTCCCATTGGGAAGTGCGAGATGCGTTTGGCATTACAGGAGGCGATGGTGTGTGTGTTGTGAACGCCTTTGTTTCGCGATGAAATGCGATGCTTCTGCGGGTGGATAGTGCTTCCCATGGTCTGGATTATCTTTCTTGAGCGACGTACGACTCAACCTCGCATGGGGTATGTGCAGTGTGCGTGGCTAAAAGCCATCGGCTTGTGCGCCAGAGTTAAGTGACTTTCTGTTCGTCCGCACAAAGCGCGCGCGAGGTGAGTACCGAATTTACGACGGGCAGGAGGCAACCCATCCTCTGTCAATCGTGGTTCAGACTTTCAACGTATGTTGTGACGTTGTGTGTTCGAAAACGCATCTCTGAATTGTTTTGAAGTTGAATAAAATGTATGCGTCAAACCCGGGCCTTCGGCTCAGGGCGTTCTCTGCGATTGCACGAAAGAAGTGCCACGGGGCTTCCCAAGCTTTATGGAACGTACTCAGGTAACAGAATATCCATGTCGTGTTATGGCCGTGTTGCATTCAATACAAACGGTTAAGCGTTTGTTTTACACTTGTTTCGTTTGTCGTAAAATGCCCATGGCACTCCGGCACTCTGCTGGCAGATCAGCCGGCGAGCCGACGCTGAGCAGACGACTGATCTCTTTGCCGGAAGTGCGTGAAAAAGCCGCCCAATAGCAGGATGTCTAGCTCATGACGAACATCTGGGAATCGATGATGTAGACATGTGAAGATGGCGGCGTCCAAAAACACGAAGGAAAGGGTGAGAAAAAAACGACAAACTTTGCAACAAAAGTGTGAGCTTTCCGCTGCGCGTAAAAGAGTAATACTTGGCACAGAGGACGTTGACGACTTAATCTAACGGTTGCGCTAGTTCATTTAGTGTGCTCAAAATGCCTTTCAGGGGCCCTTTAAGTTGTAAGGTAGCTGATATTGCACTCTTTGATTTCCGTAGATTGTCCTGGAGAGGGGGGTGAGCCAATGTAGGATGCGCCGGAACGTTCTAGTTATTGTGTTTTTTGTTAATTTAGCAGTATCCTGCAAGAACCTACTACCAGTCTTCATTTCCTTTATGTAGTTTCGTACAAGTATGTATGAATATAGGCGTATGATTGGAATCATTTTTAGATCACGGTATAGGTCTTTACACGGCGAATAACGACAGTGGTTTGTTACATTTCGTAATACGTTGTTTTGCAATGTTTGCAGTTTGTTTAGATGGCTTTGTGCAGTCGTCCCCCAGACCAATAGAGCATAGGCTAGTTGACTGTAAAACAATTAGTTGTAAATAAGGAATTTCACATTTTGCGGAGGAAAGCACCGGACCTTGCCGATAACCCCACACGACCTCGAAAGATTCGTTTTTACTTGATTAATATTTAGGTCCCAAAATAAATGCTCGGTTAATGTAACACCCAGGGTTTCGACATTCGAAACACAGGGTATTTTAGAGCCACCAAGGAATAAATTCACAGGGCCGTGCATAATTGTGTTTCTAGTTCTGAAAACCACTGATTTGTTTTTTAATGCGTTGATAGCTAGGGTGTTAGCCTTACTCCATTCGTGCAGTTTTTCCATGGTAGTATTTGCAGCATGTGTTAATTCTTCAGTGGTATTAGCACTAAGAAAAAGGCTGGTGTCATCCGCATATATTACATATTTTGCATCAGTGTTGATTTTGATAATGTCGTTGACGTACAGATTAAATAATATCGGCCCTAAAATGCTTCCCTGCGGAACCCCTGCACTGATATAAAGAAACTTGGAATGGGCTTTGTTAATGGCGACAAACTGACCACGAAATTGCAAGTCACTTCTGATTAGATTTAAGGCCGTCCCTCGGATACCATATCGTTCAAGTTTGGTTTGTAACGTCGCATGATTAAGTCTTTCGAACCCTTTCGAAAATTCAGGTCCGACGTGTAACAGTGGCTGATCAAACCTGCAAGATATAAAAGATCTGCTTAGGTACTCTACTGAGAAATCCTTGAGGCATTCACTCATTTGTGTTCGACATTTGGTTTTCATTGAATGAAACCTATTAACTGCCTTACTAGCTATGCCGCGCAAGCGTCTTCATCACATCAAATTTTTACTGCTGTGTTGCGTTTGCACGCTGACTTATGCATTTTGTGTTGTAAATACAAAATGCTATAATATACTGTTTTAGCCGTGTAGTTCACATGCGGTTCATTCTGGTTTTCTGCTACAAATTCAATTTTCGGCTTATAACGTAATAATCCTAACAATTTGATCACGCTACGAGAGGATTTCTTAATATGTATATCAGCACGCCGTGAATAGTGTTCACGGCGTCACCAAAGGGAACCAGAAATAAAAATGTTGGTAGCCCCTGATGTCCCCAGTGAATGAGGGATAAAGGTTGATTATTTTTATTTAGCCTTTCCGTCCATTAAAAATGCGTCATTGCGTCATTGCTTATTTTCACCATCGAGTTGGAGCGCTCAGTGCACATTGCTTCTGTGCTAGTTGCTGGAAGTCGGTTAAGGAGGACAAGTGCGTTTAACGGAAATGCCAATAAAGAAATTTAGAGCCCATTAAAATACGGCCCTTCTACCAGAAGAACCAAGGAAACACTGGTTGTATTCGAAGCATTTACGCTGTTCTTTTCTCAGGTTTCAAGGGGGAGCGATGATTAAACAATACGCATTTACTCACTTTTAAACGGGGTTCAAATAGGATAGCACACGATAGAAAAAAATGATTGCACCGTTTGGAACTATTTACTCTTTGAAGGCCTCGCAATAATCCGTGTAACCTTCAGGACACCTGGTGCAAACTGAGTAGACAAATGCAGGTCAAGATGTAAAATTGTCTCTAGTGTGCGCAAACTGTGCCTGTACTTAGGAACGTGGACTGTACATGAAGGAGAAAACTGCTGCTTCGTTATGTCAAAATATGTGCATGTGAACAGGCCTACACTAATTTCTAGTAGCCGATTATCAAGGGGGGAATGAGTTAGCTTTCCCGTGACAGTGCTTTAGAGCATAGAAAACTAGTCAGGGGCACCAAACCTTCGCCAGGTAGCCAGTGATTCTATTTATGCCTTTGAAACACCGCTAGATCAATCTAGAAAACACGTATAGAAAAAACTTATGTGCACTTCCCGTCCATCCATCGTACTGTTAAAATTGCACGTATCACACATTTCTTTGTAACGCTGCTTGCATGCGATATTGTGGCGCTTTGCGAAGATCAGCAGAAGAAACATGACCCCCCTAGCTCGGTTTATGGGTTCCTTTAGGTATTTCCTCTTTGCGCAACACGCCAGCGCTCGTCTCGAAAAGCGGGTTTTTGAGACGCCGTGTTAAGCTTTCCCTTTTTCTGTCAGTTTTCTCCATTTCGGGCTCCCGAAAGAACAAATTGTTTTCTTTACCCAAATAGCACTTATAAACACACTTGAAAGAAATAACAGCAGATTGTTTAGTAACCAGTTCCCACCTATAAGAAATCCACTCATATATGGGACTAATCTACGGCACCGTATACTAAAATGCGTGTAGGAACGATTACGCTCAGTTTATTCCAGTTAATTGTGCACACAAATTTGACAATTGCGCACATCATTTAGACGAAATCATAATAGGATTTGGAACCGTCATGACCGTTTAAGAGGTTGACTTTAAAAAAACGTCTGTGCTCCCACGCACGCGATTCTTCCTGAAAACTCAAATTTACGTCCCTTTTCTTTTATATTAACACCGGTGACAGCAAGCCTCTGATTGTTATAGCAAGCAAATGGCACCCAACTTACGTCTATGGTTTCACTCACCAGAATGATTAGGTTTCGCCGTTATAATACCTGTAAAAACGTGAAGCCATTTTCTCGAAGATAGGCGAAAACAGTTTTTAGTATGCTCGAGAAAAAAAAACAAAAGGGAACTTTTATTTGCCGTAGTCTTAAGAAAAGCACAAATTGCAATGTTCGTGCAGAAGTTTAGCGTAATAAATCGAGTCATTAGTGAAAAATCGGTTTTAACGGGAATGCTTTACTTTACCCGCAACTGGAAAGGAAGAACGATACGTTTTTGATTGACACAAGGGTAGAGCATCAAAATATGTTTTCGTGTCTGGTTTACCGAATAATGCCATCAAAATATATTTTTTCTTGTCTCTTTCGAGTAAGGTGTGCCTAGGCTTGGTTGCAAACCTCACATTTGAAACAACAAATATTACAGTCCCTCCTGTTAACGCGAAGTCCACGAGGACCTGAAAAACTTCCTAATTAACCGAACTTACAGTAAATGAAATGCACAAAAACAGCATCATGATTAGTGCTCAACACGTCTTCCCCCTGGATTTCATCGCAAAGTTGGGCGTGTGGCGTGGGTTGACATGGTAGTTGTTCACTTACCTGTATAATCAAAGCTGAACCCTAAGGCCACGCAAACTGTTCATATGGCGCTGAGCGCGAAACGAAAGTTGAGAACCTCAAAGAGAGAATGCATGTGCGGCCCTGAGTCGGAACTGACCTGCAGCGTTATCAACTCTGCGCTGCTTAAGTTGCGAAGGCGCGGACATGAAGGCAGAACGCGGCGCTATTTTTTAGCTTGAAATTTCTGAGTGTCATCGGGAAGCGACGGTAGCCTCGAATGTGTTTCATTCGAAATAACTTCCGGTTAACCAACAACCGGCTTTCGGAATCCAATCATTGTCATTATAATTCCATTGCGTTTGCATGACAAATTGCCTGGACCTGAACATGACTTTCAAGAAAACGTAATTTCAATTAAGAGACTTGGAATAATAGAGATTTTGAGAATTTTCCCGTTGTGAGATTAAGGAGTCGGCACGATTAACTTTTACTATCGTTGTTATGATTCCGTTTTCTGGTAAAATTTGGTAGAAGCTGAAGTTTAGTAGCTACTGAAAACAAAAGGGGCTAAATACCTCTAGTAGTTCTTCGTAAAGTATGGTGACAAAGATGAACGAATGCTGTCATTGTTGCCGAGTACCCCGAGTATAATCAAATCATACGATACGAACAAAACAACAGTGGGCGTTTATAGGGCTAATGATGATGCTGATGGTAGTGAAAGATATTGAATAATTTTGATCACTTAGGAATTTCTCACAAACACAAAACCTTGATACACGGGCGTATTCATTCTTCGCCTCAACCACAAAAACGGCTGCCGCAGCCGGCCATCCCATTCGCGTCCTTTTCGACAGCCGCCGAACGCCTTAACAACTTAAGAGCTGTGGCGGGCCGCGAGGGTTTGGAATGCTTAGCTAGCTTTTCAGATTGTGAATTCGGATGAATGTAAGCTTGAAACAGGATAGGTCTCGGCATGAAGCAGAAACAACGGGATGCCCAGGGCGCCTGTTGTGCACTGTAGCTAACAATGTTCGTTAACGTGTTCTCCACCACGCAAGTATCGGTGCACAGTTCACGGATATTCATTACTTGAGAGCAGCAAAGTACGCGGAGAAGATACCTGCTGCGGGAGCCGTATTTCTGGTAGAGGCGAAGAAGGCAAACACCCATGTGTTTGCGACCTTCGCATCAACGAGAAAAAGAAACGCAAGCAAGCTTGTTCTCGGAGATTCGTCTAATATCATAAACGGCGCAGCGTTCGCTTCGATCTAAGTGCAGAATTCAGATTCTCATCTGTTATCTGCGTAATAAAGGCAAGTCCTACAAGCTCGCTGCTGTGTTTTCTTGACCCTATGACCCACTGACTCACAAGCGGCGGTCTTGCATTTATTGGGCCGTTCTAAACTAATGGTTCAGCGTTTGTATAGCTCAATTCGTTCGCACAACCAGGGTGCCCACAATCTTCCTTGGTGTATTCGAGCACAAGAACATTTCGACACAGCAATAGGCTAACATCAGTATTTTGTGAAAGTAGTCCCCGCCAAAATGCTTCTACTGCAATGATATGCAAGGGTTAAGATGCGATTTTCTTGCTTGTCGGTTCTCATGAAATTCACGCAAATTTACCGGCATTTCTCTTCTATATATGCAAATAGACCGCAGATATTGGCAAGATACTTGAGGTGCTAGCGACAGTTGGCGCAGTAGCAGCTTGAAAGAACAATAAAAACGAATTAACAATTCAGGCTCTCGCCAAAAACTAAACTTCTGCATATAGCTACTCTACAGAACGTGTCGAACCTTCTAACAATGTTGTCGGTTCAGTATCCCTGAAACTTGTAAATACTAGGTATTCTAGTGTATTCGAATCGCAGTAACACTTGGCACGATACAGGCTCAAATACAAGACCAAGAAAACAGCGTAGATGGAACAACATTCTTCAAAAAGATTCCCGAATAAACGCAGAAGGGAGTAACAGGACAAAAATTCAGTTTCAGTGCTGTGAGATATTCTCTGATAGCAGTATGCATACAGTCTATCAAAAAAATCCATCCTCGAACGCAGCCTCTCTAACTAGGTCTTGCTCTATAGGGCAAAAAATCTCATGTTATCGCAGTTAAACGAAAATCTCTATACACACACTCAATCATCCACTTCAAGTGGAGCAGGAAGAACAATTCTCAATTTTGGGAGCAGAATGCACTTTTTCGTGTTACGCTTGCGTCATCAAAAATGTTCTTGGGAAGAAATCGCATATACAATCCCCAATAAGCCGAGAAAGAAATTGAAGTGGCCACACTATGAAACACGTTGTGCCTGAAAGTCCGAAAAGGCATTAAAATGTGTCACGTGTCCCAGTTTTATAAACGCATGGCGAGAAGCCTATTTATGATAAGGCAGACTCACGCACAATGTATTAAGGATGCAGGCACCCTTATTTGGCCTCATAAATTCTCATTTAGTCATATGTGGGTGCTAAACACCATCGTCTGGGCACCCAATGGTTGAACTATTTATACCTATGCAGTGTAATTAAGGACAATTTTTATACTTGCAGTGAATACCGCATTTAGATGCTGCGCTTTTGGAAAGTTACTTTCACATTTTGTTTAAATTATGCAAAGAAGCATCGTGTTCCAGCGAAGTTCGCGTGAATTTTGGGGTTGTTCCGCACTTGGACAAATGGTGCGGATCAATCTCAAGTCTGCATTATTTCAGTATTGGATATAGAACACTGAACGTGCATAACGCAAGTGAATGCGTTTGTGCAATCCGAAAGCTCGAAAGCTCGAACCCTGGGAAAGCTCAAGAATTCAAGTTCCATCTTGAATATCGAAATATTTATGGCTTAGACTTTGGCTGGCCTTCAGGCACAGAAAAACAGGAATTTCAGTACTAGACCGGTTGAGGCTTTGATATACCACTGTTTAAAACCGGCCTAATGTTGACGGTGGCTGCTTTCCGTCCTCCCAGTGAGTACCAGTTTTTCGCGGGCGGAAATTTGATCTCCACTCGATTTTCTTATCGAATTTATGTTCTCGCTTGACGTTCACGAGCCATGGATTGACGAGGCGTTCCTCCGCAACACGTTGGATTGAGACTGATGGTTTCTGTGTAAGTCTCTGCCACCCATCCACCCGCACCGCCACTCCTTAGCACACAGAGACCACCAGGTGATATTTGGCCTGGTATTTTATGTACGTCGTTTAATGCAAAATTATCCTGCAGCCTGATCTCTCCCCTTAGAAAGGTCTCCGATCCGGGTCTCCTTGAACTTAAAAAGGCGGCTTCGTGAGTGCTTGCATAATGTATACGATTTGGGGGCAGCTGTGTTCATCGGATTCGATAATCTCTGGGGCAATATGAAGTTTAAAAACCCAATTTTTAAAATATTTGTAATTGTTTTATCATAATGTAATCGCTGGTCTTTCTTTAAAGTCTACCGTGTGGGCAGCACTTGTTCATTTATTTGAAATTCTATATGAGCCTGCCATGGCTTAGGTGGAGCGACTGATGGGAACCAATTTTTTTTCGTATTTCTGGAGAACACGATACAGAACAAGGATTGAAATTAAAGCGATCAGGTGGAGAGTAAACTCTACCAATGTTGCTACACTCCCCGTTACACTAATACGTGCTGGCACTCGGTGTGTAAACGTAGGCATACCAGCGTACAGACTTAGCTTCCAGGCGACCATAACATTGCACCTGATCGAGCAGGAAACGAGCATATTGTACGGGTAGCGGCTAATGAGATTTTATTATTATATAAATAGTTGATATTCAGGCATGCCATGAAATTTCTCAAGAGTCCACCTCATTCATCAAACGGGAGAGCTCATCCACCGTGAGTAAATAATTATATTAGCTCAGGTTTGTTGTCTTGCAGCTGTCATCATCATTAGCGCCACCACCGTCCCCACCATAATCGTCCTCATTCCTAAATATCAATCACAATCATCGTAATCCTATTCTTTTCCTTCTTCATAAACAGCAACAACAACAGCGTAATCCGTACAGTGCAAGATTCTGGCCTTTCGTGTGGACCTGCACCCGCTCCTGGACTGTGCTACCCCCATTCAATCGTACAATTCTAATTTCCTTGTTACGCCTCTCCATCGTTTTTATCGGGCTTTCTGTTTTCTACACCGTATCTCACTTTACAGTCTATTACCCTGCGGGTCCAATCGTTATAATTTTGTCGCACTGTGAAAGACGCCTGGATTCAACCGTACCTTGTACAAGAGGGGCCCGGCGCTATCCCGATTTGGTCAGTACCAGAAGTATTGCGCACTGGACTTTGACGAGTTCCATACAGAACTTTTAGGACGGATACCTATGATATATTCTATTACGCGCCCTTAGATCTTGTGCAACCATCCCATTACACAAAGTGCCCTTTCCTCCAAATATCCAGATTAGCGGGGAGCGCGTTTTTTTTTCAGAGGCTAAAAATCAACACACAGAGAGCTGCTCGATAGGAAACCGCAATGAACAAATCACCCACCTAATACTTTTGTAAATTTGTCAGGACATGCAAGAGACATGAAAATTATCTTCAGATTTTCCTGGCATCCTGAAAAGTCAGTTTTTAGTTGCGTCCTATAAATCCCAATATTTCAATACCCGCACATTTGTAGTATAAGCCAAATGTGTGACTTAACTTCGGGCACGTGGGGTAATTGAGGAATACTGTTGCAGCCCATCAAACGATTTGTACACTTGATTTTTGATTGTTGTTGCGAAAACGCATTCAGTCTATCCACAGATTTTATTTACTAAATATACCACAGTGAGCAGGAAACAGGGGAATAGACTTAGCAAAAGGAGCCCGCATCACTTATATAATGTTGGAAACGCCGATGGGAAAACCGAAACCTTCTAGCGTACCCTAAGCGCATGGCTGAGTATCAGAGAACTTCACAAAACCAGCAGAATCGATTCCTGTCCGCACCAATTCATGTTTGCCACAGTCCGCTACTCGCCGCCATCCCCTGGAACCATTGTTACTTTTAAATTTGCAACACTGCCTAGAGGAGATGTCGCAGCGTTTTTTGTTTTATACTGCGTATTTTTTATTTGCTATCACAAACATCAAGCAGTATTTGTATTTACACGAACAAATAAAATGTGACTTATCTATTGATATGTTTCCTGAAATATGCGTAATATTTACGTTTGGTTTAGCAATGCTGACGTGCATAGACATTGCCACCAGAATTCTAGTTTACAAAACATTTGCCTGTGTGAGCGTGTTTTTACGCATTCTCTTAACTTGCTCCATATGTGCCTTTCGTTTGTGTCCTCTTCACGATGCTATGGCCTCTCCGCATCACTGCGAAGCGTTACTACGTGTCTCGAGTGGAATTCTCGACTACAAACAGCTTCACTTTTCGTAGCATTACGGAGGTTAGCCCAACTCTTAAATCAATGTCAGATAATTCAGCGTCCTAATAAGTGCTATTGCTAATAATAGCACTAATAATACAATAAGATAATAGCACTAATAAGATAATAAGTCAGATAATCCAGCGTCGTAATGGGTGCAGTGATCATCCCCCACAGCGAGGGGGATGATCATTGCATGGTAGTTGAAGATGCAGAATTCGTTGAAAAGGAAGGCCATATGTTCAAAACGAAATCTCACGCAGTTATATTACGTCCCTATGATGCCAGCAAATGTAACTTATCTGAATGCAAATTGGGTGTTACCCTAGAAAAGGGAAATTTGAAACTGTAGAAGGAGGTTCTTTTATTTATTTATTTATTTGTAGACACTGCGATCTCGTAGCGAGACCTTAGCAGGGTGGGTTACATCTTTGTAACGAGTACATAACATAACACAAAGTTTATACAGAAACATAGTCGATGGCAGGTAATAGAAACAAAAGACAACAACAACAATCAAAGCAGGTGCGACTCCAATAAAGATAATGAACTTAGTGAAACAACATCATTCGCCAGGTCATTCCAATCTACAATGGTCCGTGTGAAAAAAAGAATCTAAAACAGTTATTTCGCGGAACAAGTGGTGTAATCATAAGGGAGTGCCATTTTCTGGTAGCATAACTTGAAGAAAAGGATACTAACTGAAAAAGAAATTTTAAGCGACAGATGCGATTTCTCTCGGAAACTGATTGGAACCCACTTCTGTTTAGGAGCTCAGTAATGGAGGAGCGACCATGTGAGTTATATATAAATCGAGCTTGTTTCTTTTCTATTTTTTCAATTTTTCTATATTATTCCTAGTGAAAGGATCACAAATGACGACTGCGTACTTCATTATCGGCGAACTATTGAATTGTAGGCAAGAAGGCGTAGATCGGGTGCGGCGGACTTTAACGAACTCCTTAAAAAAAGTTTCCGAAGACATTTTGCGGTTACAACATCAATATGCTTCGTTCAAGAGAGGTCATTTGAAATCCAAACACCGAGATATTTGTACTCCTGTACTTCTGAAAGTAAAACGTTCTTTGCTGTGTAAGAAAAGAAAAGCGGTCTATTTTTATGTGTTATTCTCATAAATACCATTTTTTTCAAATTTTATTGACATTTGCCACTTATCGCACCAAGAAATTACTTTCGCAGAGTTTTCGTTTAGACTGACCTGATCTTCAACGGAACTACTTTTCTGATATAATACACAATCATCAGCGTATAGTTTAACTGAAACTGACAGGTCTGTGACAATGTAATTTATAAACAGCAAGAATAAGAGCGTGCCTAGAACCGATCCCTGAGGGACACCGGAATCAACTGTTACTTTGCATGAACAAACTTCATTCAGAACAACAAATTGGTTACGGTTCGACAAGTAGGCTTTGATCCCATGTTAATATGTTTTCATTTATGATTATACAGCCTAATTTGTGCAGTAATTTAGAATGCGAGACTTTGTCAAATGCTTTACGGAAGTCCATAAATATAACATCGGTGTGTTTACCTTCATTTATTGCCTGCGAAAAATCATGAACAGTTTCAACTAATTGTGTCGTAGTGAAATACCCGCGCCGAAGACCATGTTGTGCATTGGCCAAGACATTATGCTCATCGAGAAATTTATTCACGTGTTTATGAATAATATGTTCCAATAATTTGCACGTTGTTTGATGTCAGAGAAGTAGGGCGGTAGTTACAAATGCATGCTTTGTCACCATTTTTATGCAAGGGTTTAATATTAGCGGTTTTCCAGTCTTCCGGTAGAACACCTTCATTCAGAGATCTAGTATACAGGATGCATAAATATTTTGCGCACCACTCAGCATATTGCTTCAAGAAGGCATTGGAAATACCATCAGGTCCCGTGGATTTTTTAACATCAAGTTGCAGCAGCAAATTAAATACACCATGCTCAGAAATAGAAATATCACGAACAGGGGGAGATCCAGACTAAAATGTGGGAGGTCGGGCATTGTCCTTCGTAAACACTGCTTTGAAAAAAAGCCGAGCAAGCCATGGTTTGGTCATTCACAAGTTTTCCATCGATTAAAAAGGAATCAGAAGAGCTGCTTCGGGGGCTAAGAGCTCTCCAGAATTTTTCTGGGGAGGATTTAATAAAAGATGGAAGCTGAGTGCTAAAGTACTTTTCTTTGTCTTGCGTAACTTGCTGTTTTAATTTTAGGGATATTTCTTCTTCAATAGTTGATTTTAATTCATTTCGACCTTTCTCTCTCCTCGGCTTTTTCTTCAGTCTCTTCAACTTTCCTTTAAGTGCAATGTATCCCGAGTAACCCAGGGGTTTTGTTTCGTGGTTTTTCTTCCTATCAGAGGCACAAATCGCTGAATACACTCACGAACAATGCCTTTAAATATATGCCATATTGCGCCGACACTGCAACTGTTATCTTTAAAATTGTCGTAGTGTAAATCCAACATATCAATGATGGATTCGTGATCGGCACGGGAAAAAATTGGGGAAATAATGAATGCCATTGCTCCGAGCTATGGTGACGGCTGTTAAAGTTAGTACAACTGCTTTATGATCAGAGATACCTGGCACCCACTTCGCATAAAACATGTTAGATAGATGGGATAATTTGTTCCTCAATGTAGAGTACAAAATACATTAGGAGAGGGGAACGGAAGGACAAAGCTGCTCTTGCAACTTAAGGTTGTATTACTTTTGCCGTTCTATTCCTACCAATAAGTCTGTAAAACTGAGCACCTCAATGGTCTCATGAAATATTAGGGTAACCAAAGCAGCATAGCATTAGGAACATGCATAGAAGCATTTGTATTAGCATTCTTGTTATAAAGCATAAAACAGCCTACAGAGCCTATTCTGGCAATACAGCGCCAGGCTAGTGTAATTAGAACCTGCAATACAAGGACTTGAACTCACAGGTCAATGGAACAACTGTTAAAGTACCAGCAAGAAATGGCCCGGACATATTGTGACCTTCGAGACCTCTAACAAGAAAAAATATATGAATTATTGCACTAAAACTACACGTAATCACCCTGACAGGAAACAGCATGAGATAAAAGACGTCGCGACTAGACAGGTTTCGGAACAAAAGGTTTATTGCCGTAGTTTTATTTTGTATAATTGATTACGGAGCTCTAAATAAGTTTTGTTATTGGCCACCAAACATTCTAAACGTATGACCGTGTAATGTGTTGAATTGTGGTGGACATGTACTGTGAAGGCTCGCGGGGTGCATCACCACCAACCGATTGCCAAACCATCACCTGTCCATCTGAACATACCGCTGCATCAGCCAGGGTAGACCAGAAAAGGCACGGGAAAGTGCGCATGATCCCGGTCTAGACGAAGCTTGGTCGGGGCCCTGTTCCAGTAACGACCGGCCGGAAGGCGTTCCTGCCGTGCCTCTGAATACGGTCCTGAGGCTGATTCTGAGTAGCTCTTCTACAGCCCCGGTGCCCGCGTGACTCGGGCGCAAACCCGAGACTCGGAAGCCCAAAACCCGGCGGTGCGGCCGATGCGTAAGATCGGCGCATGCTGGCGGAATGCGACGGCACCTGCCGGCACCCAGAGACGAGCATGCCGTTGCACGAGACACATCGTGCGTCTCAGGGGTGGACCCTAGGGGGTAGCACCTTCGCAATACATAACCTTGTAGCGCCGCGTCCTATCACCAGCATCAAGACCATCAACGACTGGGCTGGTGGATCAGGTGAGACGCCCGAATAACTTGTCCTTAGATTTTTGCGTTTTATTAACTGTACACATACCGTTTTGCTTTCCAGTTTTGCATTTTGGCATCTGCGAGTCTTTTGTCTTGTCGTTTCTGGTATGTTCAAATGTATGGGGTGGCGATAAACAGGAGGCAGATTCTTTAGGTCTGGTGCAAGGGTCTAGCCGGAGGCAGTGTTCTTTGCAATATAAAATGTAGTGTGAAGCTGCAACTGTTTTATCTGCACCTAGATAGATTCACATGGCTGGCAAGGGGCAACCAAGCCAATTTATTTCCGAATATGCATGTGGTCAGCATGTTTAAGTTTTTACTGCTGTTATTGCTACGTAAAGTAATGTGATTGCCAACTGCAGTGTCCAGAATGAAAAATTGTGTAAATGTGACCTGTATATAATTTTGCGATGTTCGCAGGGCTAGTGCATGTAGGATAAATGACGAAAGTATGAATACTTGTATCTTCGTAGACCTTGCTAGCAGCAATAAATAGAGCGTGCATTATCTCAGAATGCGCGAAGTTAACTCACCATTCCGATTTTCTGGAATTGACAGCGGTTGGGCTAAGAAGCAATAGTTTGACATTAACAAGAACTTCAAATTTGGTAATGGGAGGGGGGTAGTCATCCTCGTCTTCATCGTCATCCACTGAAAAAAAATAATATGCATAGCCACATCACTTCCAAAAGTTTTTTTTTGTCAAATGCTCTCGCGTGGTAACATTGGTGAACCAGATTAATATTTGTTGAAGTAGGCATATTTACCAATCTTGCTTCGAAAATAGAGATCAATTAGTGGCATTACGTGGGGTTGTAGAATTTACAAGAAATGATTTGGAGGCTACATGAAGAATATTCAAATAACAACCATTGCAATTCTCAACCAATGCCTAGCACAAAAACAGTAATAGCCATGAGTTGTGTGGCGATTTCCTGCCAGCTGTCGGTGACATTTGGAAACGCGGGGGAAGTACCGGATTTCATGAGAAATGTGTCAGGACACTTGTTCTGGTGGGCTGTTGTTTTTTACAACCAAATGTTGGTGACGTTTACAACAACGCTTGGCAGTTTTTCCGACATTTGACTCAGGTTTAGGATAAGGTACCGCATTCTTTCTGAGTTCGGACACCGTAAAAAATACACTTTAGCTATCTGTGAAGCCACTCAAAAGTAAGAGTTGTTGCTTTTTATCATACAAGGGCTTAGTAATGGTGTTTTTTTTCTGAATGCACTGGAGTGTTCCTTTTGATCCCGTTGAGGGAAATCACATTCTCTACTCGTACAAAAGTCACTTTCGCTGCCCTTCTGTGGGCGTTGTGCTGCTGCTGAGCATGAAGACGCGGGTTTGATTCCCGGCGGCGCCGTCCGCTTTTCTGATGGAGGGGAAAAGCAAAAGCGCCCCTGTGTACGAGATTTTTGACGCTCGTTAAAGATTCCCAGGTGGTCATAATTATTCCCGAGCCCTCCACTGCGGCGTGCGTCCTCGCCAGCGTTTAGTCAGCGCGTTAAACCCTACAATCACTCAATCAGCCCCTGTGGAGAGCAGCACCGTATAAACTGCTAGATGCTCCAGTACGATATGAGTCTTCTTCAAATGTTTCCTATCTCACAGGGTCGTCACAGTTAACGCATAGCCCTTTTTTACCTACTCTATGCAAATAAGTATCTGGTGGTGCGTCACGTATTTAAAGGTATGGACCATACTGGTTTATAAAATTTTCCGGCTCCTGCCATGTATGTCAACAGCCACGTCTGTCTCTCTTACTCTTGTCTTGTTTATTTATTACCGCTGGTGGTTTATTCGAGGCATACGACACCCAACGTTCAATGCGCGAGGGGGTGCGCTGGTTTTACTCGGCACGCTCAAATTCGAAATTGTCGGCCTTTCGGTATTTTCTAAAGGTAAGTTTCAAGACAACCTTCCCTAAATAAACAGGGGAAAGGGTGAGAATGCCACAGTTTTAGATCAAGGAATAAAAAACACCTAAAAAGTTCACTGAACCTGGAGTCTTTTGGTGTTAGTGCTTCACTTGACAGTCTTTTTATGCAGGAGACGGAGAGTTGCTCCCGCTTCGATAGGACAAGAAATAAACGTTTTAGTTTTGAATGGCATATTTCTTTGGGTCTTCAACATCATTCTAGTGTTTTTATGTAACACAGTTTCGTGAAATGAAAAGGGAAATAATTTATTTTGAGTGTTTCATGGTAAAGATGTAAATATGAATGAATTGCTACCAGCAACTGGAAGCTTTATTTTATACGGAGACATTGTGTATACAATGTCTAACAATTACTAAAGGAAAACTGCTCACAATGACGCTTTTTGTCGTGCTTTTATTCATTACAGTTCCTCTATTCACAATCATTACGCGTTTGTGTTATGAGTTCTTTTTCTCGTCAACTTTCATTCGGGCTGCCAGTACACTACCACTTGTCTGTCTTAGGCATTCACGGAAATAATTCATTTCTGCGAGCCAGAAGCTACGACTGAGGCAGGCGCATGCCACAGGACGGTTAAATCTGGAAATGGTACAGCGGCAACATGAAACTAGCAAGCAGGACAACGATGCTGCGGTGGAGACGAACAGAAGCAGAAGGAATTCCAGCCGGCGCTGCGAGTGCGGAGTAAAGTTTCTTCTACGCCTCTTCGGTGGTAGCATGCTCGGCATATAAGGTCTTCAACCTTGCCAGACACTCATACCATCATATCAAAGCAATTGTTTTACCAGAACTGATGCCAGCACCAGCACTGTATCACATAACCAAGAAAGAGTTACGGGAAAAAATTAACGCCAGTCTTTCAGTAACTGAGGAAGGGTCACTTTATGAACATGAATGAAGAAAAATGTGTCTTAATAAGAATGAAAGTCAGTATATACGTCTAACTACACAATTTTCAAATTACTTTACAAATTTACGGCCTCGTTGTTACGAGTGCAAGTCCTGCCTGAGGAACGGGGAGTGAAGACGCCCGGACCAGATAAACAATCACCGAATAGAGATAAGGACGTCACCACAGGGGACAATCACCTACGAGTCTTTCGTATAGCCCAAAGAAGAAGCGGCGGACCTGATCTCTGCCAGAGGGCACGGGGGCGCCATGGTGACCGATCGGCACAACCTTGCCTGCTTGACGTTACAGATTGCGACATTTACCAGGCACGTTTTCTCAGCAGCACAACGCCTTAGCCACTGAGTAACCGCGGCGGATCACAGGTAATAGGTGTCCACATTGTTAACCATAAACAAAACGTCAGGTACTATTGAAGCATAAAATCAATACATAAGTGTATTTGCAGCGTTATTTATTAAAATACGTGGGTGTATCACTTGAACACCAGAATAATTTAAGCTAACAGATCGGCCGTGGAGCGTTAGGAGAAAACTTAGCCCAGCCGGCCGCAACGGAAACGCGCGCCTAGTGAGTAGCACCCCGCGTTCTCCATGCTAGCGCGTGGGTTGCGCCACGTGAAAAGCGCGCAATAAATACCAACGAAATAAACTGCTTATGATATTTATTTATTTATTTATTTATTTATTTATTTATTTATTTATTTATTTATTTATTTATTTATTTATTTATATTACCTGCAGCGCAAATAAGGCTTTACAGCAGCGGTGTATACTCAAATACATCAATGCAATTCCTCACATGGAAAAAAATTCCCTCGCACTTCCCCCAGGGGGAGAGTGTGTAAGTGCGAATGCACGGTTGCATTCGCACTTAAAAGAAAGATGCGTTTATTCACAGACACCTATTTGTGTTGTCGTTGTACTTGATTGCTAGAAGGATCGCTTTGTGGTCCGTGAAATGGACCGTCAAAGGGTCCTGGAGGACGGTGCGGACTTGGCAGTTTGTCAGCTTTGAAATTTCGTGTCAGTACTCCTTTAAGCGGGTGCATTAGCCCTTCTCACGCCCGATTCCTGCTCAATCCCTCACGTGGGTATGTGCCATGAGGAGGCGCCCAACACCCGCAGTCACTGAGCGGAGAGAGGAGGAGGAGAGTAGCGCGCGGCCATCTCCCCCCGTTGCTAGGGAAGACGAGGAGGAAGACGAGGAGCGCGCGCACCCGCAGCTGTTGCTATGCGAACTACGGCGGGCGGACGATTCAGGCTCGCTTAAGAAGTGCATTCGCACTTAAAACGACATGAGGATAAGTGACACAAATCAGCACAATAGCGCGTCAAATGTACAAGCAACGTCACCGTTGAAGAAGAAGGAGAAAAAAATTACATATGGTACAAAAAAAATTCCCGCGCCTTCCCGCGAGGGGAACACGAGTAAATTCAGAGCATTGGGGCCTCAGTACTGGTTGATGGCAGTGTTGCTTCCCTCGCTTCTTCCGTGATGCTGGAGTAGCAGACACGAGTAAATGTGGGAGCGAGCGTCAACCAAGGAAGGAAGGAGCAACGCAGTGACTGAAGCACGAGCGACCGCTAGCCGCTTTATCTTTGCAGCGCGCGCAGTAGAGGGAGAGCAGGTACGGGGGGGAGAGCGCGCATGGGCAAGCAGCGCGCGCCCTTCCATGCCCCACCGCGCTGCTATCACGCACATGTTACGCCGAGACCGCGACGGAGCGAACGGGCAGACTACAACGCATGCGCGCGCCAGCTGCTGTTGAGAGAGAGGAGGTAAGGAGGAGAGGCGCACCTGCTGCGGACGCGGAGCTGTTGACGCCGTCCGACGCAGGAACAGGCGAGGCTAAGAAATGCTCTGCATTTAAAACGTGTGAAAGAGAGCATCAGATGGACAAGTAACAACAGTACTTGGTAGTTTATTACATTCACCAATGGAATGGGGAAAGAAAGAAGCGTTGTAAACATCTTTACGGCAGTCAATTTTAGAGTTTTCCATTCGTGGTCGCGTCGCTTAGATACTGCCGCGAACCATACACTGGGTTTGTTTAGTTGTGTTTTGCTTTTACCGCCCGGCTGCGCCGGTCTGTGTTATCTCTGCGCCACGGAAAGCGCGTGTTCCATTCTTTCTTTCTGTGCCGCGTGTGTTATTTGTTGTGATAGGGAGAGCATTCCGATCTAACGTGAACAGCCCAGGATAATCTTTTTGGATCTACTATGTTCTCGATGTGCATCGACGTTTCGAGAACCACGCGCGCCGAAAGATAAAAAGCCTGCAGTGCGGACGCCGGAGCATTCGATTCGACGACACTCGCCTGGGCAAGTCACTTTGTTGACCGCTGCTCGCCGCCTCTGTATTCTTTTGAGGTGTCAGGGGAGCACAAGTTCGCTCCAATAAACGTGTTTCTCATTTAAGACAACTGCATCATCCTTGTCTTCGTGACAATAAAATTGCGGGGGTAGTAAGAAAATTTTACGATCAATGTTAGTCTTCCTAAAATAAATACGGGAAAGTAGATCAAGTATGTGATGCAACTGACGTTTAGTTAGTGTTTCCAAGCCCAACTCTGCTTTGCGTGATGTAATGCTAGTGTTAAAACTATAATTTTTGTTACAAATCGGGTGGCGTGGTTGTGAACGCGTTCTAGCAGGGCACATAAATTATAGAATTTTGGGTCCCAAATGGCGCAGGCGTGCTCCGTAATAGATTTTGGGTTGGTGAAATATAACAGTTTTTTAGTTATAGGAGCATCACTGAAGTTGCGTTTTAGAAAGTTGAGCATGCGGGAGGCTGAAAAGGACACGTGTTCAACCTGACGTTTCCAGGTTAGTTTAGATGAAAAATAGACGCCAAGGTGTTTATAATACAACACTCTATAGCGTAGGAATACTTCCTAGAGTGTATTTTGATAAAGTACGCTTGCGGCTGCGTGTAAAGAAAACGTGCTTACATTTTGCACTATTTAAAGTCATTTTTCATTTTGCACACCAGGCTTGAATATCGTTAAGATCACGTTGAAGATAGCCTATATCAATTGAGCTTTTGATACCATGATAAACAAGGCAATCATCTGCGTAAACGCGTACTTTGCAGGACAAATTACGTACAATATTGTTACAATGGAAAGGGAAGAAACGAAACTTGGAGAGAAGACAACGAAAACGAACTGACCGGCCGCGAGTGGAACAAAGGAAGAAGACTTTCGTGCTGCGCGCATCTCGCTCTGTGCTTACCGCTCCCCGCCTACGAATTCCCTGCGCACAGGCCGCTCCATCTTTAAATAAAGCCCAACTCATTCCCTGCGACCGTCTCAATTGGTAAAGGCGCGGGGTGTCGACACCCCCTGGAAACAACCAACCACTTTTGACGGAGCAGGCGGATTGCAGGGCTACCGCACACAGACCGACATGCCGAACACGCGAGCTACTGGCGCCCCTGCACAAGAAAGGGTCAGCATCTGGCCCCACCCGAGGGAACCACGCATGTTTTTGGGGGCTCCGGATGAGGACGTAGAAGATTGGCTGAAACATTATGAAAGGGTCAGCAAGACAAACCACTGGGCAGCAAGACAAACCCAACGTGTCCTTCTCTCTCGACAAAACCGCCCTTGTGTGGTTCGACAACAACGAGGAAAAGCTGACTGCATGGGATAACTTTGTTACCGACATTAGGAATCTTTGGGGGATTAAGGCGCCAGAAAGAAAAAGGCTGAGCAAACTCTCGTGCAACAAGCCCAGGTTCCTGGAGAAACCTGTACAACGTACACTGAGGAAGTGCTCAAGCTGTGCCGCTTGGTTAACCGTAGCATGTCCGATGAGGACCAGGTGGGTCACCTGCTCAAAGGAATCGCTAAGGACGCGTAGAACTTTTTAATAACGAATGAAGACCTTGCGTCTGCACAGGACGTGATTCCCAACTGCAGGGCGTTTGAGGCACTGAAAATGCGACGAATCGCTCCCACGTTCGGTCGTCTAGCAAGCGTCACCACCGTAGCGAGTGTGGACTTAAATTCGAACCCTTCCGAAGATATCGCGTCACTGGTTCGCAGAATTATCAGAGAAGTGCTTGGCCAGCAAAGCGTCTGCCGCAACTGCCTGCCATCATTGGCCCGCTCCAGTCCGTCCCGTCTACCATCAGTGTGCATTGCAAGAGTCACCAGAACAGCCTCCGATGCCCTGGTGTGAGGACAGTTCGAGGTGTCGGCCAACCAGTTTTCGGGATGAACGCTCTGGAGCCCGGGTTACTCGGTCCCCGTTTCAGAGGTTTGCATCGTCCAATAGTGACCCTCCGCGCCGACCACCCCATGACCACAGACGACTTCTCCAAGGATACGTTGTGCCCCGACGCCTCCTGTTTGTTATAACTGCGACCTCCCCGGTCACATATCCCGATTTTGTCCCTATCACCTACGGCAGCCTCAAGGACACTTCGCGAGACCACCTACGGCAATCCGCAACAACCCGCCTTACCGAACGACTATACCGACTTCCACTTTCTACTGGTACAGCCAGTCGAGCAACAAGCTCCACGACTCGCCCACGTCCGACCGCAGCTTCTCTCCACGTACGCACCAAGCCGGATCACCCTCACCGCGGGAAAAGGCGAGGATCGCCGACGCTGGGAACTAGGTTCTGCGACCCACGGGGGTGAGGTCGCGAGACGGTCGCTTTCGCCAATTCCCCCACCTGTGATGATGTCAAAAAACAAAATGATGTAAATGGTGTAGAAACATGAGCGTTAGTGGACACTGGTGTCGCAGTTTCGGTAATCGTCTTGGGCACATATTTATGGTTGCGTGTGATCGCACCGTTCATTTCCGCGGTGTCCGGAGCGAGCATCTGCGCGCTGTCGGCGTTTGTTCCGCGACAGTTACGCTTGGTGAAGAGGCATTCCGGATGCAGTTTACTGTGCTGGAGCAAGCTACCCATGACGTTATTTTGGGTATAGATTTCCTACACGACACCGGAGCTACACTCGACTTTGGTACTTGCGAGATTTCTTTCCGGGGTGAAATTCTGCCCAAACCAATTGATGATCCCAGCGAGAACAGCGCAGGTGTGCTTTCAGTTATTGAAAATACCCTGTTACCCACTATGGCAGCTTCGTTTATTCCGGTGAACTCTGGTCGTCTTCGTTCGAAAAGCTGCACAATTTTAATTGAAGGCGATGCGAACAACATGGTGAAGAAAAATATTTTGGTACCCCGAGCTCTGGTCGAGGCCACAGACGGACGTAGTCATGTGTGGACGGTAAATGCACCCAGTGAGCCAGTAGTCCTTCCCTGTGAATTCAAGATTGCCAGCTTCGACGAATAAGTCAACGTAGCCATTCAAGCGGTGAATCACAACGCCGACCATACCACGACAGAAAAACCTGACAATACTGCCGCCTTTAAGCGCAAGATCAACAACTCCCTTTCGTCCATCGAACACAGCGCACTACTGAAAACGCTCACTCCTTATGTGTCGACTTTCGACTTTGCCCAGGGCGATCATTCCTTTCCCGTTCCTGCCTCCCGGCTACACCATCGAATCAACACCGGCGATGCGACCCCTATACGCCAGAAGCCATATCGAGTGCCGCCTTCCGAAAGAAAAATAATTAATGGCCATGCGCAAGAGATGCTAAAAAAGGGGTGATCCGCGAGTCCTCAAGTTCTTGGGCCGCACCCGTGATCTCGGTCAAGAATAAAGATAACTCATGGCGATTTTGCGTCGACTATCGTCGTCTCAATGCTGTCACCAAAAAGGACGTATATCCCCTACAGCGCATCGATGACGCTATCGACTGCCTTCATTCCGCTTCATATTTCTCTTCTCTCGATATAATGTCAGGGTATTGGCAAATTCCGGTACACCCATCCGACAAGTAAAAAAGAGCATTCGTGACACCAGACGGCCTATTCAAATTCACCGTCAGGCCTTTTGGGCTATGCAATGCGCCTGCGACGTTTGAAAGGTTTATGGACACAATTTTGCGCCGCCTTAAATGGGAGATATGTATGGGCTATTTGGACGACATCATAATCTATGCCACGACATTTAGCGAGCATAACAAACGCCTCGGAATTGTTCTCGACAGGATTCAAAAAGCAGGGTTGGTCCTGAATTCAAAGAAGTGTCATTTCGCAGAACGTCAAGCAATCGTGCTTGTGCTTCTCGTCGACAAGGACGGTATTCGGCCCGACCCGCAAAAGATCTCAGCAGTTCGAGGCTTCGTCACACCACGTTCGTTCAAAGACCTCAGAAGTTTTTTGGGCCTTTGTTCGTATTTTCTACGTTTTATTAAGGATTTCGCCCACCTTTCTCACCCCCTAAATTGCCTGCTACAGAAAGACACCCCTTTTGTGTGGACGCCAGAATGTGAAGCCGCCTATCAGCAACTAAAGATTTTACTTACTTCAAGCCCAGTTCTCCGCCACTTCAACCCAGCTGCCCCTACCGAACTTCACACGGACGCGAGTGGAGTCGGCGTTGGTGCTGCACTCGTCCAGCTGAATAGCGGCGCGCAGCACGTCATCGCTTATGCCAGCCGAATGTAACTACACCGTTACTGAACTTGAGTGTCTAGCTGTGATCTTCGCCGTTCAAAAGTTTGTCCATACCTGTATGGGCGTCACTTCTCCATCATGACAGGCCACCACTCACTATGCTGGCTTGTTGGTCTGCGGGACACATCCGGTCGGCTCACTCGCTGGGTATTGCGCTTACAAGAGTATGATTTTTCTGTGTCGTACAAGAGCGGACGCCGACACACTGACGCGGACTGCTTGTCACGCCTTCCTGTTCCGGTGCATTCGTGTGACGACGATCACTTTGATAACTGTCTGGCATCTCTGTGGAATGCAGTTCCTACCGCCTCCAACTTGAAGGAAGAACAACTGAAGGATAGTTCTTTAAAAACCATGTTTGATGCAGCGCAGCGAGCGCAGCCACCACGGCTTGTTGTTCAAGAGAAACTATTCGGTGGATGGCGCCGGCTTTCTTTCGGTTATTCCAGGTAGCCTTCGCACCGCCATTTTGCATGCTACGCACGACGACCCCACTGCGGGTCACCTTGGCTTTGTGCGCACTCTACATCGGCTCAAACAGAATTTTTACAGGCCAGGAATGCGGCGACTTACGAAGCAATACGTTGCCGGCTGCCCGCAATGCCAGCGTCATAAACGCCCTGGGAGCCCTTCGCCGGGACTTCTGCATCCCGTGACTGCACCTACGTCACCATTCGAAAAAGTGGGAATAGATCTTCTTGGACATCTACCGAAGTCTTGGACAGGTCGCCGGTGGATTATCGTGTGCGTCGATTATTTGACACGGTACGTCGAGACGGCCTCTCTGATTTCAGCTACATCTGAGGACGTCTCAGCCTTCCTTCTGCATTCTGTTATCCTTCGTCATGGCGCTCCGCGCGTTATCATCAGTGACCGCGGCCGACAGTTTACGGCAGACGTTGTAGAAGAACTATTGAGACTTTGTGGCTCTGTCTCTCGCCACAGCACCGCATACCATCCGCAAACTAATGGTCTGACGGAGCGCACAAACCGCACGCTGACCAATATGCTATCAACGTATGTTACGTCCGACCAGAAGAATTGAGACACTGTGGTACCGTTCGTTACGTACGCCTACAATACCGCCAAACACAAAATTACTGGCTATACTCCATTTTTCCTACTGTATCTCTGTGCTCCACGTACATTTCTGGACAGCGTCTTGCCCTTCTCACCACGTCACTACCTTTCACCCACCCAAACTTTGTGCTGTGCTGAAGAAGCGGGCCGGCTCTCCCGTATTCGTACTCTGAGCTAGCAAGCTCGTACCAAGGCTCGCTACGATGACCGGCATCCTCACGCCGCTTTCACTCCGGGCGAACAAGTTTGCTTATGGACTCCGGTGCGCAAGAAAGGACTACACCAAACGTTCCTCTCCACTTACTCCGAACCGTTCGTGGGGCTCTCCCGCTTCAACGATGTCAACTATGTCGTCGCCAAAGTCACGTATAATGGTCGCAGCTCGAGTAGGACGCAGGTCATGCATGTAGCTCGCCTGAAACGCTGTCACTTTCGCACCGCTTAACTCGCTCGGCCAGCTTCGTCTGCCCCGGGTGAAAATGTTACGACGGAAAAGGAAGAAACGAAACTTGGAGAGGAGACAACGAAAACAAAATGACCGGCCGCGAGTGGAAAAGAGGAAGAAGACGTTAGTGCTCGCGCATCTCGCTCTGTGCTGACCGCTCCCCGCCTCCGAATTCCCTGCGCACCGGCCACCTCATCTTTAATAATGCCTATCGCATCCCCTACGACCATGTCGGTGTCGTTAATATTGTAACGAGAAGACGAGGAAGTGGACTGTGCAGCCTAGTGCGATGTGCATCTTTCACCGACGAAGACGAAGACGGTTGGCGTGGGGTTATCGCTCGTGCTGTGACGTCCGAATTGTAAATAGCTTGCATCTCTTTCTGTAAATAGATCGCTTCAGAATCGACCATGGTTCATGTCATCCGTCCTACCACCATGTAACATGTTTTCGTAGAGGTGCTGGGTACGTGACGCTCCAAATACAGGCAAACGACGAAGACGACGAGAGACACTGGACGGTGCTCGGTTCGAGAAGAGGAGAAGGTTGATCGGCCAGCTTGCGAACTGTTCGTTTATACGCTGCTGCATTCAACAATCGCAGATTTTGTGAACATCGCAAATACGCCTCAATTTTATGCTAACATTGTGCTGGAGATTGCGGAGTTGGTATCAGCACCTCATCCCGTACCGCTCGCCCGGGCGTATTCCACCTACCACGGAGCTTCGGAGTGGACGCTCCGTTCCTGGCGTAACAATGCCTGCTGATGGAGCGACCGCGTCGACGACCCCCCTCGTCATCATGTCTCATCCCCGAGAGCCTGGAATATTCCCCGGAGCGGACGACACTGATGTAGACGACTGGCTCAGCCTCTTCGAGCTTGTTAGCGCTCACAACAGGTGGGATCCCACCATCATGCTCGCGAATATCATCTTTTATCTGAAAGAGCAGAGTCCTGCGCGCAAGTGGTTTGAGACGAACGAGACCGAGTTAACCAGCCGGGAAGCCTTCAAAACGAAGCTGCGAGAAGTGTTCGGAAAGCCTCTTGGTCGCCAGGTTGCTGCCCGCAAGGAAGAGGAATCGCGTGCCCACACGTCGACTGAATCATACGTCGCATACATCCACGACATTTTGGTCCTGTGCTCCAAGGCTGACAGCACAATGCCGGAGGCCGACAAGGTGGGACACATACGGAAGGGCATTGCGGACGATGCATTCCACCTTCTTATATGCAAACAGTGTGCCACTGTAGATTCCATCATTAAGGAATGTCGGCGCTTCGAGGACGCCGAAGGACGCCGAATAGCCCACAACTTCGCGCAACTTCCACACACAGCAGTGACCTCTTCGTGTGAAGATGGCAACCTGCATGCCCGTCATCCCTGCCTACAAGATCGCGTTCCATCGTCGTCGGATATAACCAAAATTGTGCGCCGAGAACTGGAGGCTATGTCCCCTACTACGGCGGTGCCATATATGCCCGATCGGAACGACCTCCACACCGTTGCCGTTATCCAGGCCGTTGTGCGCGACCAAATAGCCAACATGGGCCTTCACCGTGTGTGCTCGCTTAGCCCTCCGTTCGGACAAGGGTTCATGTTGCCCGTTTCCCACAACGAATGTCCTCCTCCACGCTACCCACGCCGTAATCCCGCTAAGTGGTGTACCCCGAACGATGAACCAATTTGTTTTCATTGCTCCAGAGTTGGCCACATTGCCTGGTACTGTCGCAGCCGCCGGGTCTCATTCTTCTGCAACAGTTACTCCGACTATAGTACTCGACCACCCTTTGGCTACTCCGATGACCGCCAGAACTGCTGCTCTTCCCGTCCTGAGCTGAACCCGACCAACTTTAAACGTCGCCCCAACACCGCCAGTTCCGCTCACCACAGCCTCGCCGCCCATCCCCGACGTCCTACTACGCTCGACCTCCTTCGGAAAACTAGGTAACGCAGCTCCCGGAGGTGATGCTGCATTCCCCAGCACGCCCGAAAATCCTCTCTTGACGTCGGCTACCCGGACCAATTTACTGGACGTTGAAGTTGACGGCGTTCCTGTCAGTGGCCTCATCGATACAGGAGCACATTTATCTGTAATGAGTGCTCATCTTCGCCACCGTTTACGAAAAGTTATGACTCTACCAACATCACATCTTGTTAGAGTCGCTGATGGAGGGACACCTGTTGTTATGGGAATGTGGTCTGCTCGTGTGACTGTAGGACTGTTTTGTTCACGGTGCTTGGACGTTGCTCGCATGACCTCATCCTTGGCCTTGACTTTTTATCTGAGCACGCCGCCCTCATTGACTGTTCTACCGGTGTCCTTCACCTCGAGATGCCGATTTTGCCAGCACCCGATGACGCGCCCGACGAGAGGCTTTCCTCCAAAAAGCACATTCGCTTGGCACCGAGGGCGATAACTTATGTTTCCGTGTTGTGCAGATCCCCAG
Organism: Haemaphysalis longicornis; assembly: GCA_013339765.2. NCBI lineage: Eukaryota > Metazoa > Arthropoda > Arachnida > Ixodida > Ixodidae > Haemaphysalis > Haemaphysalis longicornis. The sequence goes on along the minus strand of CM023452.1, from coordinate 30,145,898 downwards.
TTCTCGACGGTGATTACGTAGTGTCATCAATTATTGATGTGCTGCTTGCGCACAGCGTGAACTTACCTCGTACCGTTGTTAGTGTTACCAACAACGAAGTCATGTTGCCCTTCCTGAATTTCAGCTTCTGTACATAGGTTCTTCCGCACGGTATGACACTAGACACGCTGGCGCCGGTTTGTGATTACGACGTTTCCGCAGCAACCTTTGGCTAACCTGCAATCGATGCTGAAACACCCAGCCCGACTCCTCCGCGGGAGAATGCCGAACTTTCGAAGATGATTGCAGCTGATCTAACGCCAACGCAAGCTGAAGAACTGCGTTGCGTTTTGGAGTCATAAAGCGACATCTTCGATTTAGGTGATCGTACTGTGGGCCAGACATCCATCGTCCGTCATCGTATTAATACCGGCGACGCCAGCCCTGTGCACAAACGGCCGTATCGTGTGTCCCACGCGGAGCGGCTTGTTATCCAAAAAGAGGTGGAAAAAATGCTTGATAGAGACATCATTGAGCCGTCCTCAAGTCCTTGGGCGTCACCAGTCGTCCTGGTTAAAAAGAAAGATGGAACCTGGCGATTCTGCGTGGACTACCGGCACCTTCACAAAATCACAAAAACGGACGCCTATCCCCTTCCAAGAATCGACGATGCGCTCGATTGCCTTCATCGTGCCGCGTACTTTTCTTCCATTGATCTCCGCTACGGCTACTGGCAGGTCACTGTCGATGACAAGGACCGCCAAAAGACGGCTTTTATCACACCGGGCGGACTCTAGCTACCAATTCAAAGTAATGCCATTCGGACTTTGTATTGCCTCAGCAACGTTCGAGCGAATGATGGACTCTCTGCTCCACGCGTTTCAATGGTCGACTTGCCTTTGCTATCTTGATGACGTTATCGTCATTTCTCCAACGTTTGCGACCCACCTCCAGCGACTGTCGGACGTTCTGGCCGTTTTTCGCCGAGCCGGACTTCAACATAACTCTTCCAAATGCAAGTTTGGACGACGGAAAACCACCATCCTCGGTCACCTGGTCGATGCTAAAGGAGTGCAACCTGACCCCGACAAGATTGAAGCTGTGCGAAAATTTCCCGTTCCACGCTAAGCAACAGATGTGCGCAGTTTTGTCGGTTTGTGGTCCTATTTCCGTTGCTTGGTCGGAAATTTCGCCGAAATTGCCGAACATTATACCGAACTTCTCAAAAACGATGCTCCATTTCCTTGGGGCCCTGAGCAAGCTGCAGACTTTTCTCGCCTCGTTGACACTCTGACCAGCTCACCAATCTTGGGCCACTTTAACCCTTCTGCTCCCACGCAGGTGCGCACTGACGCCAGTGGCCATGGCATAGGTGCTGTGCTCGCACAAGTCGAGTGTGGTCACAAGCGGGTGATTGCGTTCACGAGCCGGCTCTTGTCCCCGGCAGGACGTAACTATTCCATCACGGAACGCGAGTGCCTTTCGCTGGTGTGGGCTGTCGGCAAATTCCGACCGTACTTATATGGTCGCGATTTCACCGTAGTCACAGACCACCATGCGCTCTGCTGGGTATCGTCTTTAAAGACCCCACCGGGCGGCTTGTTCATTGTTCACTACGACTACAAGAGTACACCTTCAACGTCGTTCACTAGTCTGGATATTTGCACAAAGACGCCGACTGTCTATCCCGTTACCCCGTCGGTAGGGCGGACACCGCTGACACCGCTGACGATGCCCACCTCTTGGCAATATTCGAGTTCCTCCAAATGGGCGAAGAGCGACGCCGTTACTCTTCATTGCGCGCAATAATCGAACGCCTCCAATGTGACCCATCTGACTCATCGCTACGATCTTTCCTCCTCCTTGAGTTAGTCCTCTACCGTCGTAACTACCGCTCGGATGGGCCTGACGTCCTCCTTGTGGTACCTGAACACTTGGGCCTAGATGCCCTCCAACAGCTTCACGACGTCCCCTTGGCTGGCCATCTCGGTGTTGCGCGCACTTATGCACGCACCCGCCACCGATTCTTCTGTCCTGGTCTTTATAAGACGATCAAGCAACACGTCAACGCTAGCGATTTGTGCCAGCGCCGCAAGAAATTATCAGTGCTCCCTGCACGTCCCCTTCAGCCCGTGGATATTCCGACCGAACCATTCTTCTTCGGCTTTGACCTCCTTGGCCCTTTCCCTTCATCGCTGTCCGGCAATAGGTGGATTGCAATTGCTGCCGACTACGCGACCCGCTATGCTATCACCCGTGCCCTGTCAACAATTTGTGCCACTGATATCGCCGACGTCCCCCTAGAAAACGTCATTTTGCAGCACGGCGCTCCGCGGGAACTCCTCACAGACCGTGGTCGTTCCTTTCTTTCCAAAGTCGTCACCGACCTGCTTTGCTCGTGCTCCACCCGACAAAGTTGACCACAGCATACCATCCCCAGACAAATGGTCTGACCGAATGCTTTAATCGAACACTCAGCGAAATGCGGCCCATGTATGTCTCATCTGACCACAAAGACTGGGATGCCGTACTTCCATACGTAACATTCGCTTATAACCCTTCATGCCGTAATACTACCGGCTACTCCCCGTTTTATCTGTTGTACGGTGGAGAACCAGGTTTGCCAATGGACACTTTACTGCCTGCTCCCGCTTCTTCACCGACAGCCTACGCCCACGATGCCATTACGCGGGCTGCGCTGGCACGTAATGTCGCTCGCGCGCGGTTGTGTGATTCCCAGGTGGCCCCCCAAAAGTCCCGTTATGACGACAAGCACAGCACTGTGTCTTTTCCACCTGGCTCTCTGGTGCTTCTGTGGACACCTCTTCGCCGTGTTGGCCTTTCCGCAAAATTCATGTCCCGTTACAACCACCGGACCTTATCAGGTGCTCCGGAAGGTGTCCGATGTCACATACGAAGTTTGTCCTTTACTGCCCTCCACATCCCAAGCGTCTCCTTTATCGGACATTGTCCACATATCTCGCCTCAAGGCCTACCGGACGCCTGCCGATAGCGACTCCTAGCCAACACCGGGACGGTGCTTTCGCCGCCCGGGGGGTCATGTAACGTGACGCTCCAAATACAAGTGTCGCGACTACAACACCTCCGGTAAAGGAAAAGAACTGTATTTACAACAGATCACATACAGAACACGTCTGACCGCCGCTATCATTCTTTATCGTTCTCTTCTACCTACATTTGAGATCACTTCTTTGTCTTCGTGGAAAAAAGTTCCAACAACCTCCCCCCCACGGTGAAAAAAAACAGTGATGCATAGGGGATAGTCGTAGCCCCGTCTTTGCGCCTGTACTTTCACCGGCGTTGTGGTTTCCTGTATGGTCCGTTTCTAGTCGTTCCGAGCAAACGGTAGCAGCGCTGACGGTTCTTTCGCCTGTATTTCCAGGCATGCCGAACAGCAGGAGAAGCCGTCATTCGGTTGCCGTTGCCCTGCTCTTTCCTTCGCGAGTGGAAGCGATGGCCCCGATGGTCGTGTCGATGGCCCCGACGTTTTCCAAGCACACCATGAGCGACGCGAATCGTTTGTTCCACGTTTGTGCATCGGTACCGAAAGAGCTGATAGGCAAATCTTGCGATGGGGCGAATGTCGTTTTCCTCTCTTGCTTGGTCTTTTACTATTTGCTTCACCCACGTTCCGTTAGTTACGGATTTCTTTGATGCATATACCTTCATGTCAGATGGACGCCACAACTGTCTTGGGGATTTTTCGTCAAATGCGATGGCTATAATTCTGGCTCGGTTTTCGCTTTTTGCCGAATCTTGATTGGACCAGTGAATATTCTCCGCGCAGGCCACTTTATCATTCTTGTGGTCAGGGAAGCAGGAACTTAACTTTGCTGTTGAATTCTTCCACCCACGTTTGCTACTGGCTGTTTCATAGGAGGATGGTCTCGGGAGGTCCCGCACAACATTAAGACGTGGACCCTTCTCCGCACGCATGTCCAACTCTTCCTGTTCAGGTTTGACGGTGGCTGTCGGTGTAACTTCATGTACGTCGGTATCGTGGCTTGAGTTTGCAATAGCCTTCAGTGGGGAAGTCACAAATATTGTTGACGTTTTAGGACGCGGGTCACCCCGAGAGGCGTCACAGTGCCCACTGACATTTTGTTGATCGGTTGTAGGGATATCAATTTCAAATGGAGCTCGTTCATACTTGAGACAAAGGGGCGTGGAGATCTCTTCGGGGGAACTCCGTCGCTTGCCTTAAAATGGATTGCCAAGTTATGATGAAGTCACGGAACTCAAAAGTGTCCATAAACTCTTGTTCAGCGTACTTGCCAGACAGAAAGGGTTCGATGTCGCGGTCGGTGTAGCGTAGTTGTGCGGACTCATAGTCAAGGCGGTCGGTAATGGCGGATATTTCTTCATCCGTTGTGTCCGCGTTCAAAAGGGCAGCCTTCGCTGCGGAGATCAACTTCGTTATAGCATAGCGTTGAACACTTCGATTGCGGTACAGTTGATCTGCAGTAGGCTTCGTTCGTGGTTCGGTCATGTTCAAGTCGGTGTTAGTTCCTTTCAGGCATTGGTCGCAACCGCTGCGTACATACCATCGTTCGTTCATCTCCCGGGTTTCGGCACCACTATGTCGCGACTACAACACCTCCGGTAAAGGAAAAGAACTGTCTTTACAACAGATCACATACAGAACACGTCTGACCACCGCTATCATTCTTCATCGTTCTCTTCTACCTACATTTGAGATCACTTCTTTGTCTTCGTGGAAAAAAGTTCCAACAACAAGCAAACGGCGAAGACGACGAGAGACACTGGACGGTGCTCGGTTCGAGAAAGAAGAGAAGGTTGATCGGCCAGCTTGCGAACTGTTCGTGTATGCGCTGTTGCATGCAACCATCGCAGATTGTGTGAAAATCGCAAATACGCCTCAATTTTATCCTGACAATATATACAAAGAAAATCAGGGGCCCTAAAACAGACCCCTGCAAAACACCAGAAATAACGCTCACAGCACCTGATTTACAGCCGTTTAACAGGACACGTAGGGTGCGATTTTTCCACATTTCCACATTTTTTGGGGGTCTTCGGTTAACTAATTTCCCAAAGAGCACAAATATTTGTCGTTAACAACTGTGTTCCGGGTTTTTATGTCTTTGCCGAGGAGCCTTACGTCATCCACCACGCTCTGTTCTTTCTTTTTTCTATGCGTTTGCAAAAGACGGCGCTTTTTCTTCATAAGTAAACTTACGTCACGGCACACCCACGGCTTGTCGGCACGCCTTTTGTGGGAGATTAGTTTGCTAGGAACACGGAGATGGAGCAGAAACGCCATGTTCGTGAGGCTTCCTCCGCCCACATCTTCAGTCATTGCCTTCTTACACCATAACAACACAAGGAAACCAAGCAGAACACCAACAACACATAATCACAAACCATCAGGCGTAACTGATCTACACACCCGGTCAAGTCAAGTCATGAACAAATCATGAAGAACAAGATCAACAAACCAAGATCAAAGAATCAAGAATCAAGTAAAGTTCAAGAACAAGAACAAACAAGGCAAGACGTCTACCAAGGATCCAAGTCCACAGTGAAGATCAATTTTTAGAAAGAAGTGATCTCGAGGTGTAGTGTTTGTTATTTTTCTTTTAACACTTGTACAGATTTCTGATTTTTCGTTTCAAACAAGGAAATTTTCCTTTCATGTTTAAAAAAAAAAGCCCGCAGATACTTTTTTTCCCGTTCCCGGGCGGTGGTCGCTAATCTATCTTCTCTTCCTCGTTACAATTCCTTTTCCTGCCCCAACCACCTTTGTACCACTACCTCAACCCTTACTTCTACCCCCTGCCCTTCCCTTTCTCTCCCTGCGATACATATGTGGTGCAGGGTGGGAACCTCTTTCCCTCTCACAGTCACCACACCTCACCCTTTTCTATTAATTGGTGTAGTTTGTCCTTGAAAGCTCCCCAAAATGTTTTCCAATGACAGCTTTGGTTCACTTCAATAAACTCCGGTAGAAAGGATGCAAGTTCGCTAGATAAGAAGCCATATTCTCGTTTAGTATAAAAGAAAGAATTACGGGGGTATTCTGCACAGCTTTTGAATCTTCTTGGTGGTAAATAGGCAAGGACGCAGTCAAAATTACTAATTCCATGGATGGCTTATGCATTTCGGATCAGTGAAGGCCCATTAGCGAAGAGCAAATCTAAAACGGAACCGCGGTCTTTTCGTTTTCCTGTAGGTTCGGTTACAAATTGTAAAAGATCGTTCGCTTGTATCAACTCGTGGAAACTAGCAGACAGCACACACGAGTCGGTGACAATGCATTTTTGATCCAACTACTGAACTTCCGGCATATTAAAATCACCTGCACGTATATTATCGTAGTTTAATGTTGACAGGAAGTCATATAAGGAGCTGAAGGCTTCCGGATCAGCGCATGCTGGCGAATGATGATACGACCCTATAGTAATGACTCGTCCGCTGTCTTAAGTGAACGTTACAGCAGACAGATTCTGCGCAACTAAAGGATATGGTTAGGGAACTAGATTGTAGGCTGGCATCGACAAGCACGAAAACGCCTCTACTTTGGTTATTTCTGTCGCTGCGATATACGTCCAAGCCAGACGGAAAAACGTCAGCGTCCAGGACCAAACTATAAGCCAAGACTGTGTACCAATGATAATGTGGGGCTCAGCTGTTGAAGTGAGCGTAGCAAATTCGTCAACTTCCCTTTGTATGCTACGGCAGTTTACTACGAAGATAGTAAACTCTGGAACCTGTAATGCTGTCTGAACAGACTTACGACCACATGCACCATGTTGCGTAGACACTACATCCCACTTAGCTATCTTTTTGTTGCGACTACTTGGTCGAGCTCAGACTCGTAAACGGATGTTCTTTTGTTGACAATAGCTTTTGATGCCTCAGTTTGTACGGTAAATGTAACGTACGGGTAGGTTGTAAAAGTTTTGAATGTGCTAACCCTACCGGAGGGGTAAAATCATCGCGCATTGCAAAATCAGTCCCTTTTCTCTTAGGTCCACGCATTCGCCCAATTAGCCCACGCATTCGCCCAATTGTGTTTTAAAGAAAGAGCATGCTTTTTCTTCCGAATCAGCCCGGTTTTCGTTACAGTATCCGTTATTGTATGTATGTATAAATTATTCCTTCGAGATATGTTATTCGCGAGTTATAGTTGTTATAGTTGTCCTTTTAGCTGGGCGAAGCCTCGTGATAGGGAACCAGCAAGATGACGCGTTGGGCGTAGTTTATGAGTCAACGTCGCTCTCAACAACGGTTACCCTGTTTGCTAAAGCTTCTATTGAGATGTGCATTGCAGCTTGTTGGTCCTTCAATTCTTTTAGTTCGCATAAAAACTGTACTTGCCCTAATTCCATCCGCTTTACAATTTCCAAAATACCATCAATGCTTCCCTGAGAAGATTAGCTGTCTTGAGGGCCAGAAGGGGTTGTCCCCGGTTAGGCGAGGGTTTCTTTCAACATCTACCGACACTATTAACAGCATACGGGCCAGCCACTTAAGCATACGTTCAACACCAGAAAAACATCGTTTCCTCATAGTAGCGGCACACTCAAATACAGTCCCTGGACACGACACCGCAATTACATCTCTATTCGAGGTAGTGTAACATGAAGCAGAGAGTAAGTAACCAACCTGTACAAAAAAAGCAGTGTGAGCCAATGTTGATAGCGATGCCATGCCCCGTGTGACCAACGGAGTAGTGGCGGTTAAGTACTCGTGCCCCACCAAGGGTGTCGCTCGATATACCAGGTTGCCAGGTGGGACACGCCGTCGGCGCCAAACCTGGCGATGTCCAACACATATCCGGTAAGCAATGAAAGGGCAGCACCGCTTGCTTGACACCCGTTAACTCGATGCTGTGGCTTGCAGGAAATGGCGGTGGTAACTGGTTATCCGTACTGCTGTACATCGGACGGGATATTGCAGTCAGCCAGGCCAGGATAGCTATACTTCCGAATGTAAAATTTGTGCGCAGCCCGAAATGCAGTCTTCCGGTCACGGTGCATAACTTCTGCGTATCAGGAGGTGATCACGGGATCAGTGAACTCACAGCGACGCGAGCTACTATTCAGTTATCTCGCAGCGCGTCGCCGCCATTGAGCACAATGTGCAAATTGGGTTTGAACATCTCGCGCAAATGTCAGGTGGTTCGGACGCGCCACCAAAGGAGCGATCTCGTCGACTGCGAAGCATTCCGAAAGTGTGAGGGGAGGCAGACAGCCCTCCGAAGTTGTAGCGACGCGCAGGAAGGTGATGCTATAGCAGCGCCCAATACCCTTTCTTTATACTTTTCCTAGGTGCTCTTCCTCTGTTTTCTTTCTTCCTTCAGTGTGTTGCTCCCCCAAGAGAAATCCCAACAGACATTCAGGCTGTTGGACCGACAGCCAATCCGGAAATTCGGCATATCGGACTGTTGGTGTGATGGCAGCCTGTTGGCTTGAAGGCAGCCTGTTGGCTTGAAGGCAGTCTGTCGGCTTGATGGCAGTCTGTCGGTCTGATGGCAGTCTGTCGGTCTGAATGCAATCTGTTGGTCTAAATGCAGTCTGTTGGTGAAGCTATAGGTCCGATGACGAGAATGACTTAGGAGAGATGCTGTGAGGTGTGGAACTGGTTTACAAATTTGGCAAGCATGTAGGCCTTTCAGTAAAATAAAAATAGAGAATTTCATTTTGTGCTGCTCACTCATTTATTTGTCCTGCATGTCGCCGAGCTTTTGCGAAAGGTGCTTTCGCACCACCTTTAGCCTGGCTTCATAGGGCTCCGCAGACGCAGTCCTGGCCACATAGATCTGAAAAAGAGCTGTAGATAGAATAATTAAGGTTCAACGACCTTGTGAACAAAAGAAAATGTGGTAAAAGGGTAACAAATATTGCCAAACAGGTTGCCAGTAAAAAGCATTACTCAGGGAAATAAACCAATACCCTGCAGCTTTTTTTCTTGTAAGCTAACACATACTGGGCCCGCAGCAAACCATTATTCATGGATAGAATTCAGGCACACTGTGATACCATTTATTGTGCCAGAAGTTTCATATTAGGGGATGCTTGCTTTTGCTAAATTATGAGTTAGCTATTAGTTCTGATGTCAGATATCACATGCAATACCTTTCAGGGATGCGACCTTCTCTAGTGTCAGAGCTGGTTTAGGCTTCGTTTTCCCTTGCGACTTGCTCTTGTTGGAGAGCGTCCCAGTCACGCTCCTGTCTCGCATCTGCTCCACCGTCCAAAAATTATTTGCCGCAAGCCGGCAAAACATCGAATCAGTTGAAGCCCGGAACATTGTGCCCCAGGCATCCTTGCACAGCCAAGTGTCGCAACCTGCATACAGCTGCGACCCAAAAAGAAAAAAAGGCAGCAATCACATGTAGCTATCCACAAATACTGGAGCAGAAAATTGAAGTAGCTACTTGATATTTGTGCCTGTATCCATTTCAACACAAAAAGTTTAGAAAAATGGCCCAATTTGTGAGGTTGGTGTGAAATGTAGGCAATTATGGAAAGCTGTGCACCCTGGTCTACGGTTATGTACAACGTTGCAAGGGTGCTTGTAGACCATTCCATGAAGCTGACAAATAGCATGAGCTAATCCATCAATACTAATGGGCCAACAGAACACATTAGCACACCCTCACCCAGGCTTTAGCCTGTAGTAGCGTAAGCTGGTTTCCGTGAAATGGGCCTCAGGAGCACGTGCTCACCCGAGCACTACATGACAAAAAGAAGACGATGTCACGCATAAGTGCAATCTCCTTTTCCGGGTATGTCGCTTCGGTGGAGTGACACACTGTATGAGCTGTTGCAACAATGAAACATAGCTCACTGACCAAGTCAATAAAGCTGTTTGACATTTCGGTACCTATAAGAAACCGCGTTCACAATGAGCATAAGCTGTAGCTATACGAATCTAAACGAAGCTATATATTGGTCATTAGGTCATTACATTGGTCATTATTAGGTCATTAGATATGCTGCAGGTAGCCGCCCGTTCTGTTTATAGTGTCGGGCATCGTCTCAATGATGATGGACTCAAGGAGCCACCGAGAAGAAAGATTGCCCTTGGTTTTCAGTACTTTCGCCTCGTCCCATGCGACCGAGTGTCCCATCTTCTCACAATGCTCTGCCAGTGCGCTCGTTTTTGCTTGGCCCTTGTTCACTTCGTTTCGGTGCTGCATTAATCTTCTGTGCAGATTGCCTGTTTCGCCAATGTACACTGATTTGCATTCGGCGCACGGTATCTAATAAACACCTGGAAGCTTGTAGCGTGATAGGGGGTCTTTCACGCTGACTATGTAAGAACGTAGCTTGCTAGTGGGCACGTGCACGATGTGCACACTGTGTTTCTTGAAAATGCATTTAAAAGCTTGATTTATGTGTAAGACGAGAATTGCAGCACGTTTTGATGCAGGCCTTGTGGACACTTCTGCCTGCTATTGTCAATGCGGATTCCTGCTAGTCGCCCTCTTCACTTCTTTTTGAATACAATGCTTTAGGCAGCCACAGGGACTGCATCAAAACGTGCAGCAATTACCGACGTTCCACACATTAGTGAAGCTCTCGCACGCATTTTCAAGAAACGCAGTGCATACATCGTGCATGTGCCCACTAGCAAGCTGCGTTCTGACATTGTCAGAGTGAAAGACCCCCTCTCATGCTCCAAGCTTCCAGGTGTTGTTTATTAGATTCCGTGCACCGAATGCAAATCAGAGTACATTGGCGAAACGGGCAATGTGCACAGAAGATCAACGCAGCACTAAAACGAAGTGAACAAGGGCCATGCAAAAACAAGTGCACTGGCCGAGCAATGTGAGAGGACGGGACACGTGGTCGACTGGAACAAGGTAAAATTACTGACAACTGAGTGCAATCTATCTTCTGGATTACTGCTCGAGTCCCTTATCGTTCAGATGACGCCCAACAGTATCAACATAATGGATGGCAATCCGCACCACATCTCTGCGAACTCATTGCGCCGCGTAATGCCCAATATATAGCTTCAATTTCCACGCCACATGCTCACCGTGGACAAGCAGCAAAATCTTAAATGGCTTTCTTATCTTGGTCAGTGACCTACGTTTCATCATTCAATAACGCTTTTACCTGCCTACACGGCATTCAGTCAAACACTGGACTACACTACATGAGCCAAGGTCATTCTTAACCTGCACCAGACTATATAACCTTTCACTACTGCTATGAGATAGACGCATAAACGCACTTCAATATGGTCTTAATGTTTAGCTCTTGGAAACATATTGTATGGCTGTTATGTATAGTTTTACCTTTATGTTGCACCGGCTACAGCAGCAGGTAATATTCCAAAGACATGAAAAAAAAGGCGGTTTAACACGCCAAAGCTACACTTGGGATATGGGGAGCACTGTAGGGGAAGGCTTCGCATTAATTTTGACCATCTGGGTATTTTTATGCGCACCGAAATCTCGACACACGGGCGTCTTCACGTGTTGCCTCCATCTGAAAAGCGGCCACACCAAGCGGTATCTAACCGACATTTGCCTCTACACCACACCACGCTAGCCACTGCAGTGTGTTAAATATATGAAAAAGTTTTGGAGTACAAATGAAAATATTAATCACACGTGTTATTTTCCCAATCGATCTACCTTTTCAAATCTATCATGCGATCCCAACCCCTACCGGCCTACCAAAACACCTTTGTCTCAAGAGGTAATCAGGCTGTTGTTAATGAAGTAAGTATTTACAATTCGAGACTTGCCACCGTTAAAGTCATGCACTTTGTTTTAGAGATAAGCGACATTAGCCATTTTCAGCATCAGGAGTTAATTGTCCTAAGGTCAGACTGAAAGCATTGACGGTAGCAGTTGAAAGAGATTGTGTGATAAATTACAACATCGTCTGCAAATAAACCTACATGGGTGAATATGCAACATGAAAAGTTAGACAGGATCAAGCAAACTGTCTGGGGGGACAACAAAAGTGGCACGAGCAAAAGAAGTATTTAGTTATTAGGAGAAAAAAACTGCATTCAAGAAGAATGAAAATCTTTCGCTCAAGTGAGTACTTAAGGGTGAAGTTTGAGAAGTAGTCTGGTGTGCAATGCGATTGAATGCCTTAGAAAAATCGAGAAAAACTACCGCAGTTTGTAAGCCTGCGTTAATGGATCAATGTAGATCGTGAACAAATCCTGAAAGTTGTGTTTCTCAAGTAACCCTTGTGAAAACCGTTGTGATATTCGAATGTGATATTGTGCTTTTTTAAATAATTAGCGACTTGAGAGTGGATGAAATGTTCCCCGACCTTGCATATGGTGCTTGTTAGGGAAATTTAATGGTGAAGTACCGCCTCCTCATTTAAAGATTGGTGCTACTTCGACTATCCTCCAATCATTGAGAATAGTGCCTGTCATGAGAGACTGCGAAAAAAGTGTTGTCGGAATTCTACAGACTGCGGGATGTACTTTTTCGGTATAGTGTGATTAATACCAGTATGATCTGAAGTAGATAAAATTGTAAGCTTACTTAAAATAGAAAGTAGTTCCACACCAGTTTGTATTGCAAGTTCAAAACCATATCAAAAGATCCTAAATGTTTGCTTGGCTTGATTACATACGAATACGTCCTTCAAAGTCAGTTCAGTTTCTCTTCTTGCCCTTTAGGCATCTGCTCCAGAATCTCTTGAATATTTCTGCTAAGCTAAGCAATGACACGCTCCAAACGCACAGCGCTGCTTCATGAAAATGTTTCAAATAACCAGAGGCCCCAGCACTGCTAACAGCTATACATCATGGCAGGTTCCACAACATGCAATAACTAACCTGAAAGTACATAATCGGTGGGTGCACCGGTATGGCAGCAGTGCCTGGACCGATGTGTCGAGCAAATGCGCTGGCTTCTGAACGGGTGGTCCAAGCGGCCAGATGAGGGATGAAGGAATGACTATTCCTGGCGGTGAAGCGTACGGGGCACCAACGAAAGGCCAGGCAGTACTTGGGTACAGCAGGTGCAGTGTCGGTTGGCCAAGGGAGGCCCTGGCAAAGCCTTTGAAACTGGACTGGAAGGCAGCTGACCCAGGACAGCCAGCAGCAGCACCTGCAGGTGCATAATCTGTGAGTTTTCTGACACTTGTTGAAATACAAGAAGAGCACACACAAAGCACGAATGCTTACATCAAGTAGATTTTTAATCGTTTAAAGACAGTAACCTCCAAGGCATAAGAACATTCCCGTAACGCCGAAAGTGAAATTTCGGTCACAGTAAGGATGTATTTATTAGAACCGCAGGTGCTATGAGTGGGGTATGCATGACATATGCAAATCTCACTGCTAAGCTAATTTGCATGGAACGCATGCTAGCAGCCCATCTGTATCCCTTGCTTTCAATCGGAACTGGTATGTGATTGTTTATGCTCGTACACTTCAATGCCTGACTTGTTTCTGCACGTTCAATTCTCCAATATAAATCGAGTTGAGTGAGTGCGTACAGCTTTCTTGTTAGTCTCGTATGGCCTGCGGTTTTGCGAAAATGGAAACTTGCGAATTCGCTCAATTTTCTGCACTAATTTAAACAATACATATGCCTCTGATATCGAGCCCCAGACTTCCCGCGAGCTACTATGACGAAATCGGCAGGCGCCTCGTAGGTGTTGTGAAATCTCCCCCACTACCCCGAGACTATGCTAATTCCCTGCGAGGCCACATGCACGCATTTCACCTTCAATTTCCACGTATGTGAATTGTATACCTTATGAAGTCTCAGACGGGCGTCGTCACATTCGTGCCGGACTCGTGAAGCTCGGCAACTTCAGGCGTCGTGAATTCGCCGAACTCGCTGGCGCGCGGCCCGAACTCTGTCACCGTTTCCTGCCCTTGCAAAATATATTTTCTCCCCTTTGCACTTTGAAAATTCTCATCTGTTTAACTACACCTCCCGCGTCCTCATCTGTGCCCGCTTTTCTTCCAGCACAACTCCGGCAGCACCCGGTCGACGCGTACGCTGTCGGGGCGCGTTGGCGAGCGAGTAACGCAATTTCACGACGCTGTTGCTGAGCGTCACGAGAACGGCACGCATATCGCGGCCCGAAGACCGCTAGGTCGCAAGGGCGGCAGCCGGTCTCGCGAGCGCAATAGCTGCGAAGCGCACTGCACGGAATTCGGGTAGGGGGGGAGACTTCACAACACCTACGAGACGCCAGCCACGGAATCAATTGTACGCTTTCTTTTTTTTAGCAGCCGTGTACTACAGCGCGAGCATCGTAGCCAAGGTCTAGCTTCAGCGTAAATTGATGCTGACTTCTGCGGAAACGGCGGACTGGGCGCCAACAAGTATGCTAAATCACATAGACTTTCAGAGCAAATGAGATGGGGGTCTAGTGAACCACTGACCCATAAACACCATAACTCGTTCCCACCAAATACAGAATAATAAAAATGCGTACTTACCCTAGCAAAAAAGATGTTTCCAACGTACAATTCTCCTTCACTCTCGTCTTCATTTCGCGGAACAAACACGCTTTGTTCGAACGCAATGTCATCCACTTTGGACGCGCAGTATTTTATACGGCGATGATCGTTCTTTCCGGGTCCCCATGTTCAACACACGCGTAGCGCGTAGGTTGGAAGGGTAGACATCACCCATAAAGCTTTTATAACTATGATTTAAGCTTGACATAGATAAAACTAAACCAATTGCGCCAGCAACCACTCGGCACAAAACGCCATGAACAAACACACAAAAAAAGTGAGCGATAATGGCCAGACTTCAATAGCAGCACCTCTAAGTTTGACAGAAATTGTGTTAGTGCTGCAATATTGGTAATTGTCTTTCTGATTTCAAAGTCTGAAATGTGTTTGTAACTTGAATTTGAGGTTTTTAAACGCAAAAGTGAATACACATAAAGTAACTCACATAGATACTGATATTCTAAAGAAGTTTTGACGTTTGTTTTGGTTTCGTTTTCACGGCGGGCTTCTCAAGAGAGAAGGTGCGAGAAAACAAGCTACTTTGGGTTTAGGAAGAGGGTCGTAAATGTCGGCGTGATTGAAAACAAGGAACAGGCGCTTACCCTGGTCTTAAAAAAAAGAGCTAATAAAACCCTCGCCGAAAAAAAAAGCGAGGTTCGACGAGGAATCGAACCATGGACCTCCAAAACTGTAACCGGACGCGTTAACACTCAGCTATCTCGCAAGGCGGTCCGGGGGAGCTTAGAGCAAGTGTATACTTACGTAAGTTGTCAACAAATTTTGTGGTTTGTGTAGTGTATGCTGCATTTTTGAAATTCTGGCTGTCCTAACGCTTGTGTCTCACGCACCGATCTTGCAGACGAGGCCACATTGCTAGCGCTGCAAGCGATTGAGCCAAAGCTTCCTTATTTGACTCAAGAAAAGCTATCGCAGGTCAACCCGACCTTTTCTGCGCAAGCCACGGTAGCCACGAATGAAATGGAATGTGCCGTCAGAATTCTGGAGTTGATAACGCTTGTTTGTCCGGCTTCGTCTTGCAGACAAGCGAGTCGCGCTAATACTACAAGCGATATCACTCCGGGAATGTCAGGCACATCAAACCCGTCGTGTAAAACGACTGCTAACAGTGCCAAAACCTCTGAGTTTGTAACAAGTGGGGATAATGCAAGGCAATTCATGCGGTGGCGGTGACGTCATAGGTACAGCAAACAGGTACTGTGGACGGCAGCGACGAGCGAAAAAGATTTTACGGGGGCAGCCCCCGGCGGCCTGCACAAAAAAGGAAGATAGAACCCCTGCATACACGCCCTCGAAGAAAGCTGTACAGCCGATTCAGTTTGTTCTTGACGAAGAGCAACCGAGGCTGCAGCATCAAACTATTGTGTTTGCCGTGGTATGAGCCAAATCATATCTTGACATCGTTATGTTATCGTCCGTCTGACTGTTACTTATTGAAGGGGAAAATCAGAACACAAACGTTGACGTCTAGCGTCTATGCCAGACATGGACGCTGCTGTTTAGGCCCTAAAAACACCTTCAGGGAGTCATTCGGTTCTGTCTGATGGCGCGTTCGCGCCGCTGATTACCAACAAGGCGTCTTCTGGCGTTCACTGATCGTGTTGGCGAGCCGGTAAACGCCATCACGGTTAAACTCCCTGTTGGAAGACTACGCTGTTGGACGATAGAGTGCCGACAGAGCTTCTTATTGGCCCCACAAACGCCATCAAGGTTAAGCTCCCTGTTGGAAGACTAGTCTATTGGGATGATAGAGTGCCGACAAAATTTCTTATTGGCCCCACAGGAGTGCTGTCAGCCCAACAGGAAAGTCTTGTTGGACTTTTTGTCCGGGTCGCTCCCTCTATTAAACGGAAGTCGCCGCCCAACACCTCTACCGGGACGCAAAGTGCTCCGCACTAAGATACCGAGTGCGTCTGAGGAAGGGCGGAAGGGCTACTATCTGTTTACCAGACAGGGAGCAATGGGACCTCTTCAGCGATTAGGGTAAGGCTGCGGAAGGAACTCCCGTCCCCTGATTTTATACTATGCTATATGGTATTTTCAAAAACCCCCTAGCCAACATGATCGGTCACTGAAAAGCGGCCGCACCGAAGCATCCTTTCCACCCCTTCCAACCATGATTCTCTTTCAATCCGGCAGCTACCCCGATTTTGTTGTAGTCCAGTCTGTGGACAAATTGAAACCCTTCTCGTTTCAATCCGCGTTCCTGGTCACTAAGTTCCTGGAAGGTTTAGTTGATAGAACATAGAATGCCAAAAAATTGTGGTTGATCCCTCTTAGGAATCGGGAGAACAGGAATGTGAAAGGGGCTTTCACAGGAGCAGTTGAATGTTAAAAGGAACCTCCATGAGCCAAGTGTTCACCAGCGTGGCCCCACCAGACGAAGTGACGCCGACTCGCAAGAAACAAGAAACAGCTGATGTTTCCTCAATTCACGCTAGTCCCCCGTACACGAAGGCGCTGGCATCGAGGCGCCATCTGTCGGCGCTTGGTCGGCGCTCATTAGCGTCAGGATGCGCTACTTTGCTTCGCCTTTCCCACAGAGCAGCACCATGTTAATGAAACATAGAAGAGGACATAAGGCGCTTTGGTAGGGCTGGTGACGTCATCCTTCGTTGCGCAGTTGGCAGAAGGGCACGTACTCCCGTTCTTGTGAGAGAGTTGTGGGCTAGTACCGGGCGTCGCAGCATTATTGCCACTTTTTTCTGGCGCCGTCACTTCCGTGACGAATATGACGTCACTGAGATCTTTGTGTTCCCTGGCATAAAACACTTTCATGTTAAAATAAAGAAACGGTGAACTGCTAGTTGAAGTCAAGACACAGCAGTAAGCTACAAATCTCCCGACTCAAACCCGCATGGCCGATCTGGATATCAGAGACACACCCCACCGCAGCCTAAACAGGTCGCAGGGTGTGATATCTGATCCAGATATTCTAAGCGAAACAGAGGCCAACCTTCTAGAATTCTTGAAGGATCAAGGGGTTACAGCCGTTACGAGAATCGCCGTCCGTAGAGGTAATAAAGTACCAACAAAACACAGGACGTTGACGTTCAATCGGTCGAGGATTCTTGAGCACATCAATGCTGGTGTAACTAATTGTGGCTGACGTCCTTAGATACCTAACCCGCGCTGCTGCATCACGTGCCAGCGGTTGGGGCAAGGTACAACGTCTTGCGGCGGCAAAAGAACCTGTGTGAAACGCGCCGCAGACGACCACCCTTAGCGAAAAGTAATAGCTTTGAAATACGTACGAGTATGCTTGAAGTGCACTTCAAATATGCTTTGTATTTGTACATGTATTTTAAGTACACTGAAAATGCATTTTATCAATTTTTTAGTAAATATTTAAAATACATTTTGAAAAAATGCACGGAAAATACAATCCAAATAGATTAAGAATGCACTGAACCTCACGAATGTGCCCGTAATGTATTCAGAATATATTAAAAATGTATTTCTTCCCGCCAAACAATCACGGTGTAAATGCACTCTAAATATGGTAAAAATACACTTGCGTAAATACGTTTAGAGCACCACTCTGAGCATACTTTAAAAGATTCCGAAAATATACTTTGAATATATTCTAAACAAATTTTAAATGCATTTCGCGTTCGTGGAACGGACATAGTAGAGATACTCTCTCAATGCTGGAGAAATATGTATTGAAAATACATTTTAAATGTATTTAAAAAGCTTTGCCGGAAGACATTTCGAGTACACTACAGGCACTGCTTCAGTTGCTGAATCGCAAGAATCACATAAAGCATATCTTAAATGCCGGATAAAATATATTTTAAATGATTAAACGCACTGCGAATATTTGCTACTCGATGTTTACTTTGAAAAAAAAAAACTGAGGGAGATACTTTCGCTTATTGCGCGGTCTAAGGCATGCATGGAAATAAACTCTTCGTGTTAGAGAGAAACTCGGCGTACAAGTATGCAAGCGGCGGTGTTTCAGCGCAATCGGCAAAGCAAGAACATCTAATTTAGCTATATATATATGTATGAAAACACTTGCACTTTGCCAGCGTTGTTACGACGGTATCGCTGTGGAGGCTTTGAAAATTTTCTTTTTCTTAAAAATATTGGCCTTAGATGGACCGCGCTGGCTATGCTTGCGAGGGCGAGGAGCTGGATTCATCTGACTGCCGCTCACTACCTCTCCACAGTACTCGGTACCTGCGGCACGAGTTGAGCGGCGCACCCCTTCTTCACGTTTTGTCTGCCCTCACTGCGTTTCTTTGGCATGTTTTGTGGTATTACAAGTTTTTGAACTCCTAAACGGGCGGCGGTCGTGCGGACGCATCCTCTGCTTGAAGGGCACGTTGCAGCGGCATTTGCCTCAGTATTGCCGTCTGGCCAAGGTGAGCACGATTTACCAGCTATTTGCGTGTACGTTGCCGCACACCAATTAATCGACGTATGTTTGCTCTGCAATCGAATAGTGTTAACGCCCTTTAAGAAATCCGCACGGGGTTGTTATGCTTACCCCCACCTGCGAGCAAAATTTCCTACCGTAACTACTCCGTGCAGGGGAATTTACTCACGAGTCAACGACAGCAAGAACACGTAAAAAAAGAACAACGTATTCTAGTTTTTTTTTCTTTTTGCACTTGTTTTTTAGTTCGGGTCCTGCTGAGGGGTCGGGGTACTGTTGCTACGAGTTTCCTTGTAGATGAAGTTATTCTGTTCTGACCTTATTTAGGACTAAACAGTAAACACAGTTAGCAATAAATACAGAACAGCCAGGAACGTTTTTAGTACAGCCTGATCACAGAAAGTCCTCCGCCCATGTTTGCGCGATTGAGAAATTCGCGAAGTGTACCCAGGGATGCAGCATTTTTTTTTGTTTCGTTTTCTGTTCGCAACAGACGCCCATGTTTACAGCAGCCGCCGTGCGGGGAAGGAACCCTGTTTGTGGCATACATGCACCCGACAAATGCGCATGGCCGGGCCGGACGGTGAGAAGCCGAGTAGCCTTCGCGATTTTTGTCGGTCGCATGCCGCCATTCTGTCAACTAAAGCCATGAAAGAGTTTATGCCGTCTGTTTGAAAGTAACCATAAGTGTTCAAAGCGACCCAAGTAATCTTTGGTGCAAGTGGCTGTGGCGACACGAAGTGGTTCATGCCGAGGGACTTATAATTATTTATCTATCTAAGAAAAACTGTATGAGAGTCGCTGGTAAGTTACTGCAACCTCCATTCTCATCAGTTTCCAATCCTAGTGCCACCCAGAACCAAGAACCAGCAAAGGAAGCACGGAGAAGAAATGGGGGTGGGGAGGGGGAAAGCGAGGGAGGCAACCAGGTCCCCGCACGATACCCCTCGGTTTCCGGAACGGGTCCCCGCACGGCCCTGTTCATCTCTTTTTGATCATTCGATCGCTCCCCTAACGCTTCCGACACTTCAGGATGTCCACCATTCCTCTTTTGTGTTTCCTAACAACTTTTTCGCTCCTTGCTGTATTCTTTTCGTAGTGCATTCACGAACACGTGTGCGCGTTCCACGAGGGCCTTGGGACGCACGTGGTTGAGTAAGATTTTCAAAAATGTGCCCTAAAGCACCGCAGAACAGCAAGTCTAGAGCGGGTGCGCGTGGGCTGCTTGGCAGTTGTGTGTGTCTAGCAACCGCAATTGCTCATTTGCGTCTAAAAGGTGCACTTAAACGAGTCTCTTTTACGTGTCTCGTGTATTAATGAAGCCACTACTTTTCTTGATGGTGCCTCACGCTAACAGGTGTTTATCTCTTTTTTGTATGTTAAAAGACGCGAGCATTTTCAATTATTTTCCGCGATGCTCCATAATTAAATGTTACGTTTTTTTTGTACCACAAAAAGTATAAAATCACAGGTGATGTGCGGTGGAGAGCAAGAAACTTACGTGTGTGTGTTAGAAAAAACGAAGTTTTTTTGCTTTCCTTGTTTTAATCGCTTCGGTTAGGTGCCTGCCATTTAAGAGCTTGTAATTTTAGGGACGGCTTGAAATTTTTATTTTTTTCGCAATAAACCTACTTTGCCGTTCCTTTGAAGACACTGTTGAGTGCACCCGCCAATCTAATTACTTTTATGGATGCCTTATACTACATTCATGTCCAGGCATTTTTAAACTGTTTCAGTGCGCACTATTTTTTAGAACGTAATCTCCGAAGAAGGTGACGCCGAAATTCAAACAGGTAACAATAATTACAGTTTATGTGATCACTACTTGTCTTATTTTATTAGCTTCCTGTTGGGTGACAGACCCGTTTTGTCCAAGTTGGTCGAAAAAATAGAATGGCCACCATTTCAAGTTAATTAAATCGCGTAAAAAAGAGAAGTAGTGTAACGCTAAGAACTCTGTTGCATGTTTGATAACGTTGTGTTAGCTGCCTTTTTTTCCGAATTTTCGCTAGTTTTTATCCATAGATTATGTCCTAACCAGCCTTTATAATTGTCTTGAAGATCTAATGCCGCATGACACTATAAACCACGCTTAACATTACATACATTTTCTTACGTCCTTCAAAGGGGCATTCTTTTCATGACGGGTTTTTTCTATTTTTCTTTGAAGGGGAGACTCAGAAATTCTTGCTCACGAAGGGCGTTGGCACGGCTAGAGATAAGACCCGACTGATTTAGCATGTATTTGCCTCTAAATAGGAAGTTTTTTACTAATATTTTCCCCTGTCATTTTTTTTTCTTTTCACTGCAGGTGTGGCAAAATTTCCCGCTTGGGAGAATGCGAAGCACGAGGACTCTGATGCACAACGCTTCTGCTGCGCTGGCTACAGAGGTGGCTGAAAGGCACTCATTTCTGCTGCTTAGTAATGGCAAAATTGGCCACTGGACTGAGGTGTACAATAAACAAATTTGAAAATGCTAATCTGTGCGCAGATATGCTGTTCTTTTCACTTATTTTGCTGGCCCGCGTTCAGAACAGGACCGGTTTAGATTTTCACAGTGGAGCATATCTTTAGACTAAAGCCTAATAACGTTTTCAAAACCGCAAAATGAAATTTCTTAGCTTGAACGCTAACATTTCCCCCTAAGACACATTCTAATGGCATCTCTCAAGCTATTTAGGGTTTTACTTAGTATACACAAGTAACACATTTTGAGTATATTTGAAGCAGTATTTTCTGTTTTTTTTAAATTGCATTTCTAATGCATTTTGAACGTTCATAAAATCGCATTTCCTGTTCATTTTCAATGCTTTTAAAATGCAGTAACTAAATAATATCGCTGCCCTCCTTGTGTATTTTGGGAGGTACATTTGGAATACATGTTAAATGTATGTAAAATGCATATAGCATGTGTACAAAATAATGCAGAATAAATACAAAGTTTATGTATTAAATGAAGTCGAAATACTTTAAAAGTACCGCGTCTTTTCACTAAGGGTTGCACCCTAGTGACAACTGTGACTACTCCACCTTCACCCATGCAAACTGGCAGGGGCTGCACGCGGCATGGTCCCGCAGCAGTAAGAAGTCCCAAGAGGAAAAGAAGATCACAAATGTCAGTCATTGAAAAAATGTTCTTCCCAGAGGTGGGAAACAGGTTCGTCTCTTTCCCTCAGGGGATGTACGCCGACGGAGCTTGCCGATCGGTGGAGCGGCGTATGGTTTCGGCAGGGACCTAGTAAAGAAATTTGGACTTATTACTGGCTTTCTTCCCCCCTCCTGGGTTGCCTTAGGCAGCTTAACCAGTTACCACACCGCCTTTTCAACCAGCAGCTGTTGATATGGCAACAGCTACTACCGGGACTGATCACACTCCGGGGACCTGCTTTCTCAGCCTCCCTGCTTCCACTAAAGGCTGGGGAGAAATGTATACGGGGTTCCGCATCGGCTCCCACCCCCGTAACACCGCCCAGTCAAACGAAGGGTACCTGAAGGGGTGCCAAGTCAAGGGGTGACAGTCCATCAGGCACCCCAGAACATCTGACGCTAAATGGACGTCGGGCCGTTTCCTGCCTGCAGTGCAAGGAGCGGCCTCTAACGTGCAAGCCGACGGACACGCCCAAAAAGCACCTCCGAGAGGCCAAGCCCCGATAGACAACACACACACACACACACACACACACACACACACACACACACACACACACACACACACACACACACAACACACACACACACACACACACACACACACACACACACACACACACACACACACACACACACACACACACACACACGCGCACGCACGCACGCACGCACGCACGCACGCATGCACGCACGCACGCACACACGCACACACGCACACACACACACACACACACACACACACACACACACACACACACACACACACACACACACACACAATTCAGTAGGGCTTAAACATGTATAATTGGGGGAGAAATTATCATCCACTGGAACTGAAGAGGCCTCTTTAAAATGCTGGTTGATGTTTTGGAGTTATTGCATGACTATCAGCCAAGTGTGATGTGTGTTCATGAAGCACACTTACACTCCAAGCCCACACATTTCTTGGCGGTACATCCACAGGTGGTGTGGCCATCATTGCCCGAAATTCCTTAGCGTGCCACGCTATCCACCTTAATTGGGGTGATTCATGGGAGGTTGTGGCCATTACTACACCAGGGTGGCCAATAATGCTCTGTTGAGGCAGTGCGTTACCGGCAGTGGTCGCCGGGATAAGGCCATACCACAAGCGCCTTTTGCAATTCCATCAACACACGGATTTTTCTTTTAATTTGTCCTACCCGAGGATTTCGAACCATCATCCGTCTGCACACAAGGCGGATGCTCTACATCTAGGCCACCACTGCAGGCCGTAGCAGTAAAATAAGGAGAGCAGTAAAATCCCTATAAGGAAGGGCATCAGACAAGGAGCCACAATCTCTTCAATGTTATTCACAGCATGTTTACAAGAAGTATTCCGAATATTAGATTGGATACAGGTGGGAGTAAGGGTTAATGGAGAACACATCAGTAACCTCCGATTTGCGATGACTTTGCCTTGCTAACTACCTCGGGGGAAGAATTGCAAAGCATGCTTACCGCACTGGACGGAATAGAACCATGGGCCTGAAAATTAATATGCAGAAAAATAAAGTAATGATCAACAACATCGAGACAGCACAGATGTTTGAGATAGGTGGCGAGGTAATGGAAGTGGTAAGCGAATAAATCTTTAGGCCAAGTTGTGACCCCCGGATCCCCATCATCTGGCTGAGATGATTATAAGGATAAGAATGGGGTAGAATGCATTCGGCAGGCATTCTTAGATATTGAATGGCAGCCTACCATTGTCCCAGAAGAAGAAAGTGTATGGCAGCTGCATCTGACCGGTACTCACCTACGGGGAAGAAACCTGGAGGCTCAGTAAAAGGGTTCAACTTTTATGTAGGATGACTCAGCGGGCACTGGAGCGGAAGATGATAGGTGCAACATTAAGGGACAAGAAGAGAGCGGAGTGAGTCAGGGAGCAAGGGCGTGTTGAGGACATACTAGTAGAAATTAAGAAGAAATGGACGTGGGCAGGGCATGTAATGTGAAGGCAGGATAACCGTTGGTCAGTAAGGCTAACAGAGTGGATCCTTAGAGAAGGCCAGCGTGGCATGGGCGGCAGAAAGTTAGATGGGCGAAGTAGATCAAGAAGTTTGTGGGGATAAATTCGTCGCAGTTAAAACACCAGCGGCTTAATTGGAGGTTAATGAGACAGGCCTTTGCCCTACAGTGGGCGTAAATAGACAGGTGGTGATGATGATTTAGATAAAATGACGATGATGACTATCCAACTACAGATTATCCTTGAGGCTGTTGTCATTCGAACCATAGTCTAAATAGGCTTATAACCCCAATTATCTCTCTTTACATCCGTCCTCACTTCCAGATCTTGAGCTCAGATTTCGAGGGCCTGGTAGATCCGTTACCCGAACCTTTCGTTCTCATGGGTGACCTGAACGCGCATAACTTTCTTTGTGGCTCCTATCTCACGGTTGCCCGAGGTCGTCTCATCAAAAAATTCTTAACATCCTCGGGAGCATGCCTTTTCACTAAGAATCAGCCTACATACAATAATATAGGACACAAAATGTATTCACAGCTTGATTTGGCTATTGGTTGTGCAGTTCTCTGCCCATGTCTTGAGTGGGGTGTGGACACGGACCCTTTAATACCCTTTCATAGGCGACCTGAACACACCAAGCATGTTACCCGCCGCGATGGCTCAGTGGCTAAGGCGTTGCGCTGCTGAGCACGAGGTCGCGGGTTCGATTCCCGGCCGCGGCGGCCGCTTTTCTGATGGAGGCGAAAAGCAAAAACGCCCGTGTGTACGAGATTTCGGCGCACGATAAAGACCCCCAGGAGGTCAAAATTAATCCGGAGCCCTCCACTACGGCGCGCCTCATCGCCTGCGTTGCGTCGGCGCGTTACACCCTTCAATCAATCAATCAACACACCAAGCATGTTGTTTTTTTATGCAACTTAACAAAAATAGGTCACCAAGTATTGTGATTCTACAGCATTTCTTGTATCTTCAGGATAAGTACCGTTGTGTAGAGTTTTACAGCGATGCATTTAAGACTGCTACTGCTGTGTCTTGGGCTGCGTGGGGGCCAAACTTCTATGTTACTAAAACAACAAGCTTCCGTAATAGTATATTCAAAGCGGAAGCATATGGTATTTTGTCTTAAATCACATAGCCCAACTCCAAATTTTAAAATCCATCGTGTACACAAATTTTCTTAACGCTTTACGCGCACTTGCAGCCGCAAACCATTAAAAAAATAGAACCGTCCAACTCAATGTGAAAGCGCCCTTAAGTGCAAAAAAGTAATTCGTCATAATTGGGGGTGGCACCGTTATCCGCTCACTCCTACCACTTATCACGCTCTTCGCCGCCCTGTCTTGCTGCTCTCTTGATGAATATGCAATTCAAGTTTTGTGCTTTCGCAGTGCTCACGCGCCACCTGCCTGAGACTAGGCTTATGAAATTTCTGTTCGGTTTGTGCTTGCTTTTATTTTGTATTCTGGAGAAGTTTTGCGTCATTTCGAACGCGTAATCTTTGTCTTGCGAGGCTGGAACATTTCTGCGTAATTTCTAACGCGTCAATTTGTTCTTGCGCGGCCGCGTTTTTTGCTTCTAAAAACAAACCAAACGAGCGTTCCTAATTAAATGAACACGGGGGCTGCCTGTTATATACAGATTTTGCCTCAAATGTACCTGCAGTTTTCTTTGCGCTAAACAACGGGGAGATGTATAACAAGCGCCAGTGGTTCATGAGCTACGAACGGTTATGACTGTTTAAACCGCGTGATTTCGAAGCGTCAGCGTCACTCCCTGATGACCGTACACTCGGCTCTACTTTGGTCCGTTATCTCGCTGCGGCGCACGACTCTGGCAGTCACTCGACATTGAGCGTTAGCGAGCTACGACGACAAGGAGAGCCCAAAAAGGGCTCTGCAATTAAAACTTTGTCATCAATCATTTTTTTAAGGCGGTCATATCTGCATATGCATCAAACCTTGAAATATCTTTTTGCTGGGTGCCACGACACTCTGCGATTGACGGGAACGAAAGTGCACATAAAATTGCGAGTGCGACTAACCTGTTGAATACAGTAGAACTAAGAACATTACCCTACACTGACATGACGCCAAACATCAGACAAAAAACATCGCAAAACATGGCAAACCCACTAGACGGAACAGACAGACAACAAATTGCACGTAATAAAACCCCAGTGGCGACCATACCTAACTCACACACGCAGGAGGCACAGAGAAGTTGCCTTTGTTAGGCTACGGATAGGGCACACGCGTGGTACACACTCGCACCTGTTGACTGGATCTCCATGACCCCTGCGCCGTAGGTGTAGAGAAGCCATATCCGTAGCTCACATACTCATTCAACGCAAGGCACTTGACACGACACGACAGAAAGACTTCCCGCAACTATACATACTGGACATCCATCTTCACCCAGCATATTTCCTGCCTGACGATCCCATATTCTCTCTGTCAAGTGTGTTTTTAAATATTTAGCAGAAGTAAAATTTCTAGACCTAATTTTATACCACGCTTAATCGTGACCTGGCCTTCTACACCAGCCATCCTCATTGTCTTTTGCTAACTTTACTTTCCTTCTTACTGAGAAATTTTAGTGTCAACATCTTAACCCCTCCCATGTAGCCACTTTTATTTACGCTCTTTGCTCCAGTCGACCTTGCAGGAATAAAATCCAACCATTATCCCCAATACTCGCAAGGAGCGTTGATCGCTGCGAAATGTTTTTCTGTTTGTTCTTGATTTCAGCATTTCCCGCTTCGCCATTTTCCTGTATGTTTTTGATGTCAGTAAATTTTCACTCGCTAGTCAGAGCATAATTTTGAGCACACACACTCGCTTAACCCTTTCCTTAGTTCTTAATACACGCACTCTGTGCTCCCCATATATTCACAGTGCTGGGAAGGAATTTGCGATAAGTTTAAGAAATAAAGTTCCGGTTCAAAATATTTGTGGGTTTTGACAGTATGCTGTTGCTTTCAAAACATGAATTTACAAATACGGCAGTTTCTTAACCCAACAAAATTATTACATAAAGCTAGAGTATTGAAAATCAGTATTTCATACTTTACTAGAGGAAAAGGAAGATGCAAAAGAACGGCCCTTCGTCGTAAGGAGAGGGAAAATTGGCGCAAAACGTTTAAAAATTCGGTAGAAACACGTTTTGCTGCAATTCAAGCAATAAATTTGCAAAAAAATGCATAGATACGCGCCAAACCTGCGTTACCACCTTTTTAGGGGATGCTGCCAGTTTTCCAGCTGACATGAAGTCTTTGGATATCAAGAGACGACTGCGACGTTGATAGGTTAGGCCAGTTATGCGAGCAAAAGCAGCTGAAGCACAGTTTGTCAACCGAACAATACTTCTTGTTGAGCGTTTCCTACTGCAAGCACCCACTACCGTCATTTTGTCAGTTTCCAAAGCCGCTATCGAAGTCGATGGCCAGTCGTTCACCGCCGCCTGTAAAACTCGTCCCCGTCGTCTTTGTCCATGCTTCTCCCAATGCTTATCTTCCCAATGTTAACGTTCTTCACGTGTTCCCGCCTTCCTCTCTGCACGCTCGTACTGGTATTTACACTTTAACTCATTAGCAACCCGAGCGACATCTGCAGGATGCTCCAATGCAGCTTGCCACCTTCGCCACTGGGACCGCGCAAACAACTGCGGAAAAAATGGATCTGCGTCCAAGCTCCCTCCTTCAAGCCGCAATGCCCCTCTCATTCCTCCTGCCCATCTCTTTTTTTATTCTTATAGGGTGGCACCCGCCCCAAGGCGAGGTGAAACGCTATCCGCGGCCGGGAGTCACATGGTATCACTCCCAGGTCAAACTCTTACGCACAGCACTACTCGCTGGACAAGGTCAATATTGCTTCTGCAAAAAGTATACTACCATTTAACACATGAAAACAATTTGTCCAACTGTTGTGTACGTCAGGTATTACATTACGTTTGATATGTATCGGTTTGAAATCGCAAGAAATCTGGTTTCACGGCATCTCTGAGAATCATTTATATCATCATCGTTTGTAACAAGACGTTTAGGACGTAGGGACTTCTGCCAAAAAGCCCCGGTAAGCCCAAAATGTCACTTGAGCGAATACTGTGACAGCAAAAAGATATTCACAACTACGACATATTCAAAGAATGGACTTGGGAAAATATCTCTACAGCACTAATAGCTAAATACTAATCGTTCAAGGGGCAAAGATAGGAGCAAGGTTAACTAACTGTCTGAACTCCGGTGACAGTACCGGACTTCACTATTTGGCTTAACATTTTTAGTCCTGACATCTTTATTTCAAGTAGAGCGGTGTTTTCGGCGTGTTTTCTTACAGTTTGGGGACACTTAAACCCACAGACAAACACTGGAGCTGCTATTGTAAGAATTTAAATTTATTAATGAGGCAATAATTCGTGCAGGCGGAAATTTCAAAAAATACGTTGAGCAGAAATATACTTTTCGGATGTTTTGTCGCATGTTATGACCACACAAACCTGTACAAAAGAATGAGTTTCGTAGAGCACGTATTGATAGGTTTACAAGCTTGGGAATAAAACTTGGACCTCGATCTCGTCATCCGCGCCAGGGCTGCAGACAACGCCCAAGGGTACCGGGACTGAGGCGAACCGAGCCCACCAAGTGATGACACAACAACCACCGATTGCTCCATAAAATAAACGTTTCCTCTTTCTCTATTTCTCTCTCTCTCTCCGTATTTTTAGCATGAATGCCGTACTTTTTACTTCATCGCAGCTTCTTTGTATCCTGCAGCTTTGTTAAAATGCCAGAACAGTGATGTCTATTGCAATAGATATCATTAAAGAACAATATGCTGCATGCACTAGAGCATAGGGTTATACAAGCTGCAATGACTACAGGAACTTTTACGTGATTACATCAGTTGGCACAGCCAAGGCCGAAAGGCTTCAATAAAGATTTTTCGCTTAAGCCAAAAGAACACCCCTATGGAACTATCATTGCGGTGTGTTATTGCCAAATTTAAGCTGTATTATGACGTTGGTGGACCTGTATACATTTTTAACTTAAACGTTCCAGCGTTAGTAGCGGGGTATAGCTTTAAGTAAATAGACAACAATAATTAGTTCGGAAAGTTGGGCAAGCTGGCGGTGGGATAACTGGGACAGAAAGCGCAAAACAGAGGGGAACTTAGAGAGTACGGACGAGACGAACTCTGGACATCGACTGAAAGTACATAACATTAAACCATAAAAACGCCGTGCACTCAAAAATTATGTTTCTGCGCACATTACACTCTAGGGGCGTTTTTTGTCGAAATAACTCATTTCCTTCGTTGATTATGCCAGTGCCGGGAGCTTATACATCTGTCCACCTCGTTGTTGATTTTGTATGCATAGAATACTTCTCTGTCAATATGCGCAACAGTCAGCGCATGAAAGCCGCTCAAGACTATTGTGTTATCAAACTTAGGAACACATTTGCAGCGGCAGCAATCATTCGCTACATGTCCAGCTACCGCAACTGATTGCACTGCTGCTCGGTACTCACGCAGTCGGTCGTTTAATCACCGTCCTGTTTGGCCGACACAGGGAAATGGTATCTTGTACATCACTCCAACCATACAGTCTACGAACCACCGAACGTGCTTTTTCCTGCAACCTACTTCCTTCGTGTTCTTGTTCACGATGTTACACATACGTGATTACCGGCCTGGTGAAGAGAAACGCCGTTGACACCAGCCTTTCCAGTGACGTTCTCGAGGCGGTGCGACAACTGCTGCACATAAGGGAGCCCCATAGTTCGAGTTGTGCGTGAATTGCCTGTAGCGCTGCCCACAAGGCTGGTAGCCTGCACCTATTTTACGAAGTTCCCTGCAACCGAGGCCAGTGTGTCTTTAGGAAGACTGGCAGCAATCAGGCGTTGCAGCCGTCGCTGTACAGCGCAGGAAATCTGGTGGGAGCAGCAGTTTTTGATGGCGCTCCGCACGCAGCTCTTTGCAATACCTCTTTTGACAATTTTTGAATGTGCGGAAATATTTTTAAGTAAGTGTGTTTTGGAACGGGGCTGGTACGTCCAACAAACCTGATCTTTCTGAAAAGACATGTTGACTTCATTAAATTGAAAGCATCCCGTTTCTGGCCACTCCAAAGTAAACTTTAATCCCAATCCCCCGGACTTGAAGGTTTCCAACAGAGTATTGACAGCGCGGTTGGCATCCGCATGGTGCACACCTTTTAAACCACACGAAAATCATCTACAAGTCTAAAAATCTTAGCATGAACATCTGCATCAAGGAGTTTATCAATTTACTTGTAGACAAATAAAAAAAAAGGTCAAACCGACGGGCAGGCTTCGATTTTGGACGAATGTCGAAAAATAGGTGCAGGGTATTAGCGTTGTGGGCAGCGCTACAGAGGAGCCACGCACTACGCGGCCTGTGGTGGCCCCATATGTGCACTGTTGCAAAAGTAGCAGCTCTGCCTCTCTAGTGCCCCACGATCATCATCATCATGAGTTCATAGGATTAAAGGAGTCATCGGGTGGGGTTTCGGTGGCTCGTCCGTTTGTCTACACCGTTTTGGTGCCGGGAAAACCGGGACAAGGGACCTCGAGAGGCTAGCGACGCTGAGCGAATTTTGCTTCGTCTTTGACGCCAGCTCACCTTTTGGGAGCAAGAATGAAGTGCAGATGGAAGACGCCAATTAGGGAAACATTGGAGCAGGCTATAAAGAATTATGGAACAACCTGAACCTTAGGAGATATATGCCGGATACAGTGCATGATGACCCCATGCAGACACGATACTGCCGTGGAGGGAACGCCGACCTCTGCCCTCTGAGCCGAATCGCGCCAGCCCCAAGGAAATTAGCGACGCTGGACTGGACTATGGAGGCCCTATTTGAAAAGCGAAGCATCGTACGACAAGGTATCACGTCCATCATCGGCAAGATTGAACACCTTGAAGTCGGAAGACCACAAATATGTGAGTTGAAAAGAGCTTCTTGGTAATTTCAGTTATTATCGCTAAGCACTGAAAGCTATCAACGCAGAAGTTCATCATAATGTGGACATTGATTAATTAGAAGCATAGGTTGAAGAAGCAATCGAGTTCGAAGCTTTGCTTTGTAAGGTAAAGGCCAAGGCCGAATTTAAAGTCGTCCAAGCGCTGAGAGCCCGAGACAACCTAACTGCGTCTTACAGAGGTCGAATCTACGCAGAGCTGCAGGAAAGCTCACATGACTTGAAAGACTACTTCGAGAGTACTGTTACCAACTTAATGCAGCAGTGAATGACAAATCCAACTTACAACAGAAATGAACGTGAATTTTCACGGCGTAACGCTGCTGGAAACCGGAAATGTCAAGTCTAATCCCGAATAGACTTACTACAGCGAGGTTTCCGCTCAAAATAAACTCTCAGATCCAAGGGCATTGATTCCTAGCACGGTTGTACTAGCGCAAGCAAATGACATAAGCAACGACACAGCTATAAATAACCTGACCTGGCATTAAAAACCCAAGGAATTATGTACTCTCAAACCACATTAAGTGAATCGCCAAAGAAATGTAAAGAGTAGGTAGCCCAAGATGTTTTTGAATGATTCGCCGGTCGAAGATTAAAAGAGACGTTTGTTACGATGTCACATACTTTGGCTTGCAGTGCTAATACGCATGCTCCAGAGGAAGAAGCTGTGCAAGCAAAAAAAGCCAAAACTGCAAAGAAAAAACGTCTTTATACTGAGGAGCTGGAGGCTGGTATAAATCGAAACTCACCTTCACCCCGAGGGAAGGGCCCCGCAATCTAAAGGTTACGGAAGGGAAGAATACCCGTGGACGGCGCGTGCACACCACAGAGAGGGATAAGCCCCCTGAAATACAACATGTAGAATCTCCTGAAAAGGGAAGCCTGCATTCAATATGTCCTACATGCACCCGGCTGCCACTAGGAAAAATGATGTGAGGTGGGAACAGCAAGTAATACCTAGTACCAAGATGGAAAAAAGAAGCTCAACTAGTCTCCTCACAAGAGTGCACTTAGTGGCCGGAGTGGCTCGGTTATGGGGCCACTGACGCCAAGGTATTGGTACCTTCGGTAGAAGTGGAAGGTTTCATACTGTTTTTGCTCACATCGAGTCGAAAGGAACTCTCCATGGAGTAAACAATGTTTGGCCGCGAACACTGCTCTTCCATTGTTGCGCAGGGGAGGATGCTGTAAAAATAGGAGCTCTGCCTCTCTCGTGCCCTAGATAATCTTCATCATAATGAGTTCATACATTAAAGGATGCAGCGATGGCGTAGAGGTAGAACACCCGCCTCGCGTGCAGAAGGCCCGTGGTTGGAATCCCGGTGCCGGACAATTCCCACCGGATTAAAAAAAAAAATCCGCGTATTGATGGAATTGCACAAAGGGGCTTGGGGTGCGGCCTGACCCCGGCGACCATTGCCGGCAATGCACTCCCTCACCAGAGCAGGATTGGCCACCCTGGTGTAGTAACGGCCACAACCTCCCATGAATACGCCAACTAACCCTCGGCCCTCAGTCCCCAGCGGCTGCGAAGCAACTGACCACGGCGGCGGTCAGACCTGTGACGCAGCAGAGGGTGCTAAGAATCACTGGATCCGGACAGGCCGCCAATGGAATCTGAACCTGGCCACGTTTAACGTGCGAACCTTATCTAGCGAAGCAAGTCTCGAGGTGTTGTTCGAGGAATTAGAGGGCATTAAATGGGATGTAATAGGGCTTAGCGAGGTTAGGAGGGCAGGCGAAGCCTTTACGTGCTGAAAAATGGACACGTCCTATGTTACCGTGGTCTAGAGGACAGAAGAGAACTGGAGTGGGATTTCTAGTCAATAAAAGCATAGCTGGCAACATAGACGAATACTACAGCATTACGAAAGGGTAGCAGCTCTTGTAATTAGGCTCAATAAGAGGTACAAGCTCAAGGTGGTGCAGGGCTACGCGCACACATCCAGCCACGACGACCAAGTAGTGGAACGCTTCTATGAAGATGTGGAATCGGCAATGGCTAAAGTAAAAACGCAGTATACTGTAGTTATGGGGGACTTCAATGCTAAAGTAGGCAAGAATCAGCCTGGAGACAAGGCAGTTGGGAACTATGGTCTGGGCTGTAGAAATAGCAGGGGGGACCTACTAGTTGAGTTTGCAGAACGGAATAACCTACGCATAATGAATACCTTCTTCTGTAAACGGGAGAGTCGGAAGTGGACCTGGAGGAGCCCGAATAGGGAGCATAAAAATGAAATAGACTTCATATTATGCGATAACCCTGGCGTCGTGCAGGATGTGGAAGTGCTCGGAAGGGTAAGGTGTAGTGACCACCGTAAGGTAAGATCTCGAATTAGGCTAGAGTTGAAGAGGGACCGCAACAAGCTAGTACGAAAGAAGCCGATAAATGAGCAAACAGTAAGACGTAAAGTAGAAGAATTCAGGATCGCGCTCCAGAACCGATATTCCGCCCTTAACGAGGAAGCCGAGCTTACGACACAAGAAGCCAGCGACAACCTTACACGCATTCTCACGGAGTGTGCAGTAGAAGTCGGGGGCACTATGGCTAGACAGGATACTGGTAAACTTTCACAGGAGACGAAAGATCTAATCAGGAAACGGCAAACCATGAGAATCTCTACCGCAGCTGACAGAATAGAACTAGCGGAGCTCTCGAAGTTTAATCAATAGGCGCAAGACAGCTGACATACGGAAGTATAATATGGAGAGGATCGAATACGCTGTAAGGAACGGAGGTAGCCTGAAAGCAGTAAAGAGACGTCTTGGCGTGGGGAAAAATCAGATGTATGCACTTAAGGGATAGCAAGGCAATGTCATCACAAATAGGGATAAAGTAGTCACAGTGGCCGAGGAGTTCTATAGGCATCTGTACAGTAGCCGGGACATACAGGATAATGCCGAACGAGACAGTAGTTCAGAGGAGATAGACATCCCACCAGTAATGACCGAAGAAGTAAGGAAGGCTTTGAAAGAAATGAAAGGGGACAAAGCACCTGGTGAGGATCAGATAACAGCAGACCTCTTGATGGATGGCGGAGAAATTGTACTTGAAAAACTGGCAAACCTGTATACGCAATGCCTAATGACCGCAATGGTACCGGAATCTTGGAAGAACGCGAACATCATCCTAATCCATAAGGAAGGCGACATGAAGGACTTGAAAAACTACAGGCCGATCAGCTTACTGTCAGTCGTCTACAAGGTATTTACCAAGGTAATCGCTAACCGAATCTCTGCAACCTTACATATCAGTCAACCTAAAGAACAAGCAGGGTTCCGTAAAGGTTATTCAACAATGGACCATATTCACACGATCAATCAGGTGATAGAGAAGTGCGCTGAGTATACTCAACCCCTATATATAGCCTTCATAGATTATGAGAAAGCATTTGACTCGGTCGAAACCCTAGCAGTCATTCAGGCATTACGGAACCAGGGGGTAGATGAGCATTATGTAACAATACTAGAGGATCTTTGCAGTGGGTCCAGAGCTACCATCATCCTAGATAAGGAGAGCAGTAAAATACCTATAAGGAAGGGTGTCAGACAAGGAGACACAATCTCTCCAATGTTATTCACAGCATACTTACAAGAAGTATTCAGAACGTTGGATTGGGAACAGGTGGGAGTAAGGGTTAATGGAGAATACCTCAGTAACCTCAGATTTGCTGATGACGTTGCCTTGCTAAGTAACTCGGGGGACGAATTGCAAAGCATGCTTTCCGCACTGGGCGAACAGAGTCGAACCGTGGGCCTGAAAATTAATATGCAGAAAACTAAAGTAATGATCAATAACCTCGGGACAGCCCAGCAGTTTGAGATAGATGGCGAGGCAGTGGAACTGGTAAGCGAATATATATACTTAGGCCAAGTTGTGACCCCAGATCCCAACCATGAGGCAGAGATAATTAGAAGGATCAGAATGGGGTGGGGTGCATATGGCAGACATTATCAGATAATGAATAGCAGCCTACCATTGTCGTTGAAGAAGAAAGTGTATGACAGCTGCATCTTACCGGTACTCACCTACGGGGCAGAAACTTGGAGGCTCACTAAGAGGGTTCAACTTAAATTGAGAACGACTCAGCGGGCAATGGAGCGGAAAATGATAGGTGTAACATTAAGGGACAAGAAGAGAGCGGAGTGGGTCAGGAAGCAAACTGGTGTTAAAGACATATTAGTAGAAATTAAGAAGAAGAAATGGACTTGGGCAGGGCATGTAATGCGAAGGCAAGATAACCGCTGGTCATTAAGGGTAACAGAGTGGATCCCTAGAGAAGGCAAGCGCTGCAGGGGGCGGCAGAAAGTTAGATGGGCAGATGAGATCAAGACGTTTGCGGGGATAAATTGGTCACAGTTGGCACAGGACCGAGGTAATTGGAGAATAATGGGAGAGGCCTTTGCCCTGCAGTGAGCGTAGACAGGCTGGTGATGATGATGATGATGACGATGATGACATTAGAGGAACCATCGGGAAGAGTGTCGGCGGCTCGTTTCTTTGTCTGCATACACCAATTGCACTGCCTCATGAAGGTCGCGGAAAGTGCGGTGTCCACGTCAATTTCTCGGAACCGGGCTGGTTATTACGTACGTGCAACATTGTGAACAAGAACAGGAAGGAAAACGTTTGCAGGAAAAAGCACGTTATCGATTTCCATTTTCCGGTGGTAAATGCTACATTGGCCAAACAGGACGGTGGGTAAACGAACGACTGCGTGAGCACCGAGCAGCAGTGCGATCTGTTGCGGGAGCTGGTAATTTGGCGGTTCATTGCCGCCGTTGAAAATGTGTTCTGAAGTTTGATAATATTCTTGCGCAGCTTTGTGCGCAGATTGACAGAGAAGTATTCGAGGCATTGAAAATCAACAACGAGGGGGAGAGATAAGCTCCCCGTCAATGGCATTATCAACGAAGAAACTGAGTTATCTCGACAAGAAATGCGCCCAGTGATGTAATGGCCCCGGAAGCGTGTTTTTTTTTGGTGCCCGGCGTTGTCATAGTTTAACGTTATGTACTTTCACTTGATTTCTACGCTTGTTCCGTGCGTATCTGTCTTTAGGTTCCCGTGTTTTTAGCGCTTGAATACACGTCCCTGTTAGACAAAAATACCTTTCGGGCAAGCAAACCCCAATTTTTGGCAAGACTAATCATATAGGACACCGAAATATATAAGCCATGGCCACTGCTACAATACCAATCACCACCATCATCAGCAGCCTGCTAAGGTACACTATAAGAATAAAGCTTTTCTTATAGACCACCAACTGATTCTGTCCTGTGCTTCTCGGGTCCACAGTTCACACTCGAGATTTCGTATTTCACCCATCAATGGCGTTATTGGCCTTCCCCTTCTTATATACCCACCTATTGGCACTCATTCTGTTACCCTAATTTTCCACCGGTTGACGGTACGTCTCAATACATTGCCAGCCAAAGTTCCTTTCTTTTTTCTTTATTTTAACTAAGTTACGGTCAACTCTAGTATGTTCTCTGGTGCATATAGCTAATTTCTTGTCACAGAGCATTATTCCTAGCATGATTCGTTCCATGCCCCGTTGAGCTGACCTTAGTTTGCTATCTAGTCTCCAAGTATCAGCTCCATACGTCCTAACCCGCAGTATGCACCGGTTGTGCATTTTTCTTTTGAGCGACAAAAGTACCTTACCTTTCATTATTCAGGAGTGCTGGCCGAGTGCTCCATGACCCATACGTATTCGGCGGCAGATTTCTCTCTCGTGGTTGGGGTCTCCACTAACCTTCTGTCCGAGGTAGTTGTATTCTTTTACTTCTGTTATCATTTAGTTTCCTTAGCTAAAGAGGACGTTTTTGGCATACTTATTACTGATTGCTTTAAATTTATTCACATTTCTTTTTAGGCCCATGGCCAAGCTTTCTGATATTACTTCATTATCAATTGTTTGCAGATGTTCTGCAGTCTCACCCAGCAATGTTACTTCGTCAGCAGGCCCCAAATGGCTCACGTATTTCCCGTTTATCGTTAATCCTATGTTCTCCCTGTAAAGCTGTATAAATACCCTTCTACACATAATGTGAATATTTTTGGATACTCAGAATCTCCCTGTCTTACTCCCTTTGGGGATCGGAAATTTATCGCTTTGCTTGTGGAGGGTTATCCTGACCGTGCATCCCTTAGATATCTTGTAGAAGTATTATTTAGGTTTTCGCTTTTCCCTGGTCTTCTAGTTATTCTGAAACGATTTTGGCGAGTAGGAATTGAGTACTTTCTCGCAATCTGTAAATGCTACGTAAAGGTAAATGTCTTATATGGCATTCACAGATTACGAGGAAGCGCTGTGCGTATTTTTCTATCACGTGGTTGACGATATTGGGATAATCTGTGGTGGAGTGCCGTTTCCTACGTCCAGCCTGCTGTCTTGGTTGATACGAATCCAGTCTGTCACTTAAGCGGCTAACTACAATTTTGGTAAACTGCTTGTAAACAACTTAGAGTAGGCGAATTGGGCTATACTTCTTGATGTGTTTGGCATCTCAGTTCTTACGAATCATGATTCAAAGCGTTTTGCAGGCCATGGGCCCTTTTGGACTCTACAAGTATTCCGAAAATGGTACAGCAAAATTTCCCAGTGCAATATCTCCTCCCTCCTTCAAACGTTATACGACTGTACCATCGTCACCTGCAGCGTTTGCTATTTTTGTGCCTGTGAGAGCCTTTGAAACTTGGTTTTCAGCTTTTAGTGTGGTATCGCAAGTTGCACTCGAACTTTCAGTAGCTACCCCTGGTCCAAGGTCGGTGGCATACAGCCTTGTGTATAATCGTTCTGCTATCTTAAGTATCTCGTTGAAGTTGTGCGTAATGAGTCCCTGCTCATCTCTAAGTGCGTACATCCTGTCTTTGCTGATGGTTAGCTTTATTTTTGTTGTTTTCAAGCTTCCCCTATTTGCAGCGTGTCCTCGATTAGTGGCAGGTTATATGCAGCAATGCCTTCTGTTTTATTTCTGTTTATCAGGTTTAAGAGCTCACTTAATTTACAACTACCCACCGTACTCGACACTTTCATGTTCTTAAATTAGGCAATTAGTTCCTTCGTTTCCATGGTTAGTTGTCCAGCTTGTTCCCTAGATTCTGCCTTTCCCTCAGCTATTGCTGATTCACTGGATGCCGATGTAAGGTTGTCATTCAGACTAGCTACACTGACCTCATCCTGCTCGTTCGAAAGCGAGAATGTGTTTTGGAAAGGTTTTTTTAAACTTCTGCCGTCTGGGTCTGACTGATTCCACGCGGGGTTTTGCAGTTTTCACGTGTTTCGTTATTTCTCTTCTAGAATACTGCGTAAGCTTGCATCTAACCATCCTGTGATCGCGTCTCTGAATCTTACTTAGCTCCTCTACGTCTTGCACGATACCCGGGTTGTCATTTAGAATAAAGCCGATTTAGTTTTTGGTTGTTACATCGGGCCTATTCCTATTGTTTCTTTTATAGGTGAATGTCTTCATCAACTTCGGGTTATTTCTCACTGCAAATCCCACTACACTATCTCTTCGACTATTGTGATTGCTTATTCCGACGTTTCGCACTGACCTTTTACACATATCCTTCTTTCCGACAATGGTATTAGTCTCCCACCACAATTATGAACTGCGTTGTTGCCTTCTTCATGGCCGATTCGACGTCCTCATAGAAGCTGCTTACGTCTTCATCATCATAGCTGGTTGTTGACGCATATGGCAGTACTATCTTTAACCTGTACCGCTTGTGTAGCTTGATCATAACGGTGACTCCCTCGCTAATACTGAAAGTTTCTACATTTCCTGCTATTTCTCTGTGGAGTAAAATCCTATTCCGTTGGAGTTCACTGTAGCGTAGAATACGCAAACTAGTGATAAACTGCCGACGGACAGTCAATTGGCCAAGTTGGTACTTGTTCATGATAAAAAAAACACGGAAAGACGATGAACTAGAAAAAGTCGG
Source organism: Haemaphysalis longicornis (assembly GCA_013339765.2). Lineage (NCBI taxonomy): Eukaryota > Metazoa > Arthropoda > Arachnida > Ixodida > Ixodidae > Haemaphysalis > Haemaphysalis longicornis. Next base: position 30,106,964 of record CM023452.1, on the reverse strand, counting down.
GAGAGAGGACACGCGCTGACTAGCAACTCAATCCACAGAAAAAGACATATATACACGTACGAAGACTAACACATAGCGCAATCTTTTGCGAATACTGATAGCAAACAACAAAAAGAACAAACGCAATAAGTGTGCGCGCACAATCACACTGCGCTGACTAGAAAGTTGACCTCCCTATCAGCAAGTCTGATAGAGGGTTTGCTAAAGCATCTGCTGTGTTTTATAACATGAAGCGCCTCCACAACCTCGCGAGTGAGCTGATCGTCGTGTTGATTCAACACCTAAGTATCCTCAAACAATGGGTTGCACTTGCACTTGCCACAGTGCGCGAATATTTGTGCACCTTTATCAGTCGTTAATTTGTTCCTGTGCTCGCACAGGCGCGTGTTGAGGCATCAGACAGTCTGGCCCACATACATCGAACCACAAGAAAGGATAGACAATAGACATCCCCCAGCCGGCACTGTACAAAGGACGCATTGTGGTTCACCTGGCACCCACCCCGCCTACGGTTCTGGGCTCTTACTTTTTTCTCAATTGCGGGGCAGACACGAGCAAGTTTCTTCGGGGCGGAGTATACTGCAGTAACGCCATACCTGCCCGCGACACTCCTTTAGCTATGAGATAGCTGGTGCACATAAGGGATTACCGCGTACCTTTTTCGTTTACCTTCATCCTGGCCCTTCTCCACTGGTTCTCCATTAGCCTTTCCCCATTTTTTAGCACCCCTGACGGCTACCAGTTCCCTGTCAGGGTAACGCGCCGCTTCGAACCTCTGCGTTTGCAGAACGAAGCTTTCACAAAATGTGTGGAAGCAGGACTTCTCCAGCGCCTATTGCATACACGACTTCAGAATCCCCTGCTTGACTAACTTCGAGCGCCCTGAGCTATACTCTAACAACAGTTTGCAATGGCGAGGCGTATAGATCCAACAGACATTCCCGCGTAGAAAACTAAGTTTTACATCCAGGTACTGTAGTTGTCTATTCAGGGGAACTTCGTACGTAAGGGAAAAACCACACCCGTTTTTTCAAAGACAGCCATGATTTTTTGCCAGCTATCTTCAAAACCCTGCTTCTGTGTAAAGTTGAGGTAATCATCAACATAGCGGTACACTTATTCACGCAACCCTGCCAGTTTTTGGCCCAGACTCCTGTTCAAGCTGCCAATATGGACAAGAAAAGTATTGAGTAGGATGATGGTGTGGCGGAAGGCGCACTTCAGCACTTGCAAATAGGTGCGGTACAAGGACATGGAAATACTGAAGCAGTAACGGCTCCGGAAATATTGATAGCATTGATAAAACGAACAAAAATAAAGCTGCTAGTAATAAAGCTCAAACACATACAAGCTATTCACACGCAAAAAAAAATGACCGCGTAATTCCTCCTTTTGTTGCAAAATTCGTCAAAAGACGGTAGTCTTTGTACACATTTGCCAAGGACATGCCCCCGTTTGCTCTCCCGCTCACCTCTCATGCTGTTCCTGGAATGTCGCGCTCATTCCAAGGTAAATACACTAAAGGTTTGTTCAAAGCGATTTGAATTTACCGCGTTCCACTGCTACAGGCCGGGTTCCTCGATGCCAGCGCTGCTGTACGGTGGACAGGCGCGTGGATCGAGGCGGCTGACTTCAAGGTTTGCTTGTGGCGATGAGAAATGTCAAAGCGTGTCTAAAATTCGAACCCACAAAATCACCCCACTTCCCTCATCATTGATAGCAGAATTACCCGTACTTACAAAAAACGTCTCATTCATGCAGGACTTCTAAGCTAATCAGACCCCAGTCTTTTTAAGAAGGACGTTATAAAACTAAGGCGAGCACTGAAGAGGCAGCACCCTTTGGATGTTCGTTGGCTGCGTAACTAATTTCGATCAGGAAAAGCTGAATTCTGTGTTTGTAATAATTGGCAGCTAGTTCTTTCAGATGAGTACGGCTGAACTGTTTATTTTCAGCGCCCATCAGATGCTTTTGTGATTTGGTACGCCGTTTTTTAAATAGAAGATTATGCTATGTTTCATTCTAATTGCCAAAACACCGCCACGGGCATCACAATTTGAGCGAAGAAGGGATTATGTTGCTGTCCCAATTTCTGAATTACTAATTTCAGCGTGGGATCATGTCACTGTGATTACGAATTAATCAAGCTATACATCCTCAAAAGTGCTTGCGAAATATTTATGTGATTATTAAGCTCCTTTCATTAAACTATAGCGTGTAAAGTATCATATGTTGCTCGCACTCTTTCACCTGCTCAGTGATGTATCGACCAAAACTCCCATCGACGTTCTTTCCAGACTAATGTGTAAATACATCCACCTGAATCATTGTATCTACTTCAATTCATATTATATTCTTGTTCATCCGTCTTATTCGTTGCACATACCACGTACTTCATGTCAATTCCCCTTAGTTATCTCACCCGGACGTAATCCATAATTGTGTACCTTCATTTGTCTTAAATTACTTCCATGTGTTACATAATATTCTTTGCAAGGTCCTCACTGTAGGCTTCTTGGTGACACGGCCATTCAAATATACCTTTCAAGGAAACATAAAAGGTATTCGCTTCAGAAGGAAGTGCCGCCAATAGGAGTAGTTGGAGTTGCGGCGCTAGAAAATGAAGGTGGCTTTATAATATTTTGTTATGATTATGAAAACTCGAATTAAAGGCGTCATTTTCTACCTCACGGGTTCAGCAGTCGGGATGTCCACTAGTGGTTCGAGAGGGAGAGGGACTTTATTTGATGCTCGATATCGGTTATGGGGCAAAGATTTTTTTTAACGGTCTTCGACCCCTAACCGTAACCCAGGATATCTTCTGTTTTCGGGGTGGCTTTGACGATCTGGACTTCAGTAAGCCGCGGATACGGTATGGAGTAGCCGAACTGGAATTCATTTTAATGAGAGGTACACAACCGGGGCTTTAAATACCCCAGAATACAATGAAACATAGTTCAAGTCAGAAGATTTGAGGAATTGTTAACTGAAAAGTAATTATGCATCTTCTCAATCTTCGTCATCCAATGCGGCGAGGTGAGCGTATTCTGGCAAGTACGTAGACTTTTCGCAAATATTTGGCTTGTCCACATGATAGACTGTAGAAGTATTGCACGTACAATAAAAGAACGCATTGCAAACTTTCGCCTCTATTTCTTTTGCTGTTCCGTTGAAGGGTTTGTCAACGTACTTCTCCCAAACTTCACAGTCCGGCTTATTATTACCGTATTGCGGCGGCACACCTGTGTCGGAAAGAAAAGATACCTCAATGTATAAATTTCAGGAGGAGTGCATATTGTAATTACCAAAGATGAATGACTTGTAGCCGCTATACAATGAAGGGGTTTTTATGGTCTCACAGCGTCAGCTAGTCTGCATAGTTATCTATCCGTCTTTGCAACGTACAGCAGTTGTAATGTATTATTAATAAATCTCCATTTTCGGTCCCTGAAGTGAATATTTCGTCCATTCAAGGAGAGTTGTTCACTAGTCTTGATGGCCGCACCCTCCTGTGACTGTTAATAACACTGGCTATTTATTACGACATGCCACTTTTATTCCTTAAAGTGATCTTTAAGCGACTTTCACATTACTCTGTGCTCTAAAAAAATGAGTCATGCTGTCCTACGAACGTCAAAGATCAATGAAGCTGGTGCAAATAACTCTATTCATTACATACGCACAACGTGCACAGTAGCACCATCAACTACTCAAAATCACCCAAGTAACTCTTATAAGAAGATTGCACAAGCCCTTCAAAGTCCCCCAGGTACGGCCGACGATGGCCGCTGCGATCTCAGTACTTCGACGTGCTTAGCAGTGTGGTCGGTCTGGGTCGGCAGACCCGTTTCATCTCCTATGAGCCACCTAAACGGAAATAAATTGCTTGTCGTATGCATTGCACACACTAACGAGTCATATACAAGGCAACTTATAGATATTAAACGACAACAGCAACGTACTTTTATTTGAGATTACACAATGATTGGGTTTCCTCTAGACGATTGACAAAACAACGCATCAAATTGGCGTTCATTTCAGGCGACATAAGAGTAGGCACAACAAAAATAGCGCTAGAGTGCCAGCTTCATGTGCACCAAGGACATAAACAGAAATTCAAGCGTGGCGTGACAGCAGTGCGAACCCTGGAAAATTAGCTCAAATTTAGCAATCTCTCATTGTTTTCATCAAGGCAGTAGCGAGGGGTCGAAAAAGAAGGATGAGGGTTAAGACAGAGAAAGACAGAGGGTGTTACATGGTAGACGATGAAAAATATTGTCGTTCGACGACCTTCACAATAGAGAACAAATACGTGAAGGCGGCCCTTTTTTGTCGCGTAATAGCAGCTCTGCCTTGCAAGCTGGCCCTGTGCAAACAATTCGTGGTTGGTTTTCTCCTTGAACCCATGGTTTTTCCTACTTTCAGGTGGTCTTTTTACACTAGGGCAAGAGTACGTTGTTTTTGACTTTGAGTAGCGCGTGAGCACTGTGTAGTGATCATTCTCTCATTGCTACGCACGACAAGCTAAGAGCTTCGCTGTAATGGTGTTCTTTTCAGAAGGGCAATCTCGATATTATATTGGCGATGTGTACGAAATAAACTTGTACATCTGAGACTACACCAACACAAGTTTTCACCGGCAAACAACTTTACCCAATTTTGCAACTACTCGTTCGTGTAACCCACATAGTAATCACCGTAAACCCGCTGCCTGTAAGCGATGACGGACGGAATGCAACAAGTCACGTGTCTGTGACTGTCACACAGATCGCCCCAGATTATCAACTCCAACAGCCATCGTCGAGACGGACGGATCTCGGCGCATGCCTCCAGCCATGGTCGCACCTCCGCGATCCGCCTATAAGTTCGTTACTCACCGAAGCGGCGGCCACAGAGCACGGCGGCACGCTCGCGATGCGGTTCCCTGACTACTTCGTCTTCATCGTGCAGGTTAGAAAACGTTTCGGTAAATGTATCCGCTCAGGCGACCGCGGTCCCTTGGTGCTGTCGTGCTATCGGCTGTGTGACTTGGCGTTTGAGTGCGCATTGTTTCTCATAAAGCTGTTGTTGCTGGGAGGAGACGTAGAGACCAATCCAAGACCTGACCTTACTCAAATTGTCAAACAAGTAAAATAAATTGCACGGACATAAAGGAAAAGAAGCAAAAGAGACTAGTCGATATCGACAACAAACGAGATGTTCTCGGTGCACTCGAAGAAAAACCTAATTCCTGCCAAGACCCAAATTTTTCTCCATGAGTAGCACAATCCAAACGTTTGAGCAACGACTTGAGCAACTTGAGAACTGCAGCCGGCGGTCAAACTTAAGCGTTTATGGCCTGGAAGAAACTAAGTATGAAACAAGTGAAAAACTGGAACGCGGAGTCAATAAAGATATCATAGAAAGTATTCTGGAGCTGTAGCAGGTTCAGATTGGAAGCATTCACAGGCTGGGCAGGCTTGCACCCAACAAAACAAGGCCAGTTATTATGATGCTTTTCGATTCGAGGTCGAAGGCGGCGATTCCAACGAATGGCTTCAAGCTCAAGAATACTAATCTGTCCATAGGAGGGGATTTTTCACGTAAAACACGTGAAATCGGAAAGAAGATGTGGGACAGTGCAAAACCCAACCTGGGAAAACGTACAAAGCAGCGTTGGCATGAACGAAGCTTTATATATAAGATTTCGCTGATGTCTGGGACGACTTAACAGATAACCGGATACCATTGCAAAAAAACGACGACACAGTAAATCTTCTAAAGACCCTACGAAACGTTCAATTGAAGAAATAAAAATACTAAAGGCAAACGCCCTCAGCATAGTAGATAAGACGCCGTGCCTTGAGCAAATACTGCTAGATCTAGAACCACACATAGTTGCTATCACCGAAACGTGGTTGATGCCTGATATCTTAAGGGAAGCAATCGCCCCTCCAGGCTGCGCAGTAATCCGGAAAGATGGGCCCAAGCGCGATGGAGGCGTAGCGCTGAAGATAAGAAAGCCAATCCTTTGTCGGCCTTCCCGATGGTATGGGCGCTTAGGCGGTGTTCTGTAATTGAGCTGACATTACATAGTTACTGGGTGTGTTTCCATAAGCCCCTCTTCCGGGAATGATTCTATTTTAAGCGGTTCAAGAATATCTTCAGAGTCAAGACCACAATTCTCGTCACCATGGTGGACGTGAACCTTCCTGATATAGACTGCAACAACATGGAGTACACGCCGCCGTCATCAAAGACACTTGTTGACTTAATTTTAAATTCCAGTCTAAAGCAGAATATTTCAGAAACGACAAGAATACCAGAGGAAACAGAAACAATTCTTGACCTTATTTTGATTAGTAGCCAGTTTTTGTCAAGTAAAGCGGTCGTTAAAGTCATTCCAGGGATTTCAGATCACGAAATACCAATCCCTAAATTCAAGCAAGGATTTGGCATAGCACCACGTTCAACAGCAACAACTGTCCCATGTAGCCGGTTAGCGATGCGACGACTTAGTTAAGTAGGCGAAGGAATTGACCGTTACCTCGATTGCGTTGTATAACGAGGCCACCCGCCGCGGTGGCTTAGTGGCTAAGGCGTTGCGCTGCTGAGCACGAGGTCGCGGGTTCGATTCCCGGCCGCGGTGGCCGCTGTTCTGATGGAAGCGAAAAGCAAAAACGCCCGTGTGTACTAGATTTCCGCGCACGTTAAAGATCCCCAGGTGGTATATATTAATCCGGAGCCTTCCACTACGGAGCGCCTCACCGCCTACGTTGTGTCGGTGCGTTAAACCCTACATTCAACAACTGTCCGTAATTTCCATAAAGCTGATGATGTTTGATCTTTGCATTCTCGCCTACTTGGCTCAAGTATCTGATAAGTTTTGAAGCTTGGCTGTCGATCCATTGAAAAAAGTGAATCGCATATGGTCGAGCTTGGAAGTTTTTGTCACGTTCTGTTTTACCAATATTTTTCCCGCAAAGGCTAGATGGCAACACAAACATAATCCGTTAGTGACACGCGAAGTATTGCATGCCAAACGCAAAATGAAAAGGCTATGTCATGTAAAAAAATGAAAGGCAAAAATTCAGTGCACGTGTCTAACCTGGCACGTGCTATTACGTACTTCAAGCAAACGGCACAATTTGCTAAACAACGCTATTTTACCAAGCAGTTTTCCGGGTACACTAAAAGCAACCCCTACCGATGCTGGAAACACTTTCGTTGATTGATTGATTGATGTGGGGTTTAACGCGCCGACGCAACGCAGGCGATGAGCGCGCCGTAGTGGAGGGGTCCGGATTAATTTTGACCTCCTGGGGGTCTTAACGTGCGCCGAAATCTCGTACACACGGGCGTTTTTGCTTTTCGCTCCATCAGAAAGCGGCCGCCCGGCGGATCGAACCCCGACCTCGTGCTAAAGCAGCGCAACGCCTTAGCCACTGAGCCACCGCGGCGGGTAACACTTTCGTCCCGCCACAGGAACAACTTCATCTCTAACCGATAGGCATAAAACAAGCCAGGCCAATATGCTCAACAGTTATTTTCAATCTGTTTTCAATGAGGCACAGTGATTACGATTGCCGCAAAGCTAATTGGACCATTCGTTAAAAGTGATACAGGTATTCTAAACCCTTCTTCTGAATTGAGACCCCAAAAAAGCATGAGGTCCTAGTGATATCACCAAGAATTTGCTTCTATGATATAAGGATTGGTGCAGGAAACACCTCGGAATTATATATGGCAAATGTGTGCGAAGTGCTAAACTGCCATCCGAATGGAAAGTAGCGGAGCTTCTACCAATACACAAAACCGGAGACACAAATGTTCCCTCTAATTTTAAACCGATACCGCTCGTCAGTACGTCATGCAAGATATTCGAGCATATATTCTTTTTGTAACCCTTTTTCTATAAAATAACAACCCTCTGTCTCATTATCAACACGTATTTTGCCAAGTAATATGAAATGTTAAGCAAACAACAGACGCGCACCTAAAGTTTATCTTAACAAGTAGTAATTGTTTATTGATTGTGGGGTTTAACGCGCCGACGCAACCAGGCGATGAGGCGCGCCGTAGTGGAGGGCTCCGATTTTTTTGACCACCTGGGGATCTTTATCGTGCGAAGTAGTAATTGTAGCCGCACTTTAATTATATAACAGGAGGACCTCTGCTCCAGGAAGGGACAATGGGTGGCAAGGAAGGGGGTGATGATCAATAGAGGTGAAATAATATCACCTACAACTTCTTCTTTGCCACTATAAATTGGTGTTTTTTCTCTAATGGTCCGGTTTTGATGCAGGGTTCTCTCTTACAGATCGTAGCGAGGGATGCAATAGAGACCAAGCCCTCACGGTACTTTCATGCAAAACCACTATTTAGAAAATAAGCTTCTATTTCCTGAAATGTGGGCATATTCAGTGATGGAAGGTCTCTGTGGTTTAAGCTTAAATGGTATATATATACTATTTCTTTTTTTCTTTCCAAATTCTTTATCTGTTTCAATGACCTACATCAACCTCCCCTTTGCTTTCCGAGGTTTTCTTGGTTGCCATCCCTTATTTCTGTGTTATTTTCTACGAGCCCCTCATTTCCTATTCTGATTCGCGACATGCATAGCGAGGGCATCTGTTCTGGCAGTCTTGGTGCCATAGGGAGCTTAAGAGGGTTTAACGCTGGTTGACCACTCTCGACATGTCGTAGACACTCGAGTCACGTCGTGGGGATTAAAGAAGGTCCCCTTCACCCCGAGAAGTCAGCGTGCGCTGGCTACCACCCCCAAGAAACAATTACATTGACATAAATACCCCAGAAAGCAGGGGGGGGGGGGAATCGACCCGCCGGTAGCGTTAGTGGTTATCGCACACAGAACCGGTATTCTGGAGGTCGTGGGTTCGGATCCCACCTGGCGGGCATTTTTTTCTCCGCTTTCTTTCTTTCTTTCCAAATTCTTTTATCTGTTTTTTAATGACCTACCACCACAACCTCCCTTTACCCGCCGCGGTGGCTCAGTGGCTAAGCGTTGCGCTGCTGAGCACGAGGTCGCGGGTTCGATTCCCGGCCGCGGCGGCCGCTTTTCTGATGGAGGCGAAAAGCAAAAACGCCCGTGTGTACGAGATTTCGCCGCACGTTAAAAGATCCCCAGGTGGTCAAAATTAACCGGAGCCCTCCACTACGGCGCGCCTCATCGCCTGCGTTGCGTCGGCGCGTTAAACCCTACAATCAATCAATCAATCAATCAACAACCTCCCCTTCGCTTTCCGAGGTTTTCTTGGCTGCCGACCCTTATTCTGGGTTATATATAATATTATATCATATATATATATATATATATATATATCAATATATATATATATATATATATATATATATATATATATATATATATACAGGGTGTCCCAGCTATCATGCACCAAGATTTAAAAAAAGAGAAATCGCGTAACTCGAAGAAACCTGGTGCATAATTGTTTGCAGTACTGTCAAGAAGCGGATAGTAATTTTTTTTCGTTAATGAGACTTAATTAATTAATTGTAATTAAATAATCGAACTCGAAAAATACTGTCCTAATCACTAAAGTGTCAATGAGGGCACTTGTAGGTAACCACTAGGGGCATCTAACTGCGCTATTTTCAGCGACGAACTAATTGCGTACTCATTTATTCTGACTGATAAAGGAAACCCGCGAAATATGAAAAATACCACGTGACGACGCTTACGCGCGCATTGTGAAGCAGCGTCCCCAAACAAAGCTGATTGAAAGCAACTGCTTTGCGTGTTACCCGCCCGAAGAGACAGCGCATCACCTTGATAATAGCATGCATAGAAGGAGCAGCAGCAGCAAGATTCGCGGGACGCGTGTGCAGATAAGGAACAAACTCGGTCGCGATTGTCTTCTTTCTTTCTTTTTGTCTATTTCATTCTGGTAACTCAGAGGCAGCCTGTTTGAGGGGCGTTGCTTTACGGTGCGCGCGGAGGCGCCGTCACGTGGGTATTTTCATATTTCGCGGGTTTTCTTTATCAGTCAGAATAAATGTGTACGAATTAGTTCGTCGCTGAAAAACCGCAGTTAGATGCCCCTCGTGGTACCTACAAGTGCCTCATTGACACTTTAGTGATTGGGACAGTATTTCTCGAGTTAGATAATTAATTACAATTAGTTAATTAAGTCTCATTAACGAAAAAATTACTCTCCGCTTCTTCACAGTACTGCGAACATTATGCACTAGGTTTTCTTCGAGTTACGCCTTTACTCTTTTTTTAAATCTTGGTGCATGATAGCTGGGACACCCTGTATAGATATACAAGAGAAGAAAAAAATCGAACAAGGTAAAAGCACGATTGTGGCCTACGTTTCAGCAAAGAGAACTTGCTTTCCCCAGAAAGCAAGTTCAAGTTGTCTTTGCTGAAACGTAGGCCACAATCGTGCTTTTACCTTGTTCGAAGTTTTTCATCTCTTGTGTTCTCTACCATCTTCAAAGTTCTACTACTCCCATATATATATATATTAATTATATATATATATATATATATATATATATATAATATATATATAT